>JAUCMT010000032.1:18393744-18406643 GCA_032357475.1 Enteromius thamalakanensis
AACTAAAATTCATAGCAAATTTGAAAACGATATTAAAATAAAAACGAATTTAAAAATGCAAAACTATAATAACCTTGGTCAAAACCAAAATTGACATAACGAACAAGCAATTAAAATTCACTTTTTATATTCCTGTTTTAACCAGCCGTGACTAGTGACCATTATTTCCGTGACATTACCACACCCAATGTGAAAACTTATTGGTTCTTCGTCTCATTACAGTACATTAAACATTAAATGTTGTCTCATTTGCAGATCAACAGGTTTTTTTATATAGTGCCATAATCAGTATGATCCAGGATCTTTGGGAGTGTGCGTTTGGCAATCCAACACGAATACCAATGCGTTAATGTCATTTTCTGATAAGGGTTTATGGTTGGGTTTCTAAATCATAGCCATTTTATGTTAATATGTAGATGATCAAAGTAATCCAGCCGTGATGCTCTCAGAGATCAGACCCTGTCATCATCAGCAGCCAGAGAAAAACATGACAGTAATTTTTTCAGGCCTGCGGAGTCACGGCCAGGGCCTGCTGCTCAAACCGATGGGACGAGTGTAACCTTGAGATGTGTTTTTGTCTTGTTCTGACCCCCTCCACCCTCCCTTGCTCTTGCACTGTAACTCCCCCCCTCCCTGCTCTTCCTTTTCCCAGGATCTGAGCTCCAGCTCCGACAGTCTCGAGCTAGAGGCTGGTACAGTAAGTCTCTCACCGTCTAAAAGCGCTCCTCTGTGCGTAGTGGGATGATGGCTGTGTCTGTTTGCAGGCGGGGTTGACTCCACAGATTCCTTCAAATGTGTGCCTTCAAGATTTGCAATCATGTTATCAAATGTCACAAATTGGGCTTAGTATTGGCACATGACATGAAAATGTACAAATAGGGTCTCTAGGGTGTCCTATTTAACAAAATGTTTTTGTTTTTACCTCTAGAGACAAAATTAAATATAAGATGTTATTTAAATTATTATTTTGTTATGTCTATTGTACAGTTTTACGGTTTATTGTACATTTTTTAGTTATAGCCTAATTGTTTCCACAACCCTGATTGGTTTCTGAACCCCAGTTTTAAAATTATTATTATTATTTTGTTTGTTTTTTCTTTTTGAGAAGAATACTAATTAATAATTTTTAATAAGATTTAGGAAGGGTTGAAGAATAGTCATCTTTACGTTCATTGCAGTCATCACTACAATTTAGTAATAATAATAATAAAAACTAGCTACATTTTGTCTAATATTATATATAGCATACCTTATAGTTCTCTAGCGGATGTAGGATGTGGGCCTACATTTCTAAAAGGAATGAGACACCAATTTGTACCTTAAATTGTGAAAAAATGCCAATTTCATATTCATGTGAAGACAATTCTTCATCTGTGAACTGATGACATGCTTGCAAACACTTGTTCTTTGTGTGGTTGTTCTTTTCAGTTTTAGCTGTAATAATTATTTGGATGCGACATTTTCCTCTCATTCTCTTATTTAATCAATCAATCTATGTGTAAGTGTAAGAGTTTTGACTTTATTCAAGTTAATAAAGATGGGACAGTTTTGGGTTCTGTGACCAAGAGCTTTGGTTTCTTACAGAGAGTTTGTAAACCTTGGCAAAGGAGAATTCTCTGGAAAGTGTTTTAATTTGGTGGACTGAGTTCTCTCCATTGGTGTTTTGGGTGTTCTTTTGCATATTTGCAAAGGATAAAATGCTATTCTTAGTTCTTTGGGAAAAAATCATTTTATGTCATGTTTCTGTAACCCCTTCTACATGGATTACAGATATCCATGTATCATTTGGCATCTATAAACCGTAGGTTGCACATGTGGAGGAGTTTGATGAGTCTTTCTCCACATTTTCCTGTCCTTGGATGACCTCGTGTATTTGTGTTAATACTTTTTCCTCATTTCAGGTGATGCTATTCATTCATGACTCACTTGCTCTACCCTGTGGTCAGCTGTTGCTAAAACACTTTCTCTCACTGTTTCTGATTTGTTTTTACATCCATGCTTCACTTTGAGTTTAGAATGCTGTGCCGATCATGCATGCACATTTTTAGCAGTTTTGAGCACTGCTCCACACATTCCTACGCTGAATAATTAAACAGTCATGTGCAATAACTCATCCATAGACAATTCAATGACTGGTTTAGTTTGAATGTACGGTCGGCTCCAAAATTGTAGGCTTGGGTACAATACCAGCTCAGATATTCAGGTATAAATACTAAATCAGACTGTGATGAATTGAACCATGTACGTACAAAACCAATAATGATTGATGTCATTTATATGAATTGCCATTTAGATGGGATCGAGGTGTTTTAACATTAGAGGGTAAAAAAAACAAACTTTAAATCATCTTAAAAGGGATAGTTCACCAAAAAATTACCATTTTGGCATTAATTATTACTATCTTTATATTGTTGCAAAATTCATAAGACCAAAATCTTTAGAACACAAAGAAGATATTTTTGATGAAATCTGAGTCTGTAAAGACAGCGATGCAAGTACCATGTTAAAGGAAAGGAAAATAAAGACTAAATTAGTCTTTTTTGGGCCTTAAACGTGGTAGTTGTTTAGTTTGGTAGGTAGTTTGATTTTATGCTTCATGTGACACTGCCTGAATATCCAAACCATGCTGAATTTCAGCACATTGTTATCAGATAACAAAATTTGCTATATATTGGTGTCGTACCCTTTTTTTAATCAGTGGTACTTTTTAATTTGTACTTTTTGTATCTTGCAACCCTTTTTGTTAGAATAATTCCTTCGAAAAGTTCTGAATCTGTTTGCATAGCTTTCATTTTGCTCATTAAAATGACTTTTCTCTTTTTTTCCCCATTATCTTTTTTTTCTCTCTCATTCTTCATTCGCTCTCAGCCTGTACGTCTCACCCCTCAGAGGGAGTTTATTAAGTCTCTCATGGGGATCGGGAAGAGACTGGCCACTCTGCCCACTAAGGAACAGAAGACCCAGAGGCTCATCTCAGAGCTGTCCCTACTCAACCACAAACTGCCTGCCCGGGTCTGGCTGCCCACAGCTGCCTTTGACCATCACGTGGTGCGTGTGCCCCACACACAAGCCGTCGTGCTCAACTCAAAGGATAAGGTAAGGCTGTGCTGAGATTAGAATTTAGAAGTTGAATTACTGAGGTCTACTGGGTTTTGAAGGACTTCTCCTTTCCAATTTAATACCTAAATATTGTTAAACTATGCTTTTTCAGGCACCTTACTTAATCTACGTAGAAGTTCTGGAATGTGAGAACTTTGAGACGTCAAGTGTGCCGGTGAGAATCCCAGAAACACGGATCCGCAGCACGCGATCCGTAGAGAATCTTCCTGATTGTGGCATCACACCTGACCAGCGTGCAAGCAGCTTCTCCACGGTTCCCAATTACGACAACGATGATGAGGCGTGGTCTGTAGATGACATCGGAGAGCTGCAAGTGGAGGTACTCACACTGATTGAATATAAGGGCAACATCTACAAATTTGCTGTTGTTTGGGAACTGACCTTTATTTTATTTATTTTATTTGTCCTTCAGCTTCCAGAGTTCCACACCAACAGTTGTGACAACATTTCCCAGTTCTCAGTAGATAGCATTACCAGCCAGGAGAGCAAGGAACCTATTTTTATTGCAGCTGGAGATATCAGGTATACCTGGAGATAATGCATTAATAATTCCAAACTGTAAAAAATTCAACATTAATTTAACTGGAATGCTTTTGTTATCCCAGACGACGTCTGTCTGAGCAACTTGCCCACACCCCCACCACATTTAGGAGGGACCCAGAGGATCCCTCAGCTGTAGCCTTAAAGGAACCGTGGCAGGAGAAAGTGAGGTATGTGTATGACATTCTTCACCGAGGTTGTTTGTTTCAGTCATGTGTTGAGTCTGATTGAATCATTCCTTTGTCGTTAAATAGACGGATCAGGGAAGCCTCCCCGTATGGTCACCTGCCCAACTGGCGTCTACTGTCTGTTATTGTGAAATGTGGCGATGACCTCAGACAGGAGCTTCTCGCTTATCAAGTGCTGAAACAACTGCAGGTTGCACTCTTTATATTTTGTCTTTCAAAATGCAGTTAAATCTAGGGATGCATAATATTAAATACCATTGGATATTGGCCAGTATAGTATATTTAATTATGCTTGCTAATCTTGTTTCTTTTTACATTTTTCACACTGTTCATTATAATGTTATGATGCTTAATCATTTGTAGACTGATTAATGATTAATTTTAGGTTTTAGCATTTAGATTTTTTTTTACTTTTTTTCTATATTAACTTAATGTATTTCCCCGTTTTCACAGATAAGGCTTAAGCCTAGTTCTAAAAAAATGTTTGCACTGAAAAAACTTGCCCTGACTGATGTTAAAATGGTCACTTTGTTTTGTCTTGAGATGCACACCAGTAATGCTTTTTTCTACTTAAAGTAGTTTCTACTTAAAATTACTATTGCCCCTATTATGCCTTTTCAAATATGATATTTCATGCCGTGTGTCATGTAGCTGTATGTGAACATAAACTATCTGCAAAGTTGTGACACTGACAGTGCACGATAAATAAAGTTTTTGTCTATCAAAAAAAAGAGTCTGCTCACATTCACCTAAACGGGTCGTCAGCAATTCTAATCTTTTTCTGTTACGGCCACACGTCACGAAGTTAACATATTTGCATAATGTCTGCCAACGTTCTACATCACGAACAACTTGCCCCGCCTACAAACAGTACAATTTCCACATTTCGTTTTCAGACACGCGCTGTATCGGTAGACCAATCATAAAGGACTACCCCATCTGACCAATCACAGCAGTGATTCATAAAGCAATATTAGCAACCATTAAAATGGCATAATAGGGGCCCTTTAAATGTCCTAATTGAACTATTGCCTAATCCTGGCTTAAGCTAAGTCCTGTCTATAAAACCGGGTCGTTATGTGTTAAAAGTATTGATGTACATTACTGTTAAAAAGTTTGGGTTGAGTAAGATTTTTATAATGTTTTTTAAAAAAGTTTTTATGCATTTATTTGCTACATTTATTGCAGTCTTCAGTGTCAAGTGAAATTGTTCTGAAATGCTGATTTTGTTGTCAAGAATCATGTCGTGCTATCAATGTTAAAAACAGTTTTGTTGCATAATTGTGAAAAATGCTTTTTTTAGAAAGTTCAAATTAACAGCATTTATTTGGAAATCGAATTCTGTATAAGTGAATGTGTTTACTTTTACTCACTTTTGATCAATGCATCCTTGCTGTATAAAGTTAATATACATATAATTATTCCTGCCCCCCAACTTTTGAACAGCACTTCACAATGTGTTTACTAGAATGAGGTCTGTTTAGACATTGTTGCAGTACTGGGTCTTCTCACCATGTTTATTATATTCTAGATTATCTGGGAGCAAGAACGGGTTCCCTTGTGGATCAAGCCCTACAAGATACTGGTCATCTCGTCAGACAGTGGTATGATTGAGCCAGTGGTCAATGCTGTGTCCATTCACCAGGTGAAGAAACAGAGTCAGCTTTTATTGCTTGATTATTTCCGACAAGAGCATGGGGACTACAATACAGAGGAATTCCTTACCGCTCAGCGCAACTTTGTTCAGAGCTGTGCTGGCTACTGTCTCATCTGCTATCTGCTGCAGGTCAAGGACAGGTGAGAGAGGCAATGCTTGAATCATGACGGAAAATAAATCATCTTCATATATTGTGTAATCACTCTTTTGTCTTGTTTTTCAGGCACAATGGAAATATCTTGCTAGACTCTGAGGGCCACATCATTCACATCGACTTTGGCTTCATCCTTTCCAGCTCTCCACGTAACCTGGGTTTTGAGACCTCTGCCTTCAAACTAACCAGTGAATTTGTGGATGTAAGCACAGCTTGGATGAAGTTGAATTTGGAAAAGGATTTCAAAAGAAGGATCAGCTTCTCAGTATAAGCCTGAATTTTAAAACTGTGCTTCTATTTTAGGTAATGGGAGGACTTGATGGAGACATGTTCAATTATTACAAGATGCTTATGCTCCAAGGCCTCATCGCTGCTCGTAAGCACATGGAGAAGGTCATCCAGATTGTAGAAATCATGCATCAAGGTATTGATCATCTGAAGCTTCAGTGTATGGAGCGTCTTTGTCTTTCTACAATCATTTGAGTGTATGTTATGGTTACATTTTTAGGTTGCACTGTATTTTACAGTACGTGTACTTTAGAGGATGGATACCTGACCCGAGCCTAACGGGCCGGGCCGGGTTCGGACAGATTTTTAGGAAGGATGCTCGGGTTCGGGTCGGGCTCGGTCACATCAACGCGAATGTGCACCTGTGTTATAACGGTGCTTTGTTGATGCTCTCATCTGTTGACATTTCCGAACACCTTCCTACAGTTGCTTAATATAAGCGGGCTTTCCACACAAAAAAGTGCACGTGTCATTAGTATGAGAGAAAAATTAGATCGGGCTCGGAATACATAAATGTCTTAATGCCTGTCGGGTTCGGTTACTGCTCGGTCGGACGCGGGCTGGGCTCGGACAGGAAAATGCCGCCCGATCCGCACTCTAGTGTACTTACATGTACTTATAATGTGCTTACAGTGTACTTACTCAAGAAAGTACCAATAATATAAGCTAACTACTTGGACTAGGGTTAGGTTTAGGGATGGGTTAAGGGTTATTGCCTAGTTATTGTAATTACTACAATAAGCACATAGTATGTACATGAGGAACAGGACTATAAAATAAATCTTATCTAATATGTCCAACAGGATCTCAGCTTCCCTGCTTCCACGGCTCCAGCACCATCCGTAACCTAAAGGAGCGTTTCCACATGAACCTGACGGAGGAGCAGCTGCAGGTGTTGGTGGAGCAGATGGTGGATGGCTCCATGCGCTCCATCACTACTAAGCTCTACGACGGCTTTCAGTATCTCACCAACGGCATCATGTGAGGCGTACACAGACTAGAGCGCTAATACTGGAAAAAAAGGCTGCACCACTTTGAAAACCACTCCCAAGGCCGGTTTCCATAACCACTCTTGTGTTTCTGCACCCTTCAGACTGATCATCTTTAAAGACGGATTTTTTTGTGTTCTTTTTTTTTTTTTTTTTACCCTGACTGAAGAGGTCTTGAGCTGTGAAGTAACTGTTTGTTGTCTTTTTTTCAACAGCCTTTCCTTTCGTTTAAACCCTCCCTGTTTTTGTCACGTCATCTTGCAGAACTCTGAATGGCCAGAGTTGACTTTTATCCAGCTTTCCAGTGCCTCATTTAAACACTACGCTGTTCTGTGACTCACCTGTGTACTGACTGACTTCAACAGCCCATGTTATCAGCAGCAGCAGCTTTTTTTGTTGCTATGTCACTAACAAATACACTTTGGATGAATAACGTTCAGAATTTCAACAACACACACACAAACACACACAGTGGGGCGGAAAACAGGAGAAGCTGTGTCAAAGCATGTAAATTGCATTGTGAAATGAGGGAATCGGGTGGTAAACATTGCTGCATTGTTCAGCTTTAAGTCAGTGTTACATGAACTGTTTAAAAGAGATCTTCAGCTCAGTGCCGCACAAGTCAGAGACCATTAAGCCATGAAACGTTTGCTTAAAGTGCTCTCATTTGACCTTGTGAGAAGCGCTTAAGCCGTAATAGGGTTTATGAAGCTTTTTAATTCGATATGGATGTTAAACGTCAAAACACCAAAGACACAGACCAGTGACTGATCATACGAGAGTTTTAATCTTGAATTGATATAATTAGGACTTAATTAAAATAACCTGGTTTGTTTTCTAGGTCAAAATAAATGTATAAAGAAACTATTTCGAGTTTCCAAAGGTCTGGACTCGAATATGGTGGACTGAGAGATATGAACACTATTTATTGCCCTTTTACAGATATTTCATATACTTACATGACACTTATGAAATGACACTTTCTCAAAGTTCTCTCTGGATTTCATTTCATTCTGTGGTTTTGTTTGGCACAAAGGCACGAATTTATAATGTGCATTCTTAAAGCTGAGCTCAATCTGATGTGGGAAGCCATGTTTAAATGTGTGATCGGAGCCTCTGGAGTGTTTTCGTTTTGTTTTGTTTTTTTAAACTTAGAGAAGTTGTTCATAATCTGTTGCACAGGAGAAATGGAAAGGGCTATGAAAAAGCGAGAGAAATCAACACATTGAATCAATACATTCTTTCTTTGTTTTTATTTCCTACACATGTACGCACAGGTATAAAATTCCCTGCCTGAAATTCCTTGTTTTTTTTATTATTATTATTTTCTTTATTTTCATAAATTGGGCATGTGTTGAGCCTCGTCTTATTTCCCTGTGACATCAGTGCTTCTCTTAATAGTTTTAATTCATTCTCTTAGCGGGAGCCACAATTTCCTTTCCTTTGTTTGCCTGAGCAAGGGCAGTTTAGACGATGTGTACGTTTTCAACGAGATTATCTTTTCTCTTTACTATTTTATACTACTATTGTTTCAACGTCAGACTTTCCTTGGAGACTTGTAAAATGGACCAGCTCTTAAGATCATGTGAATAACCTTCCTTGTGAATGTTCCTTTGTATAATAAATTAAATGTCCCGTTACACGTTGTATATATATATTTTTAAAAAGTCTTTCTAGACCCTGCGATTGATATTTTATCTTATTTTGAAGTGCATTTATTTATTTTATTTGTGGTTCAAATGTGACAATCCCAATCCTACTATTGAAAATCTAGTGTAGTGTTACAAAAATATAATAAATTGAAACATAATGATAAATAATAGTATTTAGTAAAATATTAATAAATTTTTTAAATTGCATTTATTAATTACATCATACTACTGTAAAATACATTTCGTCATTTTAGTGAAACCTATGGTTTATGTTGGTTTTAAGGAGGGCCCTATGCACAAGCAGTGGCCATGGGCCTCTGTAAGCTCAAGGTTCACAACTACCTACGACACCATTACATACATCAATCAACTGATAGCGTTTACCCAAAATATTAGCATTTACATAAGTTTATTGTGATCTTAATTTATTTAAAGGGAAATAATATTTCACTTCTCAGGGGCCCTCCCCCCACCCGGGGCCCTGGTAAATTCAGTCCCACTTTTCACCCCACTACGACTGCCAGAAGGGAAAAAAGACTTGCACTAAGTAGGGAAGTTAAACAAAATTGTACAAATAGCATTTATTTTTACGTTTATAATAACTAACAGCGAATTATTGTAAGTAATGCACTGAAATGCTCCAGGCCTGGCCCCGAGGCTGATTTCCCTGTGTTTGCAGCGTGCTGTGATTACCTGTGGCGCAGGTAAATCCGTTCAGGATCGTGGGGTGGCGCCGTTATGTGCAAGTATCTGCGATTCCTTCCGCAACAGAAAAAAGGAAAAACCTGCCTACACTTGCCGATGCTTGGACAACACCCGTAAAACCAATTATTTAATCGTTTTACAAGTGTTTCAGACGAGCGAAACACTATATCCAGAGTCGTTTGCGCTTTTGGATAGAGTTAAGAAATCGTATCGGAGGTTATAGGTGGAATATCAAATGGACGACTAGTTGGAGTTTCACCTGAAACTTGCAAGATTTCCTCGAAGAGTCCACACAGGACTGAAAGTTACAAAGGGTGTGATACAGGAAGTACCTTTTAATTCATCATGGTGAGTGTTTTTAAAACCCAACGTAACTTATTAAAATAGCATTTTAAGTTGAGTTAAGAGATAAAGAGCTGCAGCGTGCTTTAAATCCTGTAACCAACGTTATTATTTTTTGATAGGTATGTCTACTACCACAACATAGAAGCTACATTTTAACTGTCGACCTAACCAATTAATATAAGTATGGGCTGAATAGATAGTTCAGGGATAACTTCTCAAATGCATAGATATTTAGGTGGGCAATGTTTTGAGACATTGTATAAAGGTGAAATATTTAGAAATTCCTAGAATGCACGAGAGGGCAAGAAAAATCTGTCCCAATTTATTTGAACGGGTCTGTTGAATGTCAGCGAGAGCACATAATAATAATTTGAATACAATTTAAGACATCTTAGGAGCCCATTTTTTTCTTTAGAAGTGTTGTTAATGACTTATGCATGGATGATATACTCTTATTATATTTATCACAGATTTAATTGGCCATACCTAATTCTTAATCACCTGACTAAGCATTTGTCTTTGTTAATGGCTTGAGGGAAAGAAATATGGCTCACATTTTTGTTTTGTTTTGTTGTATAGCTGTACTGCATATGATTCAATGACATGCTCGTGAAGCTGTATAGCTATAAAGTACAGTAGAGCTGTTTATAGTCGCTGTCATAGGTTTTAACGCTTCAGAAAGTATTTTACAAATGTCATTTCCTCCTCTGTGCAGAGTTGCTGGTTTAGTTAATCAGTATATTCTTATATTTATTAACCCTTTAATTAACTTGTTAAATTATTAATTCTGTTGAACACGTCTCGGTGCCACCAAATGCATAAAGTAGTAAAATGCATTTAAATGATCTTTAGGTAACCCAACAGTGTGTCAGCATTCAATCACAGGTGACTGTATGAATAATATTTCTCTCTCGCACAGGGGAGCAAAGAGAAATATCACTGGCAGACCCAGAATGTGAAAGTCAGTGGTGTGGACGATATGGTCCTCCTCTCCAAGATCAACGAAGATGCCATCACAGACAACCTGAAGAAAAGATACATGGATGACTACATTTTTGTATCCTTATGTTTGTAATAAACAATAATTATTTGGTCTGGCATACTTGAAAAGTTGAAAAGTTTAGGGTCAGTGTTTTATATATATATAATCACGTGAATAAAACATTTTAAAATATATTTAAAATATAAAAACAATTACTTTACATTGTAAAATGTTTCATAATATTTTACAATTAATTATTATTTATTTATTTATTGTAAAAATATTTTACAGTATGTCACAATTTATTGTTGTTATTTATTTATTTGAAAATAAACAATTTTAAGAGACTTCAGGTATATCATATATGATTTGGACCAGAAAAATAACATTTTCAAATATGTTATAAAACAAAACCGTTTTCTTTTGCCTGCTCTCTAAATGTCTTTATGAGCACCAAACTGCTTATAGCTCGTCTCATTTTACAACCTATCAGTATTTACTTTTACCATAACCACAACTCTTCAGACATACATTGGTCCTGTGCTGATATCAGTGAATCCTTTTAAACAGCTGCCTTATTTCACAGACCGTGAGATTGAACTGTATCAGGGAGCTG
Organism: Enteromius thamalakanensis; assembly: GCA_032357475.1. Lineage (NCBI taxonomy): Eukaryota > Metazoa > Chordata > Actinopteri > Cypriniformes > Cyprinidae > Enteromius > Enteromius thamalakanensis. Next base: position 18,404,981 of record JAUCMT010000032.1, read on the forward strand.
TAAGTACAATATACATTTTCCTTTAGTGTCTGGTACACAGCTTTGTACTGTACCGTGCCTTAAATACATGGACACTAAATGGAATTAATGTTGAACTGAATAATCATTCCCACAGGATAAGTCATTTAGACGTGACCATACAGAGCAGAGCAATGCCACTGCATGTCCGGTCTTGCCATTGTGCTTCCAAAGACTGCTTATAAATCTGTATTTGTTAATATCTTTCCCTGAGTGGCTAAATCACAAAAAGTGCATATGCAAATCTGGATGTGTTACTGTTTACAGAAAAATGCCTCTACCTCAATTACATGCAAATGCAACTTTTAATTTTCCAGGACAGTTGTGTTAGACCCTGCAATGTGTATGTATTCTGTCATTCACAGGCACAGTATGAGAATCCCCCCCACATCTACGCTCTGGCCGACAATATGTACCGCAACATGATGATTGACTCAGAGAACCAGTGTGTCATTATCAGGTCAGGAATCAAGGATCTGGCGCCCGCACCCTTGAGGCACCTGTAAAGTATTGTGTGGCATCAAAGGTTTGCATTATATGTGATCCGAATGTGTTTTTAATACAGCGGAGAGAGTGGAGCGGGAAAGACGGTGGCAGCCAAGTACATTATGAGCTACATCTCCAAAGTCTCAGGAGGTGGACCTAAAGTGCAGGTGAGGTTATCATCTGCTAGATCAGAGTTCATAAACTGGGGTTTGTGAAGGAACTCCAGGAGGGTTTTAATAATTAATTCAAATATATTAATTAATTCATATTTAAATATAAATATAATATTAAACCTAATATATTGCATTTATAATTATATAAATTAAAGTAATATTTAGTATTGCATTATATATAATATTTAATAAATGCAATTTTATATGAAAATCAAAATTAATACTAAAAAGGATGAAATATTTTATTTGTTGACTCTGATGTTAAGGTATCATTAGCCAAACATCAGAAAACGGTGAGTATTCAGATATGGTGCTTAAATAATTTAAATATTGACTTAATCTAAAGGGTTAAATGTTTTGGGTCAGACAGGTTTGGCTAACAAACAGGTTTGGTAATCCATTTGTTAGGAGACCATTTGCTTAAAAAGAGAGCCTGATTGAATTCAACCCAAAATTCATGTGAATTGATGGGTGTGGTTGTTTCTTTTGTTAAAATTGCCCATTGTATGTGAAATGTAGTACCTTTGAAATCACCTAGACAGTTATCTGACAATGATCTCTTTGTACCCCTGTGACACTGAACAGTTCATATCCATTCAGCATCAGCAACTCTAAAAATGTAATGACTCAAACATAGTCAAACCCATGAAGCTTTGGTGTGCATGCATGCTTTATGTGGCATATTTGAACTGTCTGTGATGTCATGTTGTTTCCTCTTTGCTCTTTTAGCATGTTAAAGAGATAATTCTCCAGTCTAACCCCCTTCTGGAGGCTTTCGGGAATGCAAAAACTGTCCGGAACAACAACTCCAGTCGCTTTGTAAGTCTTTATGCAATGATTCGTCTCAGATAAGATTATTTATTATTTTATTATTATTTATCATTTTATTCCATTATTACAGAGAGACAGAATGTGTGTGTATATATATATATATATATATTTTATATATTGTATTATATATATATTTTTTTAATTAATTTATTTAT
>JAUCMT010000032.1:18416596-18426848 GCA_032357475.1 Enteromius thamalakanensis
TGAAGAACATTTTAAAAACCAAAAAACTAAACATTTATGAGTTGTAAAGACCTCATCACATAGGGTGGTAAAAAAAAAAAAGTGTACACTCAAAATAAAGGCAACCATGTCTAGTTGTCCAAAAAAACTTTCAATGAACAGAAACATTTTTCCTTAGTATGAAAAACATTTAAATCATTTATTGTGCATTTTCAACTAAAAATAACATTTTGTGCACTGGAAAGGTTTCATGGATGTTAAAGGGATAGTTTACCCAAAAATGAAATTTGATGTTTATATGCTTACCCCCAGGGCATCCCAGATGTAGGTGACTTTGTTTCCTCAGCAGAACTCAAACGAAGATTTTTAACTTTATCCGTGGCAGTCTGGTAGTCATTTAATGGAAGTGGATGGGCACCAAACCTTTCAAAGTAAAAAAAACATGCACAGACAAATCCAAATTATACCCTGCGACTCGTGACGATACATTGATGTCTTAAGACACGAAACGATCGGTTTTTGTGAGGCGCGTTCCCTGTGTACGCGCTTTGGCGTAGGATACACAAACGCCGGAAGTGATCTGTTGCGTGCATACGACTCTGATATGCACGCAACAGATCACTTCCAGCGTTTGCGTATCCTACACCAAAGTGCATACACAGGGAACGTGCCTCATGCTGAGCACGAGCCCGGGACGGTTTGGACATGGTTGTCTATCAGAGGTAAAAATTATATAAATACTGTTCAGTTTCACACAAAAACTGATCATTCGTGTCTTAAGACATCAATGTATCGTCACGAGCCACAGGGTGTCATTTGGATTTGTATGCGCATGAAAGGTTTGGTGCCCATCCACTTCCATTAAATGACTACCAGACTGCCACCGTTAAAGTTAAAAATCTTCATATGTGTTCTGCTGAGGAAACAAAGTCACCTACATCTCAGATGCCCTGGGGGTAACCAAATTTCATTTTTGGGTGAACTATCCCTTTAATATATTTGTAAAAACAATATTTTTCTTCTGATTGAATAGAAAATTGAAAAGTGAGATTAAACTTTTTCTAATGTATTGTCATTTCTGCAGGACCCACTCGCCGTGACAACCGAAAAAGCCGGTACATAGGGAACCAGAATCGCAACGTAGGCCAGTATTCACGTGGTAAGACTAGAGTTTTACATGTTTGACAAAAGATTCAGCTCAGCTGAAATTGTTTTAAAATGTTCCTATGGCCTTTGATTTCAGAAGCTCCTAAGTCTGATAGTCGAGGACGAGGAACCCCAGGGCAGCCTGTCAGTAGAAACTCTCTTCTCCGCCAGCAGTCCAGTATGGATCAGCCCACCCTTCCCAGACTCCAGGGATCTCGCCGCAGTCATCGAGAGAGCCAGATCTACACTGATATGGGCTTTATGAATGTTCCTGATCAGGGCGTGGCTGGGTGAGATGATGGATCGTCTGATACAGGAAATTATTAAAATTATATCCTCTAAGCTAAACTGATTGAAGACTATAATCTCTTTGGCTGGAACTCTTTTGTAACACAAATTTGTAAGAAATGAATTCTGTGACTAAGGTTTTTATTTATTTATTTTTGTTTTCAGAGTAATTGCAATTTAAATATTTAATTAGATCCCTAAATTATGTATTTTTTTTATTCTATATATTTGTAATTATATACTTAAAATGTGTACATCTGTAGTCATATTTTTTATTTTAATTACTATTATTATTTTAGTTTATTTTAGTCTTTCAAATTAAATATTCCCTGTGTTGTCTCTCAGAATGCATCGCAGACGTTCAAAAGAGTACAAGCCTCTTCCGGGTTCAGGGGGACCCAAACCCAAACCCAGACCCAGACCCCGCACCCCACAGTGCAGAGCACTCTACGCTTACGATGCTCAGGACACAGATGAGCTCAGCTTCCAAGCAGATGAGATTATAGAACTTTTATATGAGGGTAATCTATTTTTAGAACATTTAAAGTGAGCCTCATACAGGTTGTGTTGGGTTGGTAAATGGCTGAACTAATCCAAGATGTGCTGTCTGTCCAGATCCTTCAGGTTGGTGGCAAGGCCGTCTTCGAGGAAAGGAAGGGATGTTTCCTGGCAACTACGTTGAGAAGATCTAACTCGGCATGCTATTGGACAGAATGCGATTCATAGCAGAAATTCAATCACGAAGAACAAAGCATCAGCATTATATCAAAGCTACTTTGTGCCGAATCATATCCCCTCCAAGATCACAGTGTTTATTGGACAAGGTGCAAAAAGAGCCACCCTGGCAAAGATGTGTTGCTGTGTTAGACCACCTGCTTAAAAAATAGATGAAATCTTATAATTTTTTTAATAGAAAGAAATGTTAGACGTAACTGTAAAAGAAAAACTATATGTTACACAATGTAAAACACTACTTTTTTAAATGTGTTTTTTGTAAAGTAGATTAGATGCATTAATATTTTAATGTATTTTACTAATTTGTATTTTAAATATCCAATTTCTGCTTTTTTTGCTGATATTGTACAATTGTATAAAATCAGATAACCGGTTTTTAGTTACTCAGAAAAAATAAAACCTAACCGTTCTTGGTAATGTTTTCATTATAAACATAACAAATAATGTCTTAAAGGCCTGTTAATTCATTTGGTAAATCACAATTTTTAATATGTACACGTATTTCTGATGAAACCGCAAACTGTCATTTAAGACTTTTCGTCTCTAAAACAACCTACATTTCCCAGCATGCCGTGTGACGTCAAGACGTAAGTTGCCTTTTGCAAACCTAAATTCCGAGTGGGCTTAACTTACACACAGTGAACCGAAGAGACACTCGGCACGTTTCAGAGGCGCTGAAGGGCAGTTTATACTTCATTATATTCCGTTACGTGAAAACCCTCGTGCTCCGTGTAACAATGGAGGCATATTTACGGAGCTGTCGCGATGTGCTCAAGGTAAGACTATAGTACAATAACGTTACGCTAAAAGACAGGTTTGCGCGTGGTATGTTTGCTTCTACTAAAATGTGGCCAGTGACTAAACATTGTGTGTTTAGATGAGCACAAACGCAAGTGTGTTTGCCGTTTATGATGGATTGGTGTTATAAATAATGAATGCTTTGTTTGATATACTCTTGATATTGACACTAGTCATATGGTATGACGCGCGGGCAAAGAACCTAAAGACCGCATGCGCCAATGATAGAAACAATCACATGCATTAAGAGAAAGTACGCAAGCATGTTTGTTTATATTTGGTATACTTATAATATTGTTTATGTTATCATTTTATGTGAAAAGTTCGTCATGTACCAGTAAATGTTATAAATATAAGTGTAGCACATATTTATTATTATTTAAGTGTGTTTGTGTTTGCGCTGCCGTTTAAAAGTTTGGGATTAATTGTTATTTTTTTTAAAAGAAGCCCCTTATGCTCATCAAGTATGTATTTGATCAAAAATACTAATTATATTTTTGTTCAAAGAATCCTGAAAAATGATCAGAGGTTCAAACAACATATTAGACAGCAAAAACATTTCTAACATTCATAATAAATCAGCATATTGTTAAGATTTTATTTTTAAAGGATCATATGACATTGAAGACTAGAGAAGTGGATCTTTCATGATTCATCACAGGAATAAATTACATTTTACAGTATTTTACATTTTTTTTTAATATATTTTAAATTGTAATATTTCACACGGTGTTACTGTTTCTTTTTCTGTAATTTTTAATCAAACAAATGCCTCCTTGATGAGCAAAAGAAACACCTTAAAAAAAATAATACCAAGCCTTTAAATGAAAGTGTATATAAAATTGTTTTTAATAATCAATGTACACACTAACTAATTCATATTTGTAAACTATTATGAACTGTTTAGTGCAAATGGAACTTTTGGAGCTTCAGAGAGACTTATTTTCTAAATGGGGCTGTCAGTGTGTTTAGTCAATAAGAGCAATTCCCACTTTTCTAGTTTTTCAGCTTAATGCACTCCGTTTCCAAACTGAAGGTGGCCCTATTTGCAGAGACAATAACACCTGCTGTCCGGTGCACAAGATCCTGTCAGCATCTGTCCAACAGCAGTGCCTCTCTCCACCCTAAACACTGTTGTTTTAAACCCAAACACCCTGACACCAGCGCTCACTCACTCCCGAAGCCCTCTGTTTACCTTGAGACTCGTGGAAGCAAGCAGCCATGGGTTCTTTAACTTATTCAGTCAATGATTTAAGAAATTATATGGTTGTACTTAAAGTGCTTTTCATCTGCACTGAAGCGTAAGGTTGCAAACAGTGCGCACACAAGAGCTCTTTTCTACCCTGACCCGAGACCTGCGGGTTCTGTACTGTTTACTCACTGTCCTGTGGTCCATTTCACATTGACTAACTTCCTGTCCTCCGGCCATGCGCATATGGACATGAGTAAGCAGGTTTTTCGAGCACTTCCCTATCTAACAAGGTTGGTGAGGATTATCACATGAGAAAGAGAGATCTTGCCTAAACAAGCCTCACCCGTGGTCCATGTCAGCTGTGAGCTCAGTCTCTCTGTGTTGACAGTCCGTCGTCCAGCGTTTCAAACAAACCCCAGCTGGTTGCCCAGATCAGAGTACATCATTTAATGCTGATGTCACAGATGGCTTCTGTATTCGGCCGGAGTAATGGAGCAGGCAAAATGCTAATTAACCCTGGACGAGGAGTCATCATGGGGAGAGGTAAAAGGTTTTATTGAATCCAGAGCGATACATTCGGTGTTATTAAAAGTGCTTTGATATAGAATTGTGGGTTCTTAAGTTCCCCGAAAAAGCACATGCACAAAGTAATCAATCAGCAAGTCAATCAGTCACCTTTATTTATATAGCGCTTTTAACAGTAGAGATTGTGTCAAAGCACTGAACAGTATCAGATTGGAGAATAGAGTGTCAGTAATGTATAATGACAAGATTAAACACTCAAAGGCATTTCATTATTGAATGGGTGAAGCGTCGTTTTCTAGATCCGCTCATTTTAAATAAGAACTTGATAATCAAATATATAATGAATGAGGTAGTCCATAAATACACTTTACCATTAGAAAAGTAGATTTTTCTTTTAGATGTATAAGAAAAGGAATGCTTTTATTCAGCAAGCATGCATTAAATTGACCAATAATAAGCACCAAATTAGCACATTTAGAATTTTATAAAAAGATCACTTGACAGTAAAGAGTAGAACGATAGTGTCTGCTGAAAATTCAGCTTTGCCGTCACTAGAACAAAATATTTCAAAAGAAAAGGGTTTAACGTTTAATAATATTTTACTCTATTTTTAAGTAAATGCAGTTTTGGTGAGTATAGGAGCCATTGACAGTATTTATTCCAGGTCTTCTGAAGCCATACTATTTTTCATGTTAATAGGAACAGCACTGAAATTTAAAGGGCTGGTTCACCCAAAAATGAAAATTCTGTCATGTATTACTCATCCTCATGTCATTCCAAACCTGTAAGACCTTTGTTCATCTTCAGAACACAAGTTAAGATATTTTTTGATGAAATACAGGTTTTTTTGGACACTGCATGGACACAACTACCGGAAGGCCAAGAAAGGTAATAGGGACATTGTTAAAATCGATATCATTGGTTCTACCTTAATTTTTTATGACACTATGAAATTAATTTTTGTGCACAAAGAAAATGATAATAAAGACTTGATTTATCTTCATTTGTTTTTCGAAGATAAACTTTGGAAGATGAAGGTTTTATGAGTTTGGAACAACATGAGGGCTGTTTACAAATTGGTGACAAAACATACAAAAACAAAAGCCATTATTGTTTAGAAATGAATATTTTCTCACTCTATTTGAATATGTGGACAGTATTGCTGCGTCCGAAATAGCATACTGCTTAAGTAGGGACTACATTTAATATTGAACGTAGTACCCAATTGTTAAAAAGTACGTTCTATATAGTATGAATGGAATTCGGATGTACTACATCAGCCATATTGATGTTGTCACGTGTCATGCGGCGTCACAACAGCACGACATTTTAAACTTTCAATAAGTCATCCGTTTATTTAGATTGTGTTAAACAAGTGTAATTTCATCACAATAAACAACGTTTTTTTCCCTGAGGTACGTACATTTGAAATGAGCCGCCTCTCAACTTTCTGACATTTTTCGAAAATGATGCGTCCTCTCCCAGAGCCTCATGGGATAGGAAAGCATCCATGGTATACATGGCCTACTAAAGAATTCGTCCAGAAGCAGTAGGTCATGCGGGTACTTCTCGCATACTGAATTACGAATGCTATGAATTCGGACATACTATATGTTTATATTGCATGTAAAAGAGCAGTGTCAGCAACATCCCCTTTCATGTTATACAGGAAAAAAGTCATAGGTTACGTAAACAATGACAAAATTAAATGTTTCAGGTTAACTGTGCATTTAAGAACAAATATTAACCTTAAAAGAAAATGAGTTTTGTTGTCATTCTTGTTATCAGCTGTTAAAAGAATACACTGCTGTACTATATCTGAGGAAAAGCCACAAAATGTGTTTTATCTCTGACACATTGTACTCTACCTCCCACTGGCTTGCGTTGATATAGAGTGACTGGGTGAAAAAAAGTTCAACATTGTTTGTCAGATAGAGCACTTTGTGTAACTGGAAGACTTCACAGCATAATGGATGCATTTTCAGCTTGTCATGTACTTGCTAGTTGCTGTAAATATTTATCCAAAGGTAAAGCCACAAACAGACACTTTGCACTTTTGCATTTTAGCCTGGTTTAATAGAGGCCACCAAAGCCTTATTACGAAGAACTAGGTTTGCAGTTATACGTTATGAATTCTTGTCCTATATTAGTCCAGCAGCCTGTGACACTGTTCCGTTTCGTTCTCAGGGTTGTAGTAAGAACAGCCCAGGGCTTCATGTCGTAATGGGAAATGAGGCTTGTGATATGGACTCCATGGTATCGGCCCTGACCTTCGCCTACTTTCTTTCAAAGGTATGCAATGCCCAACCTAATAAACCACTTTTTCTGTGGTGTTCTTGGAAAATTGTGCTAAGAGATAATAGACGTGATAATTTTGGATTATTGTTTTGTTCATCGTTAATGTTGTCGCCTCGTAGAGTCTCGATTGTAAGAGAATCCCGGTCCCTGTGCTCAACATCCCACGGGCTGAGTTCCCCTTGCGATCTGACAGCACCTTTCTGCTGAGAGAGACCGGTCTGTCGCAGGACTGCCTGCTGTTCAGGGACGAGGTGGACCTCCACGGCCTGCACAGGAACAAACAGCTGACGCTGACGCTGGTCGACCACAATGTTCTGCCCGGGTCAGTCTTCTGTTCTCTAGCACAAATGCAAGTGTGTACTACACCATATTCCGTCTTCCATCATCACATATAAAAGGAGTATTAATATATTTACATTTTAATATATTTAAAATATATCAAATGATCAATCACAATTAATCTCATCCAAATTATTATTATTATTTATTTTTTATGTTTTTTTTTTCTGTATATTTTATATATATATATATATATATTTATAAATGAATACACACGCATACATGTACATATATGTACATACAAGTAAATATATATTTATTTAAATATATGCTGTATGTATGTGTCTTTCTATATATATATATATAAGTACATAATAAATATAATCAGTACACACATATATTACGTAAACAAAAACTTACCTTGGATGCATGCAATTAATTGCGATTTATTTGACAGCTCTATATAGATATAGATATAGATAGATATATATAGATATAGATATAGATAGATAGATGTGTTGTTTAAAAGTTTGGGATCAGTAAGATTTGTTTATAATTATAATTGTTTATAATTATAATTGTTAAGCAAGGATGCATTAAATAAATCATAACGTATTAATGAATTAATTACAATATTTCTATTTTAAATAAATCCCATTCTTTAAAGAATCTTTTAAAAAGAAGTCACCATTTTGGAAAGCTGGAGTAATAACTGTTGAAAAGTTAGTTTTGCCATCACAGCAATAAATTATGCTTTAAAATATATTATACTTGAAAAGTATATTTTAAATTGTAATTTTAAAATGATGAGCATATAGGAGATGTAAAAACGAATCCATAAAACACTCTTACCTGAATGAATTTGTAAATGTGTGATAGAAGGGTCTCTTTAAAAACAACGGGCAACAAAAATAAATAGCAGAATTTTGTCAAACAGTTATTATATATCTAATTAGTGCACCACTAATAATGACAGGAAGATCAGGACTTTGGTCAGTTCTTTTATAGCAAATCTTTTTTTTTTTCTGTAGTGCTGACAGTGAGCTGGAGGACGCAGTTGTGGAAGTGATTGACCATCACCTCCTACAGAGGCCCACATCCCCCTCCTGTCCCATCACTGTGGAGCCTGTGGGTTCCTGTGCCACCTTGGTGACTGAGCGCATTGCCCAAAAAGCTCCGGAGGCGCTCGACCAACAAGTGGCTCAGCTTTTATACGGTGAGTGTCTTGGCGATGTCATAAACACCGAGAGGAATGTGAGCTCTCACAGCACGACTGCGGCTCAATCTGCTAGACACTGTTAGGCATCAGATGGGCTCAGCTTGGGCTCATGTGGCATTTAGCCGGAGGAGATACTTGATAGAGATGTGAAATGTCAGCAGAAAGATAACATCTTGTTAACTTGCAAAATGTATGTGTTGACAGGTACCATTATCCTAGACTGTGTTAACATGGCACCTGAGGCAGGTAAAGTCACCCCTAAGGACAGCCAGTATGCTGTCTTTTTGGAGAAACGTTTTCCAAATCTGCCTCAGAGGAGAGTTCTTTTTCAATCTCTACAGAACGCCAAGTTTGATGTGTCAGGTGAGAGGATCCATACTGTGTAGGCCAGGGGTGCTCAATCCTGTTCCTGGAGATCTACCTTCCAGCAGAGTTTAGTTCCAACCCTGATCGAACAGCTGTCTGTAATTATCAAGTGCTCCTTCAAATCCTAATTAGTTGGTTCAGGTTGTTTCTGATCAGGGTTGGAGTTGGATTCTGCTGGAAGGTAGATCTCCAGGAACAGGATTGAGCACCCCTGGTGTAGGCTAATGAAACAAACCGCTTCATGCAGACATATTAAACAGTATCATTTGAAAGCATGAATTTATTGAAACTAATTTCACAATACTGTCCTGTATTTCAGGCCTCTCTACAGAACAGATGCTGTTGAAAGACATGAAAGCAGCATCTGGTGGGGATCTAAAATTGGCTGTCAGTGTCATTTACATGACACTAGAGGTCAGTGCTGTTATGACATACTTTACTTGACCTCTTAAACGTCTGCAGCAAGGAATGTATTGATTTGGTTTTTTCACAAAAACTAGTTGTTTATACTGATATCTATGCAGCTATATACAATATTTTCTTATCATTTTATGTTTATTTTTGTGACCCGATTGTTTTTTGGTGTTTTTTTAAAAAACATTTAATCGCATCCTTTGAAAGAAAAGTGACGATTATTTCTCAGTTGCTATTTTGTAATATCCATTTATTAAATCTTTGTACTGTTCTTTAATACTCTTTTAATGGACACAATGAAAGGAAAATAAAAATAAATAGTTTTTAGTTTCCGATTTTTTTTTATGTCAATATTAGACATGAAAGAAGTAATATAATACATGATCATTTTAATACAGGTATTGAACATTATACATTACTAACGTCTTTAATTATTAAATGAGATCCAGTACTGAACAATTGTTTGATATTTAGTGCTGTTAAACGATCGCATCCAAAATAAAAGTTTTTCTTCACATAATATATTTGTATGCACTGTGCATATTTAAGTGTATATATATAAATACAAACACATGCATGGTTTTTTCCCTCATCATTCACCCTAAAAGACTCATGGCTGTATTCGAGAGGGTGCTTCTACTAAATACTGAGCAAAGGGTCTGAATACTTCGGACCCTGTGATATTCTGTGTTTTTCTGTCAATATGGGGTATCTACATTAATGAGGGGGAAAAAAGAACTTAAATAATTTCAGCAAATGGCTGCAATATAACAGAGAGTGAAAAATTTAAGGGGGTCTGAATACTTTCCGTACCCACTGTGTGTATAAATCTATATACGTACAGAGATACAGAGAGAGAAACATAACAAAAACAAAAGATACTTGTTTTATGCACGAGTATATACAGGTCCTTTTAAAAAAATTAGCATATTGTGTTAAAGTTCATTATTTTCTGTAATGTACTGATAAACATTAGACTTTCATATATTTTAGATTCATTACACACAACTGAA
>JAUCMT010000032.1:18436081-18448819 GCA_032357475.1 Enteromius thamalakanensis
ATCTATCTATCTATCTATCTATCTATCTATCTATCTATCTATCTATCTATCTATCTATCTATCTATCTATCTATCTCCAGTACTAAGGTTTTGAAAACATGTTACTGGGGTACACATAGGTTACTGTTGATCATTTGCCATTATTTACTATAGTGTGGTTTTCCTGCCTATAATTGAATTGAACTTTATTCTACTTCACAAAATACGAAAATAGATCTGCTTCTACATCTTTTCATGTCCAAATTGTTTTTAAATGCTTGAACTTTCTTCACTTCTGCTCTTAAGATGAGCTTCATGGGGCGCCAATCAAAGACAGGATGACAAAACTATACAGATATTTGTTTTATTAACCTCTAAGGAGTTAAAGGCAAGATTTACATTCTAAGTTTGAAAAAAAGAAAAAGAAGAAATGCTAAAATTTGCCAAAGGGAGTTATGAGATACCTTTTTTGTGTGTAGTAGCTGAAGTTCCTGCATAAGGTAAACATTTTTGCAATTGTAAGCTTTAATAAGATATTAAAGATTAAATCAATCACTGTCATTCACAGAAGGAATTCACTTAAAACATTTCCAAATATTTGGATGTTTTCTATACATTAATCTTGCACCTGTTCTGTAATTAAAACAAACAAAACTGGAATTTTGTTTTGACAAAATTGAGGAGTATGTTATTTCCCCGCTGATAATTTAATTGTTAATAATGAATACAATTTTGCCATAGAGACAAAGAAAGTTAACCTTCTTTACATTTTCAATTTATTCCTGCAGGCATTCAGAAAACAGCAAGACATCTGCCTTCATCCCTGACATGGAGCTCCGGGAGGAATGGCAGGATGAGGAGTTCCCCAGGTAAACTGCACTATACCAGAAAAAAAGTTAAGTGGTTGCAAACAATTTATTTTAGCTACATTTAAATAAACAAATTTAGCTGAAAGTAAACTGATTGCAACCACTTACCTTCAAAAACGTAATAAATTCAATGAATCCTTATTTATGTTCATATTAAATGCAAATGGGATTAATCTTTGATGATCTTTGTAGGCCTCTTCCTGAGGACACACAGAATCCTGGTGATGAAGAGGAAAGCCCTGGAGCTGAGGGAAACAGGCCTGGTAACCTCATTTCTCCCATTAGTGACTGGTCAAAATATCTGCCTCATATATATATATAGATGCACTACAGTTCAAAAGTTAGAAGATTTCTTTCAGAAACACTGAAAATTCTCCAATGCTCACAAAGCCCACTTTTAATTGCTTAATATGATTAAATATTAGTATAAGTATTAGTATTGCAATATAAAACGTCTTAAAATGTGATTTATTGAGTATATTACATTTTGTATATTAATCAATTAATGTAGTGTGCTGGCAAATATCACCAGTCATTACTCCAGTCTTCAGTGACACGCAGTCCTTTATAAATTATTCTAATCTGCTGATTTGGTGCTCAGGGCACATTTCTTTATATTACCAATACTATAATAAGTTGTGCTGCTTTATATTTTTGTAGAAACTGTTATAAAAGTCTTTGGATGGAAAATTTTTTGAAGATTTAGTAAAATTGTTACAGTGTATACACAATATATGCCTGTGTAATGCAAGACCTCTCTTTTTCTTTCTTTCTATTAGTACCACCAACTAGCCTGGCCCTTACAGGTGATACTGTCAGGAAGAAGCGACTTGTGGCACCAACTCTTAGTTTAACCCTGGACAAATCCTCTACTGACCGGAGCGTGAAGTCGGACGAGTTTGATGCCTCCGCTCTTTCACCGTCTCCTGATGATGACCTAGACATGGACATTAACCTGGAGGCACTAGAGACACCTTCAGACAGCGAGTCTTACAACTTCCCAGACAGCATGCACGACTTAGAGTGGGAAGGTATCCATTTTTGACATTAAGTTGGGTAGTGTCATTTATCAAGTATGAAATCCTACAGGTTTACCACTAGTGCTGTGGTCATTGCAGATGATCTTCCCAGGATGGGCAAAGCAGCGATCAGAAAAGCCAGTTTACTCGAGCATGCAGAAATGGGACACCTGGACTTGGATCAGGTGGACAGCAGTGGGCGGAAATGGAGACGATTTCATATTGGCGGCCAGGACTACCAAGTCAACATGAGTGTTCTGGAGCCGTACCTTCAAGTTCTTTCCCACGGAGGTGAGCATTTGTTGAACAGCCCGGGATGAACATGCCTTACTGAAACTAATTACAAACTGAAATTGACCTTTTATAGGATATTATGGAGATGGATCAACAGCCATCATCATGTTTACTTCCTGCTACCTGCCAGAAAATACAATAGAACACTACGAGTATGTGATGGACAATCTCTTCAGGTAAAAACTGACTGATTTGGGATTAATCTTCATTGCAATGACTTCTATTTTCTTAAACTTCACATTTAATGGTTTATTTGGATTTAGGTACATTATTGGCACGCTGGACTTGATGGTGTCTGAGAATTACATATTGGTGTATCTGTGTGGAATGGCCCCTCGCAATAAGATGCCTGGGATTAAGTGGCTTCGACAGTGTTACATGTCCATCGACAGAAGGTGAGCCATACTAGAAGTTACTATGATTTATCATCAAGTTAAAAGTGTTATAATTAAAAACAACTATCAATTTCTCTTCTGTTTATCTCATGTGTCCAACTAAAAAATTTGTTACATTTTGATTTTACATTGTTTTTTTAAGACTCAATGACAAGTGAAATGTTGTTTCTTATTTTGACGCGTATAAAAGAAGTAGTTATGGCTAATAGACTTTAGTGTGAGACACAGCCTGGACAAACAAACGACGTTTGAGCGAGAAATATTATATATATATAATATAATACATTATTATTATTTCAATATTTTTGGTTCCAGAAGAGAAAAACTAATTTTAAAGTAAAAGTTTATTTTGTTTTATTTTTTAAGAAAACAATGGCATATTCTCCGCTGTTTAAATGATTAAGGTCATATGATTTTGTATTTATTTATTTATTTTTCTAGCTACTGTTTTCTCAAAATACTATCCAGAACAACTGTTTTAAACATTAATAATAGTAAGTTGTTGTTGTTGTGTTTTATTTAATTTATTTTTTTAGAGATCCAATTCAGCATCTTAAATGATTTCTAAAGGATCATGTGACACTGATTTCTGGAGCAATGACTGCTGAAACTTTAACTTTTCCAGCACAGACATAAATACCATTTTAAATTAATATACATAACAAACACTTATATAAAATAGTAATAATATTTGAAAATATTGCTGTTTTTACTGTATTTTTGAACATTAGTGTAGACAAAAATATTTGCGCTGAAAAGCCACAATGCTGCTTTGGTATCTCGTAGGGTCAGTTTCCATCAGTTCCAGAAGAGGGCATGTGTGTCTAAGCTCTGCCTGTTAAAGTCTTCCTGTTCCTTTATAGTTTACCATGAGAACCCATCTCCACTCTTTCTTAATGCCCCTCTTATGAAATATGATAGGAATGCCGTGGACTCATACATAGAAGGCCGTGTTATCAGAGTTCTTTCAGACATTCCTCAGATAACCCTTGACCTGTTCTCAGCTGTCATGTTTTCTTCTTGTTGTTGCTATATTTAGACATTTTTAGATTGCATACTTCATTGTGGATTAGTTCTTTAAGGTTTAAAACTCTAGTGTGTCCAAGGCCAGCGTGACTGTTCTCAATAGACGCTAATGTTACTTACAAAATCCCTATGTATTTGGTTTTCGGTAATTGGTTATGTACAACCAGCGAGTCATTATCCCAAAATAAACTAGATGGAGCGATTAAGATCAGGACAGGATTCTGAAATAATCTGTAACAATGTAAACTATATTTTACAAAGTAAGTTCTTGTTTGATTATACTATATTATTCATCAGTTCATCTTCCAGGTGAAGGTCAGTCTCATAAATGTTTTATGTGAGGATTTTGTATAGTCAGGAAATTCAAGGTCATCTTATCATGTAAGATCAGTTTGGAAAATGAGGAAGTGAGGAGTGTGGGATGCTCTTGAAAGACTGATTTGTCATTCTTGCTTGCGTCACTGCATGAAGTTTCCTCTGAGATCACTCACATGCTGCTGACCGTACAGACAGCAACAAGAAAACAACACAAAAGACACCAATCATGACGTCGCACAATCAAACAGGAACTGCGGGGAGGAAAAGAACTGAGCGGATTGATTTAAAATTCTGTTGAATCTAAAGGGAAAGGCCTGTGTTAAATAATTTTAGCTACCTCTGCAGTTTCATTTTTTTCACATGACATTTTTTTATGGAGAACAAGACATTATGAGATTGTATTCTACACATGCATATATATATATATATATATAATAGCCATAACTATTTAATGCAAGAAAGTGGATAAACCAAACAATTCACTGAAATTTTAATGTTAAAAAATCTTTTCATGTATGTATTTACTTGTAATTAAATTGTAGAATTTAACTAATTTAATTAAAAAAGTTCAGTCTCAGATCTTTGACCCCGCTGTAGTTAAACCTTACAAGCCCCCAACCCTTAAATGACATACGAAAGAAACAAAATACAAATGCTTAAATTTGTTTTTTGTTTTTTGAGCTAGAAAATCAGAAAAAATATGTTGTGAACAGTTTGTCGTCTCCAAGTTTCTGCCCGCCTGTGTCCCATGATTCAACGCCCTGCCTCTCGTGGTTTCTCATGGGTCAGGGTGGTGCTAGTGCCAGTCAGCGATTGCTCCCTTGTGTCGTCATGTTCTGCTGGCATCGCTCTTCTCCAGTGGGAGAACCGTCCAGTTACAGGAACACAAAAATAATAATTTAAAGTTATAAAACATTTGGTTTTGCTGCTGATTGTGTTATTAAATAAATGCCCTTTTCTGAAGGTTAAGGAAAGATTTGAAAGGCCTTTTCGTGGTTCACCCAGCCTGGTACGTGAGAGCGTTAATCACAGTCATCAAACCCTTCATTAGGTAAGCACAGATGATCATAAGTTTAGCAAACAGACCTGAAAAAGCCGTAAACATGATTAATTCCTGACGTCCTCAGTCTGACCTGTTTCTTTCTGTCTTGAAGTGAGAAATTCAGCAGGAAGATGCGCTTCATCCACAGCTTGCAAGAACTGGCAGAGTTTGTTCCTGTGGCCCAGCTGCAAATCCCAGACTGCATCAGACAGTGAGTGTCCACATCAAGCCACATTAGTGCACTGTCTAAATATCATTATTTAAAAACCTGGACTGTATATGTTAGTGCATACAGTACATACATACAGCATATATTTAGAAAATATTAACATGTATTTACATGTATTTATATCAATTATATTATATAAATATATAAATGTAACCTACACCATAAATGTACACTGTACACACACATATTACGTAAATATTACTTTTATTTTGGACACGATTAATCGTTTGACAGCACTAATATATATATATATGTATATATGTGTGTGTGTGTGTGTGTGTGTGTGTGTATATATATATATATATATATATATATAAAAAAAGTAAAATTATTATTTTACTATTACTATTTTACTATTTTATTACTATTATTATTGTTCTTTTTGATGCAAATTATTTCGAGAAATTACCTTTAACATATTCCTGGTATCATTTTTGGTGTTAAACTGTTACATTTATTTAAATATTTATTTATTTTATTAATAAATACATTTAGTGAATAAATCTGTTACATTTAAAATAGATTAAAAAAAAATTAATAAATGTAACTGTATCATTATTTTAATTAAATAAACAAATAATTATAACAGTGAAGGTGATGTGTATAATTTCTTAACCTCTGTAAATAATTTGTATCAAAAAGTCTTAATTGGCTTAATTGTTTTCACTAAATAAAAAGTGGGAGCAGAGAAAGTGATGAAGATTTGTTATGCTCTGCAGGTATGATGAGCAGATGAACAGGTGAAGGTCTCTGATGGGAAGAGAGCAGAGGTGTACATACTGTATAGACTTCACACTGGGGTGACATACATGTGGGAATCAGAGCTCGCTCGGGTTAAAGGTCAAGCTCGAGGGCAAATGCCCTAATGACAGAAAAACAGCTTCCTACTAGACGACTCTTTGATGAAATACAAAGACAGTGTTGTCCTTCAGAGAGCCGCAGCTGTGTCATGCTGTAAGGTGGGTCAGGAGAGGTCTGTGAGCAACATGAAAGCCTGTTTGACGTCATTGCATTTAAACTGTTACACAAAAACAGACAAACATGTTTCCCAGACTGTAGAAAATCACATAATACACCCTTCACTTCTTCATAAAACCTATTATGTTTAGGCATGAGAGATGCCATTAACACTTCCTTTGAGAGTTGTGGTGAACATACCTAAATTAAGATAAATAGTAGTTTTAATATTTGCACTAAATGGTTACAAAATCTTGTTGTATGCATGTTACCTGGAATCTGGATGAACAATCATATGTTATGGTTTAGACTCTTCAAACTGCCGTCTGGCTTTTTTAAATAAGTTTTGTGAATTGGTATTGACTCTATTTTATTGAAATTATTTTATGCATTCTCTAAAATGCATTGTACTTGAACATTTTATTAGTTGTGAATGTTTTTAGCACAAATGCTCAAACTTTTAATGCAATCAAATCAGAGCTATTACAAACAAATTGTGCCTGTACTGTTGTGCATTGGTCAGTTAATACTGTACATAGTTGTTACATATATAATCGTGCCTGGTTTGCTTCTTGGGTAATGTTCTCTAATATTCATCTGCTGCTGCTGCCTGTAAAGTGGCCCATTGAATGTGCTTCTATTTAATAGACTTCTATGTGCAAATATTTATACAAGGCCACACTTGAACAACCTGAGCTTTTAAACTGCACATACTACATGTATATCTTTTCCGTGATATTTTAGGAAATAAAGGGTTATATTAAACAACTGCTGTGATTTTATGTTGGGATTTCACTGTTAATAATGAGGAAATAGGAGTTTTATTAAATTTTTTTTGTGAGTCACTATGGAAATATTCCTGCGCCTTTCAGGAAACCAGCTCTGCCAGAGAGAGGAAGTGAGGTAGCTGAGAGGTGAAACATTTTTCTTTATGCATTGAAGTCACAAACAGGAACAGAGCGAGAACTACTGGAAGGTTCAATAACAGATTCCTGTTGCAGTGCTGTATGTGCCAGATGTTGGGTTTTGCAAGTCAACAATGTTTAGTAGAAACTAAAGTTGGTGTTGGATTTGTCTAAGTGAATAATTCACTTGAATGAACTACAAAATGCTTATTCAGATTTACGGTATTAACGGAACTGTTTCCAGATGCATCTATTGAATTGTTGCCGCAAACATAAATCTATGCATTACAATTCAATGGATATAAATATATACATATACATATATGTACACATATATACATATGTATATATATATACACAAACACACACACACACTTTTTATATATATACACATTTATATATATATATATATATATATATATAAATAAATTCTAGATACTGTAATACCCCATTCAAAATACGAGTAAAAAATATATATAATAGTAGTCAACAACTGAAGTGGATGAAAACCCGAATCGAAGTTGTCCTAGAACCATTTTTGTTTTAGGACAAATATTATGAACTTTTTTTGATCCACTTCAAATGTTGAGTAGTGTGTATGTGAGTGACTATATAAATATATATATTTGAAGGATTAAACTGTTTTACTACATGTATTTGAAAAAACAAATACAAAAAAATGTATACCTTTTTTTTAATTACTTAAATTTCTCTCTATAATCTAGTGTCCTATCATTTTAATAAAATTTAGAAAATTGTGTCCCTTATGATTTTCTGAATGAGACAATGCTTTGAATGTGGAGGCACGTGCAGTAAATGTAAGCAACTGTAACATCTCTAAACGTGTACACAGTTAGTCCCTGACGGCCTGTTTTACTGTTATTCAAGCCATTGTGCGAAAAAGGAAATTAAAAAGCGACGTGCTCTGTACCGGTCTGAGACCCAAATAATCTTTGTGCCAAAGGTCCATTGTTTGTTTTTGTAGGTGTCTTGCACAACTTTCACGTAGTGTTCCTAATGACTGTTACAGTAGATGTTGTTAAAACATGCTTTGATTTCTTCGCCCATAAATTTAAAGCTTATGTTTGTACAAACATGCACGGCAAGAAAAACAAAACATCAAGTCAAGGAACGGCCCTCACTAAAAGCCCTGGATATATTTACAGTAATAAGAAAATCCTGTTTAAATCCATACTTATTGTATTAGTTAAACGTCTAAATACCTGTAAAAGCACCTGTGAGCCTTTCTAAGGCCAAGGAAGCTTGTTTCCGTAACCATAACCGAATAAAAGAAAAATATAAATAATTGGGACTTCTCTCAGAAAGAGTCAGAAAGTCACAATTATCTTTTATTTTTTATTACATGGCAGAAAACATCTTGCAATTCCTGACTTTTTTTTTCTTCCTCTAAATTATTTGAATTTTCTATTGAAGTCATGCAAAGAGCACAGTCAAATAATAATGTTATTTGCAGTTCAAATAAATACAAATTTGATTTGATTAATATAATTTTAACCAAAATTATAAAAATAATTTAAATAATAAAATTAAAATTAAACTTTAAATAATAATAATAGTGATAATAAAACTATTAAAGATAATATTACCGAGTCACAATCAAAACAAACAACAGATTGCTCTTTGTACAACTGTATTGTTATAAACCAAAACACAACAAAAGGATTCATAACATAACACCATGCCATATGAACACTATTACTGCTCCCATTTAAACAAAATCAATCAGTTGGACTAATAGACTAAAAAAGTAAAGAAGAGTATTAAAAGGCAAAAAGAGCATAATGAGTGCTTTGCACAAACATTACGGCTTTAAAAAAACAAGATACTAAAACAATGAGCAAACGGTCACATAAAACCAAAAAGTGAGAAAATCTGCAAGCCACATGTATAATTAAATTAAGGGAGCTGTTGAGGTCTTTGGTGGAGATGCAAACATCTGCATATTGCTCTATACTGTCAGCCAAGAATGAAATGCAGTTCCACTAAAAATACTCTAAAACATTGGATTTCTAAAGCAACATGCACAATCTCAACATTTTCGGACATTTCCTAACAAATTACAGCAAACACAAAGTAAATTACAGTCTGGGATCTTGCAAAGCAATGCATTTGAAATAAAACATCGCAATTACAAGCAAAAAAACATTGTGTTTAACATTTCAGCCCAACTTTGTGCTACATTGAGCTGCATTCAAAAACAAAGTTCAGAATAAAGTATATAAAAAGTGTGTGTGTGTGTAAATCAGTGATTTAATCATGGTGCCGTGTGAGGACTGGAAACAGAGCGTGTGTGTTCGAGCTGGTGTGGGGTGGAGCTTCATGTGTGAAAGTGAGACTAAGTGTGATGTTTAAATGACAAAGGGCAGTGGCTCGCTGCTGGCAGGAAGCCACCGTTCAAGGTCTCAGATAAAGCCTTTTCTAATACTTAAGGAGTAAAGGGATAATTGACCTAAAATAAAAATTATTTACTCGACCCTCATGTCATTTCAAACTTGGGGAGAATTTTTAAAAGAACAGTGCCTGTTAGACGCTATATAAAAAAACTAATTATATACGTTAAGAAAAAAGCACAAAATATGGTCCTCAAAAAGTCACATATTATTGCTCGATTCAATGTTTTATGCTGCGTGCAATTCTCAAGTTAACAGTTCACCTGAGGGGACGATTATCAGTGAATGATGACAGAAATTTGGCCTGTTCTTCACATAAAGCAAACGTAAAAATCCAGAAAAAAAAAATATGGACCACCATTACGGTGCCCTTTTGGATTTTTTATAGCTTATACATTATATCACTATGCATTGATGTCATAATAATAATAAATCACAAAAAAGAAAGAAACATACACTGATAAAAATAAAGGTGCGATCCCACCATTCAGTCAAAGAACCATCTCTTCATTACCTTTTTAGTATTTGCCACAAATAACTTTTGTGAAACAGAAAGGCTCTTCGGAGGTTTCTTTATGGAACCAATTGGACAAACATTTTTTACAACATTGTAAAGCACCTTTATTTTAACAGTGTATGTGTTTGAAATGACTTGAGTTTTTTTACTGTAGGAAAACCATTCCTTTAGAGATATAAAGAAATAAAAGCCATATTTTCATACTATATCCATCTACTATACACATACCCGAGGGCTTTGTATAATACACTTAACCGTGCAACTGTTAATGACTAGTAGTTAGAGACCCCACACGGTATAGACGCACATATATTTCCATTACAAAACAAAAGCAAACACACACACTTGCGCACGTCCTTATCAGCGACAGACTACGACAAACATGCCAGTTATAACTTTGGGAAGGCAGTCAAATAGTCCTCTGTGTTAAAGCGATAAGAGCCTTCCTCTTCCACAGCAAGTGTCTCAAACGCACACGTCACACATTCACACTCTTTGTCAGGCGCTCTCATACAATCCGGTCCAAATTCAATAACAGTCTTAGAGTTAAGGAGGGGGACGATCGTCTCCACTGAGACATTCCAGAAGATCCAAAAGTTTAAAAACCTGCAGACGTGGTGTCCTTGTTGGTGGCTGCAGCAAGAGGGTTGTCCTTTTTGTGATCAGGATCTGCTTTTTATCTCCTCCTCATTGGTGCAGTGCTGTCAGCTGGACATGGAGCTTTGGGGAACACATTTTAAAAACCTGGGGAACAGATAAAGGTCTGTGGTTAAATGTGAGAGGATGGAGAGGAAGAGGAAGGTGTTTGTGTTCATACTCACTGGTGAAGAGGCTATAACAAGCTGTTTCGTCCGTTAGCGTGAGGCACTTTGGATCTCATTTGTTCCTGTATTGGGCCAGACTGCAAAAGGAAGTGACACAATCAGGTTTTGGTCATGAAACGTATGCGTATATGTTAACATTAATTCCACAGTAACAAACTCAGCTATACTTTTGGCAGTTCAGTAAGATTTCCATTGATACAATCTTTGTCATAAAGTTTCGAAGTTCAAGAGAGGTAAAAACAATCTGATAAACTAGAAGAAGAAAATTAATGTCATAATATAAGTTAAAAAAAGAGCATTTTTAAAAAAAATTCTGCTTTTAAAGAAGCATTAAACTATAAGAGTAATATATTACACATGGTTAAAAATGTTTAATCATTATAATAATATTAATGGGGATATTATATCATATAATACAATAAATAAATATATATATATATAAATAAATATATAAATAAATATATATATATATATATATATATATAACATAATTGTAGTACTATAAATCAGCACCATATTACTAATATACTAATTATTTTATAATAATAATTTTATAACTATACTATTTTTTTACTCATTACTTTTACATTATATTAAAAATTACATTAATACAGCAACAAACCGTTATTTATTAAAATTAATTTGCCAATTAAATACTATTTTAGTATATATTTAGTATATACATAAACATTACTACTACTACTACTATCATCATACATACATTTTTCTTACTTAATACATTTCTAAAATAACAACAACAACAAAAATATTAAAACAACTGTTGTTTAATAAGGAGTGTCATCTCTGCAAAAGAAGTTTTTAAATTGAACTGTGTTCATTAAATAGAAAGACTGGATTGCTGCATGATGTATAAACTGTCAAATTAATTCACACTTCAAGAGGTGGGGCTGAAAAAAAAAAATAATACATCCTTCATGCAACAACAAGTTTCACACACAAACACAGAGCTCTTCACAGTGTCCCACCCATTGTTACATCATGTGTCTCAGGAACACAGCATCTCGCAGCAGAGCGAGGAGGAAGTCTATTTCACTGGGTCATTCTATACACAATTTCCCAGCACCACACAAAAGAACAGAACCACAAGGGAAAATCCAGCGGGTCGGTCACCTGTGTTCATCACATGGACTGTGAAAGGCTGATATCAACCAAAAGCACTTATTGCTGGAAGTTTATCAGCCCTGCATTGTTCACAGGTCCAGCTTTTTTGCTAAAGCCGCAACTGACTAAAAAGGACATTTCTTTAAGAGGTGTTAACTAAGAGCATTTAAACATTTTGCCAACCACACATGAAGCTATAGATTGCCACTTTAAAATCAATCAGTGACCACTGCAAAGACCTTGACGAATGTTTCCTCATTTAAAGAGCTCTATTCTGTCTCTGACGGGCTGCCTGCCAACATTCTTCTGAGCAAGTTGCAGTCTGCTTGATTCTGCCCAGGTATTCAGTCCCTCTGTGAGCTGCAGGATTAGGTAACGCCTCACCTTCTTATTTGACAACACAACAGCCCAATGAACACGAGCTAAAACAGCACACAAGTTCCATTTCAGGATCTACCTCAAAACCCCTTCTGTTGTGTGGAATACATTTATCTGAGGCTTCAGAAGGCCTTTAAATAATAATAAGAATAATAATAAATATCATTAGCATCAGTATTATTCTAAAATTAAAATATTTGTTAATGTTTTACAAACTAAAAAAAAAAAAATTGATAAATTGTAAAAATCACTTTTTTTTTAATTATTATAATTCACAGTTTTGAGATTTACAATGATATTACATAATACTAAAGATAATATCTTTTGTTTTTTAATGCAAATTAAAATAAAGCTGGAAATACTGTCCCCAAGCTCATTATAAAAGTCTTAGATGGATGTCCTTACCTATATATATATATATAAAAATATATTTTTTTAAATTATTAATTTATT
>JAUCMT010000032.1:18448919-18476818 GCA_032357475.1 Enteromius thamalakanensis
AATTCGTACGTATTTTACGAGGTGGCTAATTCGTACGAATTTGTACGACCTCACTCGTACGAATTCATACGATTTATACTAAGTCGTACGTATTTTACGAGATGGCAATTCGTATGAACTTGTACGAATGACCTAAACACAACCCCGCCCCTAAACCAACCCATCACGTGATTTTAGACAAATCGTACGAAATTAGTACGAATTGGCACAATTTCGGCACCTCGTACGAATATGTACGAATTGCTCGTGAGACTGTGTTGGTATATCTAAGTAGCCACCCAGTAATTAATAAGAACACATAGAAATCGCCTGCTCTAGAAACCACCTAGTACATTGTTGTAGTCATCTCACTATCACCCAGAATCATTTAGATCACCCTAGCAGCAACCTAGAACACCCAGCAACCACTTACAGTAGGATTGCCCTAAAACACCATTGTAACCACCTCACAGTCACCCAGAAAATTTAGACACCACCTAGTACATCTCCGTATCCAAAAAGAATCCATAGAAACACTGCCCTAGAAAACACCTATGACATTGTTGTAGCTATCACCTAGAATTATTTAGATCATTCTAGCAACAACCTGGAACTAGATACCCCCTACTACATCCAAGCAACAGCTTAATAACCAAACATTAGAAGCAACCATTAAAAAAAGTAAGACTGCATCATGTAGCAAATGCTGATACTTACATAATCAACCTGTAATTAATCTAAATAAAATAATTAATCGATTGCCAGTTATAGCGAAAATCCTATTTGTTTGATACAGTCAATAACAAGAAGATGATTTTTGTAATCATGTAGCTGGATAAGATCTGGTCTCTGAGAGCGGCCCCTCAGTGAGGCTGATATATGGTGACAATGAACCCTGATGTTGTTGCTCAGTATCAGCTCTCACTCCTAATGGAAGAGGAAACTCTGTCCATTTGTGACTGAAATCAAGCCAGCTGCCGCAGAGATACCAAACACTCCCTTGGCATTTCCCAGGGCCCTGATAACATCGCATCTGAGATAATACACAAAAGACGTTGACTAATCCTGGAGGAGAGAGGAGCACAGATAAAGGTTGTTTGGAGGTAAACAAGTGTGGAAAATGAGCAATGTGAGATTGAGTGGGCCGAGGCTGGGTTTATTAGAGGGGTCTCATTACATGTGGTGTTTACCTTTTATCAACACACATAATAAGCAGCGAGTGTGTTAAAACCAATTCCCAGAATGCTCTCAGCGCCTACAGAACGTAATATTCTTAAGATTCTCCTCAGTGACTAGAATGAAGCTCTTCTCCTTCAGCACTGCTGTAATAATGCTTGAACACGATTAGCTGCATCCACAACGAAACACTACATTAAATGCCGCCCTTTAATTCACGCCGTCGCCACCTAATAATGTTACCGCGCTACATTTAGCTGTGTAAAACCATTTCTTCCAGCAGAGAGGCTGTGATCAAACTGCAGAATGTGAGCAGTGTGCATAGGCTGCCAGGGAGTTGCTAATCGAAAAATAGTTTCATGCTTATCAAGGTTATATTCAACTGATCAAAATAACATCAAAGTACAGTAGCCACCGGCAACCCCATAGAAACACCTTATCACTTATTCAGAACAGCCTTTATATTTCTATCAACTTAAACTTCCAAGTAATTGCCCAGCAAATACTCAACTACTAACGCAATAACTACCGCCCAGAACAAAACGGAACCCATATAGCAACTAATAAATTACACCTAGCAAAAATGACCAGCTAGAACACCATATCTATCAAGTTATCCAATAAAGCAGCAAATAATCATCTAGCAACTACTCAACACACAATAACTACATCAGACCCTGCAGAAAAACAAAAACAAAAAACATTATATGCTGGTTAGGTAGGTTAGGTAGCTGGGATGCTGGTTTTTTGCTGGCAAAGGGCCATCTTAAACCAGCATAAACCAGAAAAAGCACAGCTACAGTAGCAACCATTATAAACACCTATCAACCATTTAGACACCATAAGTAAAATTAGAAGACAACAAAAACCACTTAGCAATCATGAAAAAACCAAGCAACCAAGTAGAACACCACAACCATCATTTAGAACACAACTGAAACCACATAGCAACCATTAAAAACCACATAGCAACCACTTAGAACAGCATAAGTAACACTTGTAACACAACATAAATGACACAGCAACCATTAAAACCCCACATAGAACATCCAATTAACCACATATCATTAGTGAATTATTTTTTGAATAGAAACCATTTATGATAAATAACTAATAACTAATAAATAACTAATTTCTTTAAAAAATATACAGTATAAATGCCTGCAACACTTACAAGTATCAAAGATACCATAGTATGACCATAGTTTTGGGGGGACATGTACCGTGTTGTACAGGAAAGTTAAATCTTCATCTAATGACGTTATTGTACTACGGTAGAGGGCTGCATTAGGATTGGGACCCAAAGCAAATCTTTTTTCGGTTTGAACTTTGCCGCGGTCGGGAATGGGCGGCTAAAAAAACACTGCGGGATCGGGAGGTAGCCTAGCGACATGATGTATGATTATGTGCCGTGTGATGGTGCAACGTTTTTGATAAAAACAAAATTATATTTGAATGTATTGTGTGTTTTTGTCTTTCTGTGTTTTCATAGGCTAGCTGCTTTCAGATATTTACACCAGGACCAATCAAGCCTACGGAATATTTCAATAGCCAAAATCAAAGTACTTGAAGTCTAAAGAAATGCGAGGTAGCTTAAGCGTTTTAGATGTCCCCGATAGCCCAGGCTATATTCATCTTCACTACCTGTGCGTCAGAATACATGCAGGTCAGGGAAAGAAACTAACATGAATCTAATTATAGCAACACGTTTTTTTTTCTTCCTGCGGGACGGGAGAAGACACAAAATTATCGTGCGGGAATAAATTCTCTTTGCGGGTGCGGGCGGGAGTGTAACACACACATTGGGGGGAGCGGGCGGTAATGGTCAGAAATCCGGCGGGAACGGGATGAAGAAAACAGTCCCGCGCAGGGCTCTACTTCAGATAAACACAAAAGAAGATAGGAAGATATTCTAAAGTATGTTGCAGTAGCCACTGATTACTGGAAAATTACAATGTAAATTAATCGCTGCAGCAACTGTTTGGCACCAAATTGAACCAAGTATGCTTGAACAGTTTTTGGTCCATTTATATGTCTATATTGTGTCGAACCACACTAGAGTTAATTTGAAAGCAGACTGGAGTTTGTTTTAATCTACTGTAAACACACCCTAAGTAGTTTACATTCAGATTATGATCTTTATAGGAATAATTTACCTCAACAATCATTCTTTTGTTTATGTTACAAACCTCTGCGACTTTCTTCTTTGAGTGTAAATTACTGCAAATATTATTATGCGATGCTCAAAGAGATTTAATTTTAGAGTGTATGATGCAATTTATTGTTATTAAAGAGCTTGTATCATTAATGAAATCTTAAAGAAATAATGCGGTTCACAGCAGGGTAGAAGACTCTCACTTTGACAGTTGATGGTGGAAAGTTAGTCTTGGGTGAAATTGTGTTTTGAGATTCATTTTAATGCAAGTATTGTTTTGTTTGTGCGTGTGGCTTGTAGATGGTTTGGAGTTACATTATATTGTTGCATTCATATGAGCAATATCAAACTATTTAAAATATAACTTTTTTTACTTGCTCGGTGTCAGCTATGCAATGATGAGCGACAGATGGCATGTTTGGCATCAACACCAAATCTTCTTACACACACACAAATGTCAGGTTTGCTATCCTTGTGGGGACTCTCCATAGGCCTAACGCTTCCATAGGCTGTACGTTCTACTGTACAGACCGTATGTGCTATTGCCCCACACCAACACTACACCTAAACCTACCCCTTACAGGAAACTTGCTGCATTTTTAGAATTTCAAAAAACTTAATTCTGTATGTTTTATAAGCTTGTTTCCTCATGGGGAGCTAACAAATGTCCCCACAAGGTCAAAAATTACTGGTATTCCTATCTTTGTGGGGACAATTGGTCCCCATGAGGTGATAAAAACCTGTACACACATTACACACACACACAAGCGACACATAACATGCGCTGCCGTTCATTTACCTTGAGTTCACGTTCACAGTCCCCTGTCCTGTTGGGTCAGTATAGAGGCTTGTTTGCTAACTGAAGGGACCCCGCTGCGCTGCCAGCACATGTTGGTGAGACAGCTGGCAGACTGTATGTCTGGACAAACAGTCACGGTCAGTCTCCCCCATCCGTCCCGCAGGGCCTCGTCAAATGAAAACTGGTCAAAACACAACATCAGCTGAATAGCAGCACAGAGGGAGAGATCTCTCAATAGAGAGATAGTATCGTGCTCACCAAGGCATTTATTTGATGGAAATGTTGAAACATTATTTACATTTAAAACATCTGTTTCTTATTTTATGGAAGTTCATCTCCACAGAATAAAAATATTATTCAAGATATTTTTTCTCACAATTACCCTAAAGGCTATTATCGCCGATATCTTTGTGTTTTTTAAAGCAGACAGCTTCAGTAGTATTTTTATATATTTTAAAAAGTATTTTTTTCCTTTGATGGCAATTACAGTATTTCACTCTTTAGTGTTCAGAAATCATTTTTATGTGCTGATTTGGTGCTAAAGAAACTAGCCTATTTTTCTCTAGTGAGTTGACCTTGCTTACAGAGTTAGGTTAATAGTGTGAGCTAATGGTAGGCTCACACATATCTTTTCAGTTTCAGTTGGAAATATGTACTTAACAAAAAGCAGGATGATCTTTGAACTACTGAATCTGATTGAATGAGCAATCACTTGTCTGTCCCTGTTGGTCAGTATGCTTTGCTTGCTGTGGACACCATGTAACATGTTACATAATTTCACATCTGGTATGTTACTCATTGACAGGAACTACCTTGAACCCCTAGCAAAAAAAAAACCCTGATATTGAGCTTGTTTCATTCAACAAAAGCAATAAATACAAAGTCACTATTGAGTAATTTTGCGAAAAACAAGTTAGGTATTTTGCTTAATTGTGGTTTCTCATAGAATTTTCATATTGGGTTATTTTCCATTTTACGTTAAATTATCAGCTCAATATCTCAGTGTACAAATGATGACTGTAAATGCATCAATGTATTTAGATTTAGAGAGTTTGCAAATCCATGCCAAGCGACAGTATATAAAGGCTTTGGAGAATTATAATGGACCCTGAAGCTCTAAGCAATAATGTATTCAGTAATCTCACAGCTCAGCAAAAGTATGTAAAAGTGTTTTCTATTTACCATAAGTCACTCTGTCCCTTCTGACAGTCTTAGACTGCTTCTACAAAGCAAATATTTTACCTGATTTATTAGAAATATAAACTTTTATTGTGATTGTTATTAATTTATTAGCTGTTTAAGCATCTTTTAAGGGTCAATAAAATAGTTTTATTTTGAACATTTGAAAAACAAATTGTGTCTGCATAAAAGTTTTTGGGGACCAAAGTTGTTAAGAACCCCACTGAAGTGCATTATATGGACAGAAACTTTAAAATATCTTTTCTATGAAGAAATGTATATTAGTTTATACATGTGTTTTTTATAAACAGTACCAGTAGGGCTACAACATAAACAAAATATAGTGCATTAGAGCCTATGGCTAGCACATGGCTATCTGCATTTTGAGTAAATTGTATTTAATTTTTACTGTCTAAACGTAAAGTTTCTTAGGGGAGGGAGTCATATAATTTCTTGGAAAAGAAATAGATTCAGCCATAGATTCCCCCCTCTCACCATTCATGCAGCCAATGAAATGAGACCTTCTAGCCCTTTGAGAGGTTATTCAGTCTCTTTCTCTCTCTTATCTGTTCTGATAACACTCAAGTACACACTTTTTGCAGGTGCTGTCAGCCTGTGACCTGTGACTGAGATCATGCACACCAAGGAAAACTCATGGTAAATTTTAGTTTTTATGTCATTAATATAATTTACATACCAGACAATGTATAAAGCAATTATTATTAAAAGCATTGTTGCTGAAAACTTATTTATATTTACTATTTCTTGAGGTAAAGAGTCGGTGGTTAGTGCAATTTGGATTCACATCTGTTATCTTGATCTTTGTATGATCTTTTACGCATTTAATCAATTCAGTAAGGCCAATAAAAATATATCAGGCCTGCCAAACACAGCTGAGTCACAATATGGAGCGGAATTATCTTCAAATGAGATGCAAATTAAATAGAGCCTTGATAACTGCATGCTGTAAATCTGTGTTTTGGACTCTTCAAAACTCTATTCAGAAACACTGAGTGTGTCCACTGTTTGCATTTTCACCATCATTTCTTCAAGGAATTTACCTATTCAAATTCAACCACATTATGCCAGCTTTATACTTTCAGATTTTTGCTATCTGAATAGTTAATTTCCTGTGTGCTTTATATAGAATGCATTTTCATAACTGACTCCAGAAGTCCTGAGATTGAATAAAGGGATGTTATCAGTGCAGTTGTTGTGAGTTGTCTATAGTTGAGAGTAGAGTATAAGATTGATTGTTAATATACTAAAGGTGAAGGTCTGTTCCTTATTAACATATTATGTGTTGATAACATATTTCTACTTTTTGAATGAAAAAAAAAAGCGTAATTGGCATCTCTTGTTTTTTAGTTAAAAATAAAATATATACATATAATAAATAAAAGTAAGCAATAATAAAAGTTTTTGTTTACATAATATGTGTGTGTGGGTTGTGCATATTTATTATAATTATTATGCATATAAATACATACTGTATATATTTTTTACATATGTATATATTTATATTCATACAATTTATATGTTGAATATAGGCTATAAATGAAACATTTTTCTTAAATATATACATAATAAATATACACAGTAGACATATATATATATATTATGTAAACAACTGTTTTTGCATGTGTTTAATCTAGGGCCTGGACTCAATAAAACGTTATTTTTGTGTAATTAATTAATCTAAATTAACGCATTAAAGTCCCGGCCCTAGTTTAATCATGATTTAATGTCTGACAGCACTAATATATAAATATATAAAAAAAATAAATAAATAAATAAATTATATATATATGCATATTATTACATTATTACATCTTATTATAATAAATACTTATATATTTTTACAAAAAAAATGAATGAATGCTTTCAAATTGTCTGACCGTAAATATAAATCGAATAGGAATACAATAATTATTATATATAATATTTGTTTTAACATAAAAACAAACCAGTTTAATTAATTATCTTAAAGCTTTAAATTAATTCAAATGATGTTGAATTTGCAATTTGCAAGATCATCATATTTCTCATTGTAAGCAAGAACTAATAATCGGAAGCTCATATTTTACCATGTAGCATCTTATAAGACTTATAATAATTTAAGCAGTTATCAGTGTGGCCTGTTTTAATGCATCTGGCCATCATTCTTTCTCCTGACTCAGCTGCTGTTCCTTTGATGACTGCAAACTGACTACAGAATGGCTGATGAGCAGGACGAGACACAGGCCAAAGATAGCTATCGTGTGTGGCTCTGGACTGGGACTTCTCGCAGATAATGTCTCAAATAAACAGACCTTCCGCTATGAGGACATTCCCAATTTCCCAGTGAGCACAGGTACCGGATTCATGGAAGCATATCAGAGCTGAACTACAGAAACGGTTTACACCAATTCATTCATTCTTTCTTTCAACATCAGCAGATGTTCTTTTGTTAACTTTATTTTGTTAAAGTGTGGTCATTTAAGTCAGCATGTTGAGTCTATAAAAAAGCCACTAGACAGACACGGGGAGTTGTTGCTAATGCAGGGAGCGAGTCTAAAGCACAGAGGTTTTCATTCTGTCCCTCATTGTATTGTATGGTTAACAAATTATGCCCAGCTCCTGGTATTATGAGCTACAAAATGAATAACTACTGCCCATGAATAAAATATCATGACTGGAGCAAAAATAGACTCTAATATCTGCCACAGGGAGTTCATACCATGATATCTTGGACAGGTTTAAATATTTATATGAGGAGGTGAATAATCTTAAGAAGCGTTCAGATGCATCACATGATATTTGCACTACCGTTAGGATGTGTGTGTGTGTGTGTGTGTGTATACTTGAATGATGGCTGAAACATAAGAGCATTTGTAATTAAGGGAAAGGGTCTTAGAATCCATTTGTGTTGTCAGTCTTTCTCTAATCCACTTCATAATTTAAATTTGCTGGTTTATGGAGATCGACATAATGACTGACAGTTTGAATAATGAGAACTATGGATGCTCTGTGCTCATTTTTTAAATAATAAATTGTGAACATTGCCTATTGTATCAGTCATATAAATCAACAAGTCAAAATCAAATAAATCAAAATTCAATTTATATTCACTTTAGAGTCACTACACCATATAGATGGATGTAAAAAGTCTCTGCCAATAAATGAACACATAAACACACACGCATACATATGATCAAACAAAATTCATTTCACAATTTGGACACATTTAGATAATTAGACATTTTTTGAGCATAACTACGTTTCTCTCGGAACTTTTCTCGTTGCAGTAATTGTTTTGCAAAATTGCATGATGAGGCGGCATGCACTCAAACGTTCATTTGCTCATTCATTTTTAACAATGTTGCAGGAAATACATTTCACGGTGAGTGTAATAGCCCCCCTCTCTGAGCGAGTTTTTTCCCCCTCAGAGTCATTCGTCAATGCTCGTGTAAGAAAAGAGGAATCGGCCCCTGGAAAAACAGAGCTATTATTCTGGCGGAACCTCATTACGCTGCAGGTTTTAGGGCCAAACACATCTCATCAGCCAAAATTCAAGGTTACATTTACATAAGCTCCAATTCACTTGGCTCAGTCGGCTTGCTCCTATGTCAAAGTAAGTTTCTGAAGCCACAAACAAACTGCAGCCTCCCACATGCTCATATTTTAAGAAAATAATGTTTGCTCCACCTGTTCGTATACTAATGATACACAATCGGTCTCACTAATGCATTTAGCAGTCATCCCTAAGATGCAGATATCAACCTTTCCGATGTTGGGTGAACATGCAAATGCAAATCGATGAACTTCCAAGTACAGCCAAACCAGCAGGACCTCTAAGACTCGAAAATTAGTCAGTTAAAGTTATATTGTAGAAAAGGATTATTTGGTTTCTGTTATCAATGGCAGCATTTGACCCCTTCATTTGCTCATTACAGGAGAGGTTATTGGATGAATAACCCTTTAGGTATGCAATATATGAGTAAAAGCTTTACAGCAGGAGGTTTTTAATCAGTTAAAGATACAGCTGAGCTCATAAGATTACATACCCCTTGAAGAATATGCGAATAAAATAAGGCAGATCATGAAAATTGCAAGCAATGTATATATAACATTTATATAAATGACCCTGTTCAAAAGTTTACATACCATTGACAATACTGTGTGTCATTTCCTGGATGATCTAAATTTCATGACTGAACAGAACTGTCCTCTGTTTTTCAGAAAAATACATTATCAGGTTTTGTAGCATCTTCTGCATATTGACCCCTTTCCAACATTGACTGTATGATTTAGAGATCCATCTTCTCACACCGAGGACAATTAAGAGACTCACATTTAACAGTTAGAAAAGGTTAAAGAGGCTTTACTCATGAAATTCTCAACTCAAGGTGGTATCTTAGGATTTAATCATGCACATAAACTGCAATTACAATTTTAAAATATTATATAAATATTGTATAACTGCATTATATAAAAAAAAGATAAGTATAAAAATATACACACACACACACAAATGTGCATGATATCTGATTTTGTGCCACAATATTGACCTAATAATGCATATAGGATGGTTTTTTTTTTTTCAAAACAAGGAAAAAATATATAAATCATGTTTTATACAGAATTTTTTACTTTTATGTTTGTCTTTTACACCTAGTTCCAGGTCATGAAGGGTGTCTAGTGTTTGGTCAAATCAAAGGCAAGCCATGTGTCTTTATGCAAGGAAGGTTCCATCTCTACGAGGGCTACTCATTGTGTAAGGTGAGCTCAAAAAAGGGTTTGATGTCTCTGTTGCAGGTCTTACAACACATCCATCTTGTTTCCCTTTAACTTAACTGATCTTGCATTTCGATAGGGTTCTTACAAACACAGTGGCGTCTGTGCTTGAAGTAAAAGCTATTTCACAAACTCCATTTTTTGCCTCAGTGTCTCATAAAATATTGTAGCATGCGTTTCAAACAGTGGCCTTGGTGTCTCTTAGCATCACCTCAAGGACAAGTGAACGTGTTGTAAACAGCTTTTATTTGTAAAAACAGAAAGGAGCTGTTACCTCCTGTATGGGCCATTAACTTTATCTGTCACAATCAGGAGCCACACTGCATGAATACAGAGGCTGAATGCTGAGAACGCAGGTGCTGCGGAGAAACGAACTGCTCGCTTCTTCTGTCATTCTCATATCAAAGCAGTTCAGTTTGCATTTGTAGTCTATTGTGACCATGAAGCTTATTTTCAGGAGAGAAAACACTTGTTTTCCTTTAAAAATGGAACTGCATGCATTTACATATTAACATGTGATATTAATTGTGAATACATTTTCAAATCGGTTAAAAGTCATGGTTAATTTACAAGTTTTCCATCTTAATTTATCCCAGAGTTCAACTAATCTGCATATATTATGTGCGCTTTCTGCTTTCTCTTCATCAAAGTCTGTCCAGGGGAATAATTTAGGCTATCTGTTGCACATGGGGCCAGAGAGCTACTTTTTACTAAATTACAGAGGAATCTACAACCTCTTGCCCTGGGGTGGGACTGTCACTGTAATTGCAGCCCTGACAACATGACACAATGCATTACAATCAGTTGTCATGGCCACCGTGCCCTCTACAGCCGTTCAAGAGCTTTTCACTCTTAATACGCTGCTGGGGCATTAAATCCATCAGCCCCCTGTATTAGCAAACCCCAGTCTTTCAAAACACTATTTTGTATTTAATGTCTTGGTGGATGTGGCACATAAAAAACACTGAAACTGCTTCCCAATTTGCATAGTACACATTTTAAATAGGATACGAGAATCCAATTGTTTTTTCCCCCTGATACTATCCGGCAAATGTTGTAAATATATATATATATATTTATTTTTGAGGGGTATATTTTCACCCTTGACATTAATATTGCTAGTTCAACATACTAACATTTGTTTTCCAACTACATATTTTTTTATTTACTTTTTGCATAAAAAAGACAAGGATTTGTGGATGAACTTGCCAAAGCTTTGTATCTAAAAGTATTTATCAAATTTACTGAAAGGTTGTGAATTTAGCTTGATGCTAATAATCATATGCATTTTAGTATTGTTAATTTATTTATTTATATTGAAAATTTGCTGTAATTTTTCATTTTAATTGTAAATTTAGTTCAGTCTTTGGCAATTTATGTGCATTTTCAGTTTAAAGTGCCCCTATTGAGGATTTTTGAAATTGACCTTTTATTCGGTGTGTAACACAGCTCTAAGTGAATGAAAGCATTCTGAAAAAACTGCACAGTGTATAAAGTTAATGTCTCTCAAAAGAAAGAGTCGACTCTGAATCATTGAAAGAAGTTGTTTTAAAAACGAGTCCCAAGCTGCTTCATGTTGAAATGAAACATTAGCATATTACACACCCACTTGTTGGTCTTTTCGCATTGGTCTGAATGAAAATGCACATTTATTCTTTGCCACTAGATGTCGATATTGGAGCGGTAAAATAGCTGTTTCCCCGGTAACGGCTGTAAATAATGCAGCACTGCATTCACTAGCTGCTTTATAAAACAAATCACATAAATGATGATTTATTAGGCGTTACAGTCATAATGAAATTGAAATCAGACCAAGATCAAACCAGTTTAGTGTTACGGAA
The DNA here is from genome assembly GCA_032357475.1 of Enteromius thamalakanensis. Lineage (NCBI taxonomy): Eukaryota > Metazoa > Chordata > Actinopteri > Cypriniformes > Cyprinidae > Enteromius > Enteromius thamalakanensis. The sequence continues at coordinate 18,460,825 of JAUCMT010000032.1, forward strand.
AGAAGGGGTTCTGAAAAATGAATCGCTGAGCAAATTGTTTGGGATTTCTTTGAGCAAATAAGGTAAAAATAACTGCATATTATAAGACAATGAAAGTGTTTTTGATCTTTCATATGTCAAAATGTTGTTGGGGATTTCCAAAACCAAAATATAAACAGTTTATTAACCATGTGTTTTTTTAGCTTTGTTGATTGTTAGTAATTTTAGTACATAATTATGGTTGGCACATAATTTGTAGTTAGTTGCCAAGGATATACTAATACTAATATTCATTTAGGTTTTTCTATTTCAGCTTTATTTCAATTGCTGAGAATAGATTTAATAATGTTGGCTTTAGTTATTAACAACATAGCTAATGCAAGATATGCAGACTCAATGTTATGACTCATGTGTTGTCCTCGTCTAAAGTAACAATTAGTTGTAAACAGCTCAATTAGTGCATAATATAATTATGCAATTTGGGACATTAAAATAAATGAGTGGATTTTTTTATAGGTTGGGGGTGGGGCCAGGGGGCTGAAATTTTGAAGCCATTTGTATAATAAACAGTAGCTCGACCAATCTGGTTATTAAATCCTTTGTCAAACTGTGACTGCTGGTTTGTTAACATACCTTCAGTCCACTGTTCATTTCCCTTTAGCTGACTCATATCTCTGAGTCACTCTGCAAACCTGGGCCAACTCACTGTGCCCTAAAAATGCACCACACTCATTTCATTTACAGTTTTGGATGTAAACTTGCTTTCACGTTTCCCCTTGGTAACACAAACCGTTATTAGGGCTTGTTTAAGTGATCTCTTTGTTATGTAGAGATGTGCAGCGGAGGGTAATTGGACAGTCGAGCTTGTTTAGCCCTTCACTGACCTCTGTTTCTCTGCAGCAAGTAAAGCAGCTTTATGGTGTTCAGATGCATGTAGGGGGCTTGTTTAAACTGAAAAAAGGGGTTTTTATACAAAAAGTATTTTTGCATTCCACTCATGCTGCTTTTGCATTGTTTTTCCATGTAAACATGGGTTAAATAGATATATTTCAACGGCATGATCGCATCTTTTGCAGCAGTTCAAATCATCGCCTCTTCCTCTTTACTAGTTATTATGTGAAATAAACATTAATGAACATCAGAGGGTCTCTAATTTCAACCACAGAAAAATATAAATACACAACTTTTTTATGTTATAGTGCACGATTAATCTAGTGTCCTATCAGGTTAGTCATACATTATATATGTTACTTTGTATATTCCTATATATTTAGTTTCTGCCATTTAAGTGATATAATATTTACTAAATCTTCTCATCCAACACAGTCTCACAACCAATTCGTTCGTCTTAGGTCATTCGTACAAATTCATGCGAATTGGCAACCCGTAAAATACGTATAATTTAGAAAAAAATTTGAGTTCAACGTGTGAGGTTAAACGAATATGTACGAATTACCGTGAGATCAGGTTGTCTCATCAGTAAATGTAAACAGTGCTGTTTTCAAATGTCTTACTATAATATTGTTGCAGTGTTTATCTTGTTACTACTGATGGTTTTATACACTGCAATTGATTATAATTTCCTTAACAGAAGCTTTAAGATATGATATAGGTGAAAATATTAAATAATTTTAGCTCACTTCAGTATTTAACACGCATATTTATGTATTTTATTATTGCTAATAATTCCCTAAACCCTGTTCATTTAAGTAAATGATAAATGTGCAATTATTTTTTTTAGCACAAACGTGCCTCCTTTCTATGCGGGATTGTTTACAGAAATCAGGCATTGTAGAATATTTACCTTTTTCTGATATTCAGTTAGCTTAATTAAATAAATCCAGTGCTAGATAAAAATACAGATTGCGATGATGTAATCAGCAAGCACAGATCGTTCTAAGTGAATTTCCACCATTAATTTCTTGTCTTTACAAAAATTGAAATATATGCCAATTCATACAGTGACGTGAGATTTACTCCATAATAGTGCACATTAATCAAGCTGCCGGTGACGGGTAATCAACAAAGGTCTATAATACAGCACCTATAGACCAATTCTCTCAGTAGAGACAATCTGATCTCTTGAGAGTTTACAATCCACCAAGAAGTCGGCTTTGATTTAGAGGGTACCAAATTGGGGTGTATTTCCTGAGAATGCCGGTCCACCTCGGTGACCCTTCTATGTATAGCTGTAATGGCCATGTTGCTTGTGGCAGCCCCGCACGTCCACCCTGGTTCGTCAGCTGGAGAGCAGACTGACAGACTGTGACATCCCTATTGAGCTGTGCTATACCGAGCCCGCAAGTTCATTATTCTTCTCCTACTCGCACTGACACCTCCCTTAATGGCTCCCTGCTTTACAATCCTATATTTATCCCATTTAGAATCACTAAAGCTTATTTAATACTAGCCTAAAACTGTGAGCCACTGTGGAATAGCATTGCACATTTAGGCTTGGGGATGTTGTCATGTTCACAGTCTTCTGAAATGAAACAAAGCACCTTTCCAGTCTAATATAAATTTGAAATAAATATATAATAATAACTTATTTATGTTTATAAACATTTTGTTTAATCATAAAATTCTGTAATTCCAATGTACACTAAATTTTAGTTTTTGTAAATCACCATCTGACTGATTACATTAATGTATTTAATACAAACTATATGTGACCCTGGAACGCAAAACCAATCATAAGGGTACATTTTTTATTTTTTATACATGAATGAACGCCAAATAAATAAGCTTTCCATTCATGTAAGGTATGCAACTATTTAAAAATCTGGAATCTGAGGGTTCAAAATAATCAAAATATTGAGAAAATTGCCTTTTAAGTTGTACGAATCATTTATTTTATATATATATATATATATATTTTTTTTTTTTTTTTTTTTTTTATGGAGGAAAATGTACAAAATATCTTCATGGAATATCTTAATAGTCATTTATATAAAAAAATCAAGATATTTGCTATTTCTACAAATATAGCCGTGCTACATAAGGTTTTTTTTTTTTTTTTGGTCAAAGGTCACATATGCTAAAATACACTCATTAAATGAACAAAAGAGACAGCTAACATAAGAATTGAATATTAAGTTAACATAAAAGGGAGAGAAAAGACTGCACTTGCCACATGCTATTTTTACATCTTTGATTATATTCCATTAAATACATCTAAACCTGAGAGGCAATAGCTCATTAATTTAATTTAAGTCTTAAAGTGAAAATGATATATTTGACAGTTTATTCAGAGAGATTCCCTGCTGTACTCTAAGTAACAGCTTGTATTTTCTGTGGGAATTTTTCCAGGTCACGTTCCCCGTGCGGATCTTCAAGCTGATGGGTGTGGAGACCATCGTTGTAACAAATGCCTCTGGAGGTCTTTGTCAGGATTTGAAAGTGGGAGACATCATGGTCATTAAGGACCATATTAACTTGCCAGGGTTTGCGGGGCAGCACCCACTGTGCGGACCCAATGATGAACGGTACGCAGAGAAAGGAGAGAAAAAGACAAAGTGTTAAAAGAGAGGGAGGGGGTACTGGATATTATTTTACAGTTGTTTTCCATTATATAGAAATGATGGTGTGATTATTATTATTTTTTTCTCTTCCTTAGATTTGGGATCCGGTTTCCCTGCATGTCTGATGCTTACAGCAAAGACCTGAGGAAACTAGTTTTGGACATCACTGCTGAGCTGGGCTACTCGAATTTTGTGCATGAGGGGGTCTACTGTATGGTTAGTGGACCCAACTTTGAGACCATCGCTGAAGCACGCATGCTGCACATCTTAGGAAGTGACTCTGTTGGTATGGACGATTACAGTACACAAGAAAACAAATCTAACTATCCAAAAGAAACATTTTACTAAACATTAGACAATGTGTCTCGGCAATTTACTGAAATAAATGTAAAAGTACTTTGAAATATAAAATGTAATAAAAATCACTGAAAACTAAACTTAAAATTGAAAAAGCTAATTCTGTTAAAGTATAAATGTGATCCTGGATTGCAAAACCACTCATAAGTAGCACAGACATATTTTTAGCAATGGCCAACAATACATTGCATGGGTCAAAATAATCTCTTCTTTGATTTTTATAAATGATTTTCCAAAACCATTAAGTAAAGAAATGTTCCATTATGATATTTTGTAAATTTCCTACAGTAATTATATCAAAACCGAATTTTTGATTAGTAATGTGCACTGCTGAGAACTTCAGTTGGACAACTTTTCAGGTGATTTTCAAATATCCAGATTTTTAAATATCCAAATGTCGTCCTGTCCTAACAAACCATACATCAATGTTATTATGATTTTTAAGTCTATTTAAATAAATTTCTCACTCTCACTCTTAGTAGTTGTTGACCCTGCGGTTTTCTTTTGCGCATACTGTCTCTCCTTTAATCAGTCTTTCATGAAATTCATAGCTGGTAAATAATGATGTACCATACTAGCGGAGGGGACCTGCCATGTTTACTGATGGAGATTAGGCCCACCCAAAGGGCCAAAGGGGCCCACTTTAAATTTGATTAGTTTAATCAGTGATCTGAATAACTCTCTTGACCATATGATTGGCATAAACCACTCTCACCGCTGGTCTTCTGATGAGCTGAATGATGTTTTATATAATTGGGCTCCGATTTCCAAACTGCAGCATCGTGGGGTATGCGCTAAGTGGGGTCCCCTGGCTAGAATGGCCAGTTCCTAGTTCCTGTGTCAATCCTTCTGCCTGTGTACCCAACAAGACCCCATATAGTCCTCATTAAATTTTAAGTAAGGCCCAGACCTGGTCTGCTTTATTAATGAATAACCTACTGTGCCACAACAGAGATGACTGCCATTTAATTAGGAGTCTTTCTCTGTTTGTCTATACCTCCTGCAACCCTCTCAGGCATGAGCACTGTTCCTGAGGTGACGGTAGCCAAGCATTGCGGACTGCGGGTCCTGGGTCTCTCGCTCATCACCAACAAGGTTTCTCTGGACTACAGCCGTGAGGAGAAGGTGAATCACGAGGAGGTGCTGCAGATCAGCAAGATGAGAGCTGAGATGCTCCAGAACGTGCTTGTTACCTTCATCGCTCGCTCTCATCAAGTGGAGACCATCAACAACAGTGACTGCATTTACTCAGATGCTGTATAGGGTCAAACAAACCGGCTGAATTGAGGGCACTGTGAAAGTCATGTGAATAGTACTACAGATCTTGAAGGCTCCCTGTTATGATTAGCCTTTTTTATCTGTTTGAATGATGTCGGATGTTGCTGTGCCTATGTGGAGGATGTATTTGATCTTCAGAATGTGATTGTTGTGTTGTTACACTACTGTATCTAGAAAAGGAAATATATATATATAAAAAAAAAAAAACTCAAAATGTACAATGTAAATAAATCTCCCTCAGTTCAAATGTGAAATGATGGAAGACGCGTTCAAAAGCTAAAAATAAAAATTATAAATTAAAAGAAATACAATGTACTGTATTGTGCTTATTCTACACTATAATAAATATAAATCTGTTACATTTTCTGGTTAAAAAATGATCCAAAATCAATATTTGATCAAGTACTGTACATAACCAGCCAGTGTTTAAATATATCACCTTACTTTAGTCTGATTCACAATTTAAGCATGGCACTGCGTCATTACGTCTGTAAACATAAAAGAAGTTGTCCTGGCTACTACCATGTGAGGATCCTGCAGATAACTGATCCTGAGCCTTTTTCTCACAGCAGCTAGAATAATTAGACGTTAAAAAAATCATTTTCATTTAGGACTGTAATCCACGAAGGATTATATGAAACACATGTGAATGAAAATAAATTATATTCCGGTTTTAAATGTGCTTGTGATTACAGATAGCCTGGAATTACACAAGATTTGTTTTAAAGACGACCACTTTGGAAGGGAGCATAGCTTTTGGGGTTAAAATAATTCTTAATATGAAATTTGAATGATGTGAAAATTGACAAAAACTAAAATCTACACGCTACTAAAGACTAGTCACACGATGCTGATTTTGTTAACCTTAATAATTTGAGAATAAAGTATAACATTAATAATAGTTGTTTAATGTGATATGAGCTAACCAATCATTAGATTTAATCATGATTTAAGGTAATGCTTTTTCCCTCAGTTGTTCAGAGCAAGTGTGGCAGACTTGTTACTTACAAAATAATACAAAAAAAGGCAGTTTGTGACCCCTTAAATTATGTATGATAATTTTTTCATAATCATAATTCTTTTGGCGTTTCGGTTATCATAAGCATATGGACATATATTATTTTTCAGTGCATGATGAACCATTACTGTTTTAAATCAATTTCCAATAAGCTGGCAAATTTCAATCATGTTATATGGTATCTCAAACAAGCTGAAGTTGAGTGGTTTATATCCAGGTGCTGCTTTTTTTTTAATGTATTTATTAGATAGTCTCATAGAATACCAGCTTGGGGCAAAATATTTCGAATGACTCTTTTACTGACAAAGATTTTCATTTTTGCTCTTCTAAGATGCAACTCTTAGGGTCACAAAGTCATTCTAATTAGCACCATCTTATAATGAGTATCAATAAAATGGATTTTTACTTAATCAGAGTTTTGACTATGTTGGTATTGCAGGCATGACCTTCTTTGATTGTCAAGTGCAGAAACCAAAAGTTCACCAGGCTCAAATTCATTTAAATGCAGACATTCACATTCCTGTTTTGTTTTTTGGAGTCAGCATGATATATACTGGTCGCTTCTGAACAGTCTTTGAAAGTTCTGCTAGAAATGCGGATGTTAAAACTCTTTTCAGTCTCTTGTTAAATCTCTCACTGAACATAAGGCTGAACTTCGACCATTTAAGCCCCACATACATTAGCGAAGACGAAACTGCTTCTTGTGGAATAATCAGAGAAATCCAGACTTGCTACTTCCCCACAAATGCCACCACAGTAAGTTCCACAATACCCAGGACAAAATGTCTGTGTGGTTGCTGATAGACCTCAGCTGTCACAGATTTGATTGCGCACTAGGCTATTTGCTGCATCTTCAGGATCAGGGACAAAAAGGACTTTCTTTATGTCCAAGCTAAGGCTCGCTGCAATCACTCTTCCTAAAAATAGCTAGCAATTAACTTGGGAGCAAAGTTGAATTACTTTGTAAATGGTTAGATGCAAATTATTGGAAAATATGAATGTAAGCAGTTTTCATTTTACAATTATTTTAGTGAAGACATTTCTATTATGAAAAACAAAGTCAAATTTGTAAGTAAGAGATAATTTAAAATCGGCATATGAGTGATCAAGACAAACGGAAAATAATAACCAGAATGCTTCTCATTTCCCACTGGTTGCTCAACAGTGATCTGCCTAATGGATAAATTGTTCTTCCATGAATAACATACACTGAGGCGTCTTTTTATGAGGAGAGTTTTCAAGATGTGCTTATAAAAGTTACGCAGACCACAAAAATGTACTTGAATTATTATCACACAAGCAAGACTATGATATGAATCTATAAGTCAACATTTGCAGTGGATCATGTTCATCATACTAAGACAAGAACAGGTATTGTAGGACAACTTTGATGAAAGGTTTTGATCCACTTCAAATGTTAATCTGTAATAGATTTACCATATTGCACTCTTTTTCATATACAGTACATGAAATAGTGAAGCTGAACTTTTGAAATCAGTTTACAATTACTCCAACTCTGATTGCAGGTATGGTGTGCATCTCAGCATCTGATATGTAGATGAGTTGTTTAAATGTGCAGGTGCCACTGTTTACTTGCTAAGGTGTGATGCAAGCTCCTCACAACAATACTCTGCAGGAGTGTTTCATAATGGCCTCGGTTCACACTACAACTGTCAGCCAACCCATCTGTGTGTCTACATAGCAAATAGTGGCCGACACCACAAACATATGCCACATCGGATGCTAAGAAACTCCAATGTTGTGTTGTGATAACATCTGGACACACCATTAGCACCATGCAGTCTAATTTAAGCTCATTTTACTCCCTCTGCCAGACTACCAGGGAAGTTTCTAATTGCATGGGGGTGCTGTGTGTGGTGAACTGTCCATCTATCTGTCTGCCTGTAGACCTGCCAGGCAGGACACCATGACAGAGGACCAGAGACCCAGCCATCATTGTCTGGGCAGAGCCTCATTAATTAACATATGGAGAGCAATTATCTCATGGGTCATTGCTCATCGTTACGAATTAATGTTCTGTAAACAAGAGAAAACTAACAAGAAAACTGAACAAGGGAATGATGTCTTTAAACGCAAAATGAAAATAAATTTCATAAGTTGTCAATTCATACACACATGCATCATACAGATGAATTATTCTGATGGCCAAGCTATCAGAGAAGTGCCCTGTGTCTTCCAACTGCAAGTTTACCTTTGTAGATTCTGATCAAAAATGAACTATCCAATGAATATCCAAAATGAGGTAAAGCTTTATCCCCAGTAACCACAAATAAATAAAAGGCAAAATATACTCAAAGGACATAATTGCAAATATGTCCAACCAAAATGTCCAACAAAAAAATAAGGATAAGTGTGAAAATTATAGGATACGTTTATGATAGTCAGGGAGAAAAGAAGTCACTTTAAGGCACTGGTGTTGTATGCTTTCTACATTATTACACAACGTGAAAATACAACGGAAGTGTCAGTCTGGTATGATCTGTCGAGGGTCAAGTTGCCCCTCAACCACTTTTTCTTTTTTTTTTCTTTTTTTATAAACGAAAAAAAAAATAATTATACAGGTGACGTACCAGTCTATTAAATCATAACAATATTAAAATAGCAGAGCAAAAAAAAAAAAAGAAGTAAAATAAGTCATTTTTTATTGATTATGACCACCGGTGTCACTGTTTAGATAAAGTGCAGATCATGCACGTCAGATTGTAAAATTGCATTTTTTATATACGTGCCACGGTTCCTATTTTGAGTTTTTTTAGTGTCAGTGGGCTCGGTTGGAGTCTGTGACATCCGCGCAGAACGAAGTCCTGATTTAAATGCACCTCACATCAGTGTAGCTCAGCAGTAAGTCACCAGTGCGCGTGCTACCTGCGGCGCGCGGAGACAGAGGTGCGCTGGGCGTTCGCCATCATCTGAGGGGAGGGCGGACCTTCACTTAAATACTGGAGACATCACAGAAGCCCGTCTCACAGCATCGGTCTCGCAGCTTCAGCGCCTGACGCACGGAGAAAACATGGCAAACGCCTACCTGCAAGGAGTAGAGATCTCGGCCTCTCAGTTCCTGGATATATTCCATCATTATGACAACGATGGTAATTTCTTTTCTTATTTTGTGGATTTCATGAACTGAAACATTTTGAGGAAGAAAAAAAAGGGATTATTATTGCCACCCGCTTTGCAACTGGTTTCCAAAAGTTTGGGTAAAATTATTTGTCTAATGTATCTTACCTAGCACACAGTCTTTAACCTGTGAGGAAATGTGACAAGAGATAGATTGTTAGTCGTTTCAGATGGTTTTGAAATGTACTTTTTGGCTGACTGATGAAAGCACGTCTCGTCTGTGTTGTGTCATTGATTTGGTCTAAATCTCAGGTAATGGATATATCGAGGGGAAGGAGTTGCAGAATTTTATCAAAGAACTTCAACAAGCTCGAAAACAAGCAGGACTGGTAAGTCACAGTTTTCTTCAGTCTTCTGCTGCAGATTGTTAAATAAAGCTAATATACATAGGCAACATGATTTTCTTTTCCAGTATGAAAATTTTCCCTGAGATTGCATGAGAAAACTTGACATGTAGGCTATTATAATATTCCCGTTGTGAACTTTTAATTTTGTGGTAAAAAAAAATTAATAAAAGCCAATTAATTTGTCTGTTATAACACTGAAGAACATGAGCTGAGTAATGTTTTTTAAAAGAATAAACAAAAGAGAAAACATAATAATAATATTATTATTAATCTAAAACAAATTATTAATTTATTTTGTATAAACATACTTGTCAATTTTTTTTATTTTTTTTTATCTATTCCATTTTTATTTGATATTTTAGGAATATGATATATCAATGTTAATTTTTACTGTTTCGGAAAATGTACATTTTGGGGAAAAAAAATAAGAATTTAGCATAAGGCACCACTGCAATATAAGATAATATCTACTATATATCGTCAAATGAGAGTGTGAGGTTGGTCTGTCACAGGTCATCTAAATGGATCACATGTTGGTTCAGAAAAATGACACTTTATCTATGTGACCTTTTGAGAAGATATTGCAATTTTAGTGGCATTAAACATTTGTCACCAGGCTAGCATTTATAATATATGATGATGAATTCAGCCTTTGGTGTATCATATGATGGAGTGGCATGTTATCAGACCTGTTAAAGCTCTGATAGAGGACAGAGACTTTGTCCCAGTTGGTCTCAATCAGCACGTTAGAGTTAGTCTGTCTGCTCATCTGGGTCCATGCACATCTGCTGCTTAGCTCCTCCCCTCATTTGCTTCACAGCAGAGAATAAATCCTCATTTGCGTTTGTTTTACAATAACTCTACCATCCTCTGTAGTTGCAATCTGCTGGTTATGCTGTTATCTATAAAGAACAGCACTGCACAGTGTTAAAAACAAAGATATAAGAACCTAAGCCTCATTGAAGGGAACTGTGTGCACACTTGATGTAGTGGAATGACCTTGGATGAAACTCATTACTGGTACGAATGATGGTTTGTTCCCGTGGAAAATACACATGCTGAAATTGTCAAGCAAACAACATTCATAGGGACTGGGGATGACTGAACACATGCAGAATAACTGGGAACTGAATGACTGTAATGAATGTCATTCATTACAAATGTGAAGGTTTGAATTGTTCCATCATGAAGGTCAGAGTAAGTAGTTATTTAGCGATCCTCCATGAGCAACCCAGGTTAGGTATCATTCTCAAGGCCTCAAGGCTTGCTCTTTATGGGATCAGATAATATACCCGTAGGGAGCATTGCCATCTCAATGGCAGTTGCTTGGGTGACCCTTGAAATGAAAATTGAAAAAATTATAATTGTGATAATGTTGATTGGCTGAAATAAAAATAAAAATAAATAAAAACATTAATAATGTTGACTGTATTGGAACACCATGCACAGGATTTCTCTACTGGATAAAATAAAATACAATAAAATTTAGCACCGCCACTACTACTAACAAGGCCTTCCTTATTGAAAAAAAATAAAAATAAAATAAAAATTTGCACTGAAAATATTAAATATTGTCAATATACATTATACTGCCAAAAGTATGGGTCACAGTTTTGACTACAGTTTTGAGTACAAAAAAAAAGGCACACAACTCCCTACAATATCATTGATCATAAAAGATTTGTAACGTTAAGATTGAGGTGTCCTAATACTTTGGGCAATATGTTGTCTGCAACAAAATCTAATTCAAATGGACTTTCAGAATTGGCAGTGTATTTATCAAAGTAGCTTTTTGAACCAGTTTGGTAGTGAGAGTATCAATCATAAGCACTTTTTCTAGTACTGACAATATACTCACCACTTATACTCTACTAAGATTCAAATATACAGGTGTGTAGCTGGTTTGACATTGTAAAACGGTGACTTTCTTGTCCTCTGTGTTGTTCCCGAGGTGGTGTCCAGTGGCTGTACTTTATTGAGATTCCCATGTCATTGAGTTACAGCCCTATTAGGCGTAAAGAGGAGGTGATGGACTGTGACAGGACTGAGGAAAAGCAGCCACTGGGTCATTTCACACCTCTAATGATATTGTGCTGTGCTTTTCTGCACCCTAAATGTCTCTCACGGGCCTCTGCATAGAGCACTTTAATTTATTCAGACTTTAAGACTTATAGATTGTGTGTGTGTCAAGGTTTCATTTAATCTTGTGCATCTGTGCTTAAGGTACACGGGCTCCGTTTACATGATGTTCTCAAATAAGGCAGATTGAAAATCCATTCATATAGACGTACACAAAAGGCACAAACCTCAATGATGGTGACAATCTACAAGAACAAAAAAAAAAAAAAAAAAAAAAAAAAAAAAAAAACTTTTTTTTAAAAAATCAACAGCAGCATAAAGCAACAAAACAAAAATGATCAGTAACCGCTAAATGTTTTTCATGGTGCAATGCATGCTGGGAGATAACAAACATTAAGAAAACAACATTGATCCATATGAAATTGCTTTTTTAAAAAGAGATCTCTTCTAGTGATCCTTTATTTATTTGATCCAAAATACAGCAAACTTTGTTTTTTTCCTTTTTTACAGCAAAAAACTGTAGAATAATTGTACTACAATAATTGCTTTAAATATTTTTGAGAGTGTGATTTATTCTTGTGATCAAAGCCAAATTCTCTGCATGCTCCAGTCTCCGGTGTCATGGTCTTTCAGAAATCGGTCTCAATATTTAAAACAGTTAAGTAAATTTTTTTCAAGATTCTTTGATGAATAGAAAGAACTAAATAGCAGCATATCTGTAATAAATCTTTTGTAACATCAGTGTGTGTATAAATAAAGATTTTTATTTCAGATTAATATGATTTATCTTCCATCTTCTGAGATTTCTATTTATAACGGTAACCTAAAAAGGTTCTACTCAGCTGTTTTAATAATAATAATTATAATAACAACAACAACAAATAAAATTACATTTTAAAATATACAACATTCAGTTTAAAAAAAAAAAGAACATATTTTAACATTTTACAGCTGTACTTTGGATCAAATAAATGCAGATTACGAGAGCAGAAAAGACAACATTAAAACAAAAATCATAATTCATAAAGAAAAGTTAATTCAAACTCACTCTGTCAAACTTGCATCACTATCTGAAAGAGGACTGCTCATTCTAAACTATCTTGAAATTATGATTTGATTTTATCCTTCCTTCACTGTCATATCAGCTAAAGCAGAAACATTTGGGATTTTTGTCACTTATATGGACAGAAACCAAAAAAGACAAAAGATATCAGGATGGTTGTACAATTAATCAACTTGTCTTTTCAACCAAATCACATGGAATCCTCTGTGTATTAAATAGAATGGAGTGTCAGAAATCACTGTACATTCATTAATCATTATGGCAGACATTATAGATACCATCACCAGTTCAGAATTGTTTGGCTAATGGATACAGACAGCAAGAAAACATTCGACTTTAAGGGCCACTTTTAAAAATTACATATAGAATCATTTAAAAACTGTATATACCATTACATATGGAATATATGAAGTAGTGCTGAGCAATGTTTTATCACGATTAATTCCTTCTAGAATAAAAGTTGTGAACATATTTATAATATATATTTAAAAAACACACACAGTACATACAGCCTGTAGTGTGTTCTTCCACTTAAATTTTGAGTGTGACTCCAAATGCAGACCTCCATTTTGATTTCCATTGATCATTGTTGTGTGATTTTGTTGTCAGCACATTAAACTATGTAAACAAAGTATTTCATAAGAATATTTCCTTCATTCAGATCTAGGATGTGTTATTTTAGTGTTCACTTTATTTTTTTGAGCAGTATATATTATAAATATAATATATTATTAGGAATTTATTAGATTAACCTTTTTAATTTTTTTTTTTTTTTAAGTTCTTCCTATGCTAAAGCACATTGGAAACAGTACACTCAAATTAGGGATTCTGTCCTACACCAGTGCCTGAGAATGTGCCTTCATCGGTCTCAGCCACCCTATTGATTCTCACTGAAACTGTAGTAAGACAAATATCTCTTGGTAAATAGGTGAATTTTTCGAAACCTTGGAGGGTTGCATTTTATTGGTGCTTTAAGCAAATGTAACAAACTCTGAAGTCTGGGCCTAACTTTTATCAGAAGCGTTACCCCATCTTGCAAATGAACTAAGGCGTTTCCCATTTTAGTGATTTCTGCACAGTCTGTATCCTATGCCAAGATGGGCAGTTTTTTTGTTTTTTTGGTGAATGAGAACTCATCTGTATCAAAAGCAATATGAAAACACAATCAGCATTGTGCAATGAGGGCTGAAGATAGCAGTACATCCCATCTGTCTGCATATTTGTTCTTACACATCAGTAGCTTTTCGAAAGCAGACAAAATGGATTGTAACAGCCGGAAGCTTGATTATGGTCACTGAAATCTGCAGAAAACTAGATTTTTTTGTTTAAATACCTAAGAGTTAAAGAATGTACTATTCTTTAGAATGCCTGTTAAATTATTTGATTCCCCCCCAGGAACTAACAGACAAAATGAAGGCCTTTGTGGAGAAATATGAGCAAAATGCTGATGGAAAAATAGGTATCATTGAGGTAAGAAAGCTAAAACCCTATGCTACGGTATTAAAATAAGAGATTTTGACTGTTCAAATAGCTGGCATAAGTATTTTTGTCTATCGGGCACAGTCTGCAGTGTTTAGGCTCCAAAATTAAAATTGTTTGGTGAGTTGACAATTAAATATTCAGTTCATGTGGTGGTAATTTACCTGTGGACAAAAATGCTTGTTAATTTACTAAATGATTTCATCCAACAAAAATACACCTCTGACCATCATAACTTCACTAAAAAACAGAATTGAATGGCTTGTACTCATTGTTAAACGCGTGAGGATTTACAGACTTCAATGCAGCTGTCAGCAGCTCTCTGGGGAGCATCATTTCTGAGCCGATATCCTCAGACCCAGCAGCCTCTGACACTTCATAAACATCCTTCATAGCTGACAGTCAACTTCTCTTTCCCATAGGAATTCCTGCACATTATATTAACCAAACAGTGCATACCTTTTGATGATCTGATCTTAGTCTTTATGTCTTTCACAGCTGGTTCAAATACTCCCTACAGAGGAAAACTTCTTACTATTTTTCAGACAACAGCTGAAATCCTGTGCAGAATTTATGGAGGTGAGGTTTATACAAACTGGAATATACTATTGCATGCATTTAAAGAATACAACTACAGCGGTTATATCACCAAATCAGCATATTAGAATGATTTCTGAAGGATCACATGACACTGAAGAATTCATATTTGCCATTACAGAAACTAGTTTAAAATATTAAAATAGAAAAATGTTATTTTGAATTGTAATATTTCAAGATATTACTGTATTTAATGTATTTTTCACCAATCAGCAGAATATATTTTCATTTATACTGTACATATAAAACAATTCTGAAGATCAGTTTTAGCCTTCTGTAAAAATTCCAATAATTCTGGTTATTGGTTTTTCCACCAGGCTTGGAGAATATATGATGCTGATCACAGTGGATACATCGAAGCTGATGAACTTAAGGTCAGAAATAAACGTTTTACCTCTCTAAAGATGTGAGCTCAGAGAGCAACAATCTTTGAGGAACTTAACCTTGTGTGTAAAGACACTCCAATGCTATACAGTAGGTGTGAAAATAGTACTTAAACTTATGTATTTTCCCTTCAAATGTGTGTAGCTTTTACTTAACCAGGACACACTCAACATGTACTTTTCAGAAATGCGACTACTGTGAAATGTCTGGTCAAAAGGTCAAAAATGTGTTAAAGAAAAATGCAATATAGATAAAATGCAGAGGAGTGATACATTTTTGGAGCATGATAGGGAAAAAAAAAGTTACTCAAAGAAATAGTTAAGTAAAAATGAGAAAATGAATAAATAAATAAATGATGACAACCCACCCTTGGACCATCCAAGATGTAGAGACGTTTGTTTCTCCATTGGAACAGATTTGGATAAATGTGGCGTTGCATCATTTGCTCACCAATGGATGCTCTGCAGTGAATGGGTGCCGTCAGATTTGAGAGATCAAACAGCTGAAAAAAAAAAACATCACAACAATCCAAAAATAATGATAACTCCAGTCCATCAATTTACATTTTGTGAAATTAAATCGTGTGTTTGTAATGAACTTATTATTAAAATATTATTCCAATATTAAAATATTGAATTCTGATGCATTATCATGGTGAACATTATAAATTATAGATTGGCGTTTTGGCCAGAAGCAATGGTTTGAAGTTGAAAAGCCTTAATAATGGATTCATTTCTTACAAACTTACAGCTTT
>JAUCMT010000032.1:18476918-18493889 GCA_032357475.1 Enteromius thamalakanensis
CTAGCTCATTCCTAATTGGAGAAATCAGCAATGTTGCAACTGCCACACGTTGCAACTGTCCCCACTCTCCCCTATATGATAGAAAGATTCAAACAACTCTTTCCATGGTTCACGCTGCTTTTTAGACTGGAGGGAAAAGTTAAAGTCTGCAGACACAATTTTAGGCAGTAATTTTATAACAGAAGTAAGATGTTGTCTGTGCATGAGTGAGACTTCCAGTCCATTAGCCAATGTAGAGAAATAACTAGAAAAATAAGTGCATCAAAAGGTAAAACTGTTTGCAATACAAACCAGTGTGTTCGTAATTAAGATGAAACATTCAAATAACATAGTAAGACACACTAGTTATAAAAATGCACAGCTAAAAACAGCTGGATGAGCATTACACTGGAAGCCAAACACATGGAATAGAGCAAGTGTAAATAGTGATGTGTTTACAATATGTGCTATCCTTTACATATATATGGGTAGTTGACGTATGAATGTGTCCTGTGGTGTAACTTAAATAAAAAATTATAATAATAACCTCTGAAGATAAACCTCTCACTATTTCTAACTCTATAAAATTAAGTTAAGATTGTTTTCTATATTTTTGCTATGTCACACTATAGGACACAGTCCAATTTTTATTAATATATATTTATATGTATGGTAAAGTGATGAACTTTATGCTCTGCATTTACCCACTCAAATGCATGCAGGCACACACAATGAACACACACCCAGACAGACCAATATATATATAAAGTCAGTAAGAGGCTAATTTATTTATTCATAAATTTGCATATTGTATACTTTACAGTCAATCACTAGGCTGCAGAAGGTGTTATGTGAAAATATTAATTGCAATGTGAACACAAAAGAGTTAATGTTGTGCGAAGGGGACTGAGACACACAGATCCAAATGTAGGTTCCAAAGGGAAAGGTCGGTACACGGGCGAACAAAAACACAAGGCAGGACAATGGAACCGCTTTACACGAGGAAACCTCACTGCTCAGCAGAGACTGGAACACAAATGACTGTTTAAATACACACGGTACACGAGAGGATGAAATGATAAGGGAGGAGGAGCTAATCAAAAACCATAGTGACAAACAAGGGGGCAGAGACACAAGGGAACAGACATTTTCAACATAAAAGTCCACAACTAATTAGACAGGGGAACACTGACAGCTCTCTGATGAAGTTCAAGGGCACTCCAGCTGTATAGTATATAAGAATTTCTTGCTTTAATGATGATTGATGATTGCATAGCCAGTTACATAAGCTGTTGACACCTTGAGTCATGTATTTTTTAACCCTGGGAGATAATCCTCTTTGCTTGATTCTGAAACATGTATATAAACTGAACAAGACAAACAGAGAAAATAGGCTTATTTTAATCAAAATCTTTCTCACCATTATGCACGTAATTGAAACTCAGATACCACTTCAAATGAATTAATAATCTCTCATGTTGCACACCGGATGTTAATTATTTGCCATAGTTTCTTCAATCCAACCCAGGTAGTTCTGCACTTTAGTGTAGTAAGCTTTATAAAAACGGTCACAACTTGTAGGACCCCATGACACAATGCCCCTCACCTCGTAGGGCTGTTCTTTAGATCCATAGCCCAACCTTGGGAAGAATAGAGGGCCCCCACTGTCACCTTGACAGCTGTCAACTTTGTTAACATTATCTCCAGCACAAAACATGTTATGAGTGACAGGCACATCCCCGAAAACACACTGATCAGAAGTATATTCCCGAATATGCCCATAACGTAAAATATCACTTAGCGAGTTTTTCAGAAACAGTCCAAAGCCTGATACTGTACCCCCCTTGTTCTCCAGTACAGGTCCATCTGTTTTCTTTGGCAGACAGACTGGCCTAATGTATGGACTGAGTGGGACTCTAGCAGACATTTTGATCAGTGCAATGTCATTATCGAAGTTTGTTTGATGACCATCCACAGGAACCCTCTGATAATTTGGGTGAATTATAATCTTCTCAGTCTTCATAATGACTGGGTTTTTGTCCTGACTATTGATTATTCCTCCAAACCATGTCATGCTGGTGTTTTCCAGTCCATCTACTATTTGAGCAGCTGTTATGGCCCAGTAATCACTGATCAGAGATGCACCACCTCTGGGACTGGAATGAATGAGTTGCCATGGAACCTGTCCTGATTGGGCTGGCTTCCCACCAAAGACTCTGCCACCAAAAGAGACCTCGTTATTCATTCCACACACTGAAAAATGTAAAAAAAAAAAAAAAAAAAGAAGAAGAAAATATGAACATTTGTGTAATGTAAAACAAACAAATAACAATTGACAAGCCACAAATTTTACCATGATAACAAGGAGGAATAATATCATTGTTGTTGACTTCTGTCCATTTTCGGTCTACTGCACACTTGTATGTTACTACACAAGCGAAGGAAAGAAAGCAAGTAAATGAAGTCATGATTTATCAATCACAAAAATAAAGGTGGTTTTTGTACGGTATCTGACCTTTAGGAGTATTTTTAAATCTGTAGTATGGCTCATTGCAGTGATACTCTATGACTGAACGATATTCATTGTTTTCTCCACTGATAAGCTTAACGACTCCGTTCATCAGAGGTTTTGGAGCTCCGCAGTCAATAACTGTAATGTGGATGATGCATAGGAATTAAATGATGAATAGATGCAATGTAGCCAAATGCGAAATCGGGTATATATGTATTTACTCACTCTTGCACTCCGGTAGCTTCAAATGCCATTGTCCATTACTCTGACATATGGACTTAAAACTTGTAATCTCGTTCTCTCCCTTAAAGAAGGTAAAGGGAAATGCTACATTAAGTCACCCCCATATTCTCTAAAGAAGCCCTTGTGTATAATAAATTAGTATAATTTAGGCCATTAACACAAAATGCATTTTTGCAATGATCTGGGATAGATTTGTTGCATCAACTTTTGTTTGTTTGTTTGTTTGTTTTTTGCAGCTTTGCACGAGAAAATCTTTAAAAATATGTCTCTAGACCTTTTTACCCCCAATGCTGCTCTGTGTGTCATGTTGAACCACAAAAACACTTTGTGTGAATGGAACCTTACGATTCTTTCTTTACTATTAGCCTTATAAACCTCACCATCATTAGCTTGTATCCTGGGTTACAGCGCACATGAATGTAGTCTCTGTATAAGTACTGGGCAAATTTCGGAGTGACCGTTCCATTGCCAATGCTGCCTGGATTTGGACAATGCACCCCTTTAAAAAGATGTGAGAAAATTGGAGCAATGAATATTAGCACCACAAATAGTTGAGGATGTATTTATTACTGTTCTGGTATCTATTAAAAGTGTGGAAAAGTAATTATTTCTTACTCTGTGTTGTGTAACGTAAGCTCCACCCCTGGCTCTGTTCGTATTCATCGGTGTGATACTCCAGCTGGACAAAGTTTGCGCCCGTGTTTAGGACTCCAGGGCTTTTTCTTCCACAGTATTTTTGGGGCTCTTTTCCTTGGGCAGACACCTAGTACAGATTTAAAAGCAGCACAGAAATAAACATACGAATAAATAGTGTATAGTGAGACAAAGGCAGATGTGTAAATTCTTTTTGTGTTCATCTTTTTAATCTTTCATTCAAAAAAATCACAAAATTTGAAAAAAACAACTGAAAGTGTGGGAAAACTCACATTATGAAATACTGATATCAATGCATGTTGGCCACAATTATTGGCACCCCTAGAAATTCTTATGAGTACAGTATCTCTGAAGTATATTCCCTTTCATGTTTACATTTTTTAGCACACCAGGGGGACTAGGAGCATGGAGTTTTGTTTAGCCATGACTTTCTGATCCACACAAAATTACCCTATGCTTAAAATCTTTCAATGGTGTGTCCTATTTTCTGCTGGAGGTCCTGGGCATCTTGTGTTTTGATACATGGCATTATGGATTTTAGCAAACACCAACAGATACAAATTATAAAAATGACTGCCTCTGTTAGAAATCTTATAATGAGCCCTGTGGTTGAATCTTCCATCAAGACACAAATAAATTAAGCTTCTGTAATTGCCGTCCCGGTTCCCTGACCTGAACCCTATAGAAAATGAGTGAGGTGAAGAGAATAACAATCAACACAGAGATGGAAATCTGAAGAATATTAAGTGATTCTGAATGAAGGAATGTTCTCTGATCTCTTGTCAGGTATTCTCATCAGACATGGGAGAAAACTCAGAACTGTTATCTTGGGAAAAGGACATTGCAGTAATTGGGTGTCAAGGATAGTATGGAGCATATATTATGACAAAACTATTGGATAAAAAAAAAAATGGATATTTTCAGTAGAAAAAAAATATTGTTTGAAAATAAATGTCTAAAACCCTGCCTTAAAATCTTTTATTTTTATCTAATTTTAAAACCCATACAATATTTAGTTTTGTTAAATAACTTGTCAATAATTCAAATTTAATTTAATTTCAAATTTAGACAATTCAAATACTTTTGTCATAATATTAGCTTGATACTAGCCAACGTGAACTAGAGAAAAACATTTATTTCATAATGTGAGTTTTCCCCGTTTTCAATTGTTTTTCTTTAATGAAGGGTTAGAAATGTGTTATTTTAAACAATGCAGGTGTATTTTAACAGCCACACATTTTCATATTTACTAAGGGTGCCAATATTTTTGGAGGGCACTCTAGATAGACATTTATAGCAAAGCATACTTGCAGCCAATGGTAGAGGCAGGATTCTCCTTGACTGTAGACCTGCTCTATGTGAAAGTTCTGGCTGAAGTTGAGAGTAATCATAAAGCCTTGCTGTACAGAGATGGTGTAGATGCAGTCCAGATTAAGAGGGGACATGTCTGGGTAACCAGGACTCGAGATGGTCCCCTCTAGTTCACTGTGCACCCCACCTCCACACTCCACTAACACAGAGAGGAAACACACACCACTTGCTACAGGTTATCATTATTTTCACCTGTAAAGTATGTAAACCACGAAAGTATACTGATATTTTGAATTAGCTGTTATTTTTATATTGCTTTTATTCATAATCAACATGAACTGTGAGCTGGAAATATAAAGGTCACAGCACCTGGGGTTTTATTAATGAACACACTCACAGACACAGGTGCGTTGGTCAGGCCGTAACATGTAACCATGGTAACAGGCACACAGGTAGGAGCCGAGGGTGTTAAGGCATATCTGTGAACAGGGTGGACCATTTTCCACACTGGACGAGGAACACTCATCTATGTCTAAGACAATAGGTATAGGAGCATGCAACAATGTATTACTACACCAACAAAATTGTATCAAAATTGTACATGGCATTAGTTTCCATCCAAAGTAGTGTATTTGTCTTTGAATTTAATTCACACAACATTGGAAAATTTTTACAATTGCAAATAAAGCACATTTTCCATCTTGCATGTCCAAAAGAAGGAAACAGTCGCTTCCAGTGAAACTGGCACATAATATAAAGTATGTGCCTTAGCATTTCTATTCAGTGTTTTCCCCTTCTGAATCCCAACATTTGATGGAAAAACAGCTGCAATTATTGAAAATCCATACTATTAATACCCAAACAAGCCTGTTTGAAATTCACAAACACAGACAAATGGAGTTCTACACTGCTCTTTAGGAACACAGCTTAGCCAAACAAATTCTAGAACTGCTGTGTAAAAGACAGGATATAATAGGATATCATATAATATAAAGTAAACCTGCTAGAATACTGTTTTGTTTGTAATATGTTTCATACGTGACTCACCAACAGCCTGGTAGAATGCAGTGAATCCCAAGTGTGATTCTTGATTTGAGTCATCTGTTAGAAAAACCAGCTGCAAGCGATTACCAGGAGCCAAGATGGACTTGTCTCCTGGGTGAAACCGGTCAGTGGAATTCTTGCCACAAAACTTCCCCAGAACCTTCTTATCGGACACAACCTGAACGTAAAAAAATCAAATATGTTATAATTAAATAGATAGGCCTTCCTAAATACATGTCTTATAAATCCAAATGATAGTAATCAAATGTAGTGCATGAAGTATGACTTTTTGCTGTTATTCCCCAACAAAACAATATATGACACAGTTCGAGGTGTGGATTGTGCAACTCAAAAGAGGTCACAGCACTTTGAGCATTGTGTGTGAAGACATTCACATGATACAAGTTCTAAGATGAAGCATTACTAACAGTGACAGAATCGTAGTAACAGTCTGGAGAGGACTCAATGTCCAGGTGATTGAACGTCAGCTGGAGCTGGTAGCCTTGTGGCACCTCCAGGTCCCATTGTTCCTGGAGATTTGCTGAATAGGGTTGAGGGTACTGTGGAGATGACACCTCCCCAAACATGGCTGGCTCACACTTGCACACATTCACACATGCCCACAGCAGGCTGAATCATTAGAAAAAGATCAATATCAGTCATGTTGCTGGAATAACTCAGTTATTTTACTAAATATATGTTAGAAGATTGTTACAGAGTGTTAACATGCACAAATTATTTTTAGCAAAGTAATTACACATTTTATATTTTACTTTGTAATATATAAAAAATTGAAGATAATTTTAAAAAACAATTTACCAGATTATTAGATGTACTCTGTCCATAACAAACGTGCAGATGTCAGCAGCTGTTTGACTAAACTGCTTATGCAGTCATGAGGTTTTCTTGCGATAAAGAGTATGTGGTTAACAATCACATATGAGAGAACAAGAGTCTAAAAGTCATCAAAAAAGGTAAACTTGTTTAATTTGGCTATGGTAGAAGAAAGAGAGAGAGAGATGTGACTACTTTTCCCGTAAACCATGCACTTTAAACCTGTTTACTCAAACAGTAAGGGTGAAAGTCTACAGAGATCATTTTCTGCATCTTTTATTTACCAATTATTAGATGTTTCCAGTCTTGTGAGATACAAAGAAGGTGTTTCGAGGTGATAAATCATAATTTATAAATCTTCGGAGGTAGAAAGCATTTAAAAGTCAGGTTAATTTGATTTGGCTTAAGAGGAATAATAATGGCACCAAAAACAACACACATAAAATACATAGTTATGGCAGGTTGGGCAGCCCATGAACACTTTACCTGCTGAATTACTTGAGAAAGTAATATAATGGTACTAACATTGAACAAAAAAGGCCTTGCCAGAACATTTGTTTAAAAATAGAATGGGAATTAAGAGGCTGAAATTCCTTAATAGTGAAAATGGTTTTATTGGTGAGTATAAACAACTTCATATAAAAGTTAAAAAAATCAGATTTTTTTTATGAAAATAGCAGATGCACATACATCGATCAGAGACAGCTAAGAGTAAATGTAATGGTGTGTACTACAATTATCAGTTGGAGGGCATTTGTGATGTTAGTTTTTTTCCATGATTTCCTTAATCCAGTCCAGGTAGTTTTGGACTTTTGTATATAAGCCCTTAAAGCCTTTATGTCCACAGTCAGGGGGACCCCATGATACAATACCTGTAAGACTATAGGGCTTGTCTGGAGACCCATAGTCCAGGGCAGGAGAAAACAAAGGACCGCCACTGTCACCCTTACAACTGTCTACATGGTCTCCTCCAGCACAGATCATGTTTTCAGTGACAGGAAAACGAAATGAATCACATTTATTAGGTGGATATATCTGGACAGGTGCATGAAGCAGATATCTACTCATTTGTTCTCCGGTTTTTCCAAAACCTGAGATTGTGGCCTCTGCCGCAGGTTTATCCGTTTTGTCTGGCAGACACACTGGCCTGATGTTTGGTCCTAGAGGCACCCTTTTAGACATTTTGATGAGAGCAATATCATTATTATAGTCAGTTTGAGAACCAGTAATATAATTTGGGTGAATTATTATCTTTTCAGCCTCCATAATGACTGGATTTGGGCTTTGAGCATTAATTACTCCCCCTGACCATATCAAGGTCTTCTGTTGATATCCATCCACTACATGAGCTGCTGTTACAGCCCAGTAATCATTAATTAAAGATGCACCACCTCTGGGACTTTGCTTATGGAAGATCTGCCAGGGAATCTGATTCAATAAAGCTTGCTTCCCACCAAAGATTCTGCCACCAAAAGAGGCCTCTGTATTAAATCCACACACTAAAAGTGTGTGTGTGAGAGAGAGACAGAAATTAAATCCATGAAAAGAGATAGAAAATATAAGACATATCTGGGTTTATATGTGTATTCAGAAAGAATAGGTACCTGTTTTACAGTTAGGCCAATCTTCAGTTAATTTTTGACCACTCTCAGACTCCCAGTTACCCTCAGCATTACAGGTAAAATTACCTGATGAAAGAAAAGATTATTTAGTATTTTGTTAGGTTATGTCAAAGTACTTGACATAAACCATACAAATCTCACCATTTTTATCCAGTTGATAATATTCATTTGCACACTTAAGACTGATCTGGTTTAAATAAGTTGTTGGAGGATCTTCATCTGATAGCTCCATTAATTCAGGAAGCTCTGGAATGCCACAGTCCACAGCTAAAGAAAAAAACAATGTGTTGTTGTTGTTTTTTTTTTTAATGACACACAAACATTTTTCAGCTTCTTGCATTTTCTGGCTATTGTACTACTGGTGTGTTCACCATGTATCAGACTTTATACCAAAAGTTTGTGCTAAGATTTCTGAGCTTGTAACATCACATCATGTTATTTACTGTATATAGGGAGCACAGCAGTGAAAACTCATTTAACAAATTTAAAAGGAATTACTTCTTTCCATGTATATCTTAAAACACAACAACATTCACATATCAAGACAAGAAGACATTTTCTCACCTTCACAGGGAATAACAGGACTCCACGTTCCATTCTTCTGGCATGTGGCGGTATACTCAAACGTAGGGGATACATACTATGGAACATTTCATAATAATTGAGTTCCAATGATTAAAAAAAACGTTTGACTCATAAACTACAGTATGAAGTACATGCTGTTATTTATTCCTAACTGGAATTAGCAAAAACTCAGCATACTATCCAAACTTTAAATAATATAATTACTTATAACTAATAATTACTTACAAATATAAATAGCAACATACTATTAATAACAATCAATGTAATTGAATAATTTTTCTTTATATATGATAATTGTTTTAATTAAAATGTGTTACTAATTTAATGTTACTAATAAAATGTATTAAAATAAAATAAAATGTATACTAATGAAATAGGTTAATAATCTATTTCAGACTTTCAGACTAAAAATATACTACTTTTATGTTATATACTACAATTATATATAGTGTATATTCTAACTGAAATTCAAAAACAAACACTGCAAACACATGACTTAAATATGTCTCTTCACTCTGAAAAGGTCAAATTAATCAGACAGAAATTCTTACTGATTTTAATACATGTCCTTTGTCACATTTCACTGTAACTTTATCGCCTATGGAATATTCTGAACGCTGTCGATCCAGACTAGATTTTGGTGTCACAGGTCCAGTACATTTCATCTCTGTCAAAAAGTGAATAAACAACAACATAACATGTTAGGAAAAAATTTGCAGCACTTTTTAACCAACAATTAATATATAGAACGGTGATACTTCAAATGAGTTTTTCAATGGCAGGTTCTCAGATCATGTGGTCCCACCGATCCTGAGCATGCAGTATGTTGCTGTTTAGTTTTAAAGATGGGAGGAAACAAGCACACCTCTGGTTTTGTAATAGAGGTTAAACCCTCGGTTTGCTCCTTTATGATCTGTCCTGAAGATGATCTCAACATGTTGAGACCCAGTGAGCAGGGACGAAGGGACATCTCTTTCACAAAATGTCTCAACGTCACCAAAGCGAGTTTTTATCTAGGAGGAATGTATATGGAAAGAGAGAGGAGATCAATGAGGAGAAATATAAACAGAAAAGCAAACATTGTACTAAACATGCTGCATACAGTTAATGAGTCGATGCACTCTCCATTCTCTTTCTTCTCCAAATCAAACACTCCAGTGAACGTCAGCTCAAACTGCAGACCTTCTTCTACGGCCAGTATATAAGAACACAGAGAGTTTTCTGGGTACGGCCCAGGCCACTCAGGTGACAACAACACACCTTCTAGAGAGCCTGTGCGATCTTCACTGCAGTTGACTGACACAAAGAGAGAAAACAAAGTATTACTGTATTAACACTCACAGAACTAATAATCACATTACACACACATCATGTCATCTGCCATGTTCAATTTTCAAGCTCTTGGATCCAGGTTGGCTTTCAATGTTTTAATCACTCATTACTTGGAAAAATACATTTTAAAAAGCAATATAGTTCCTCTGTCTAACTCACTATTCTCTTAGAATTACAATGATTTCTAAACTTAATGAGTATGAATCTAAAAAAATATACAAATTTACAATATATATGTATACAATATACAAATTATGAACTTATTTTCATTTCAAATGAATATTTCATGCCCATGTATTTACTTACTTGCTCAGTAGCTATGTAAAATGTGAAATTATAAAAACAATAATTGTTTATTGTTATTAATTGCTGGCTGGTTTCATAATTAATTGCACTAAATCAACATCACAGCCAAATTATGTGTCTCAAAATCTCATTCATTACCTTTGCAGGTGTGCTTATCAGAGTCAAGGGTGTAACCTGGTCTGCAGAAACAGCGATAACCTCCAATGTAGTTATTGCAGAGTTGGGTGCACTCATTTTCAGGGTCAATACACTCATTAACATCTAAAAGTCAGGGGGATTTGAGGTTAAAACTCAGCAGAGGTTTAACCTCAGCAATAAGTGATAACACTCTCAGTGAGCCACAAATAATCTCATATGTGTTCTGTCCTATAGTCCATGTATTACTCATAATGTTTCTCACCCTGTATGGTGTAAAAACCTCGAAATCCAGTGTGTCTCTCACTGTTCGAGTAGTCTGCAACAAATGAAATAGAGAGACAACCACCAGAGGAAGAGTGGAGGAAAGGGTTGACAGATGCCTGCAGCTCCTTCATGGACTTGCGTCCACACAGAGTCAAAAGAGGCACCTCATCTGAAAATAGCTGGAGAACAATAGTTGTCACTTACAAATACACAAATCTAAAGAATTTATGTGAAATATACAGTATTGTGCAAAAGTCTTAGGCCACTAGTATTTTCACCAACAAAAAATAAGTTGGTAATTTCTATCTTTTGTGCAGCAAAATATCAGTTTACATTTTCAAACTTTATTTTTGTCATTATTTGTAATAATGCAGTGAGGTTATTGTCTGACAACAGCCAGTGCTCCATACAGAGATCAGATCTGATCATCGTCCAGTCTGGCTGGAATGACATGAAGTAACAGGACAAACTGAGACTTAATCTAGAAGAACTGTGGCAACGTCTCCAAGATGCTACAAAAAACCTATCCATATTCAGTCCTATCCATAATATTACCTAGTCCAGTGAAAAATGAACTTTGTCTGAATCACAAGAGATGTATGATACACATCTAGCACCATTTACAATCAAAAACAGTCCAAATCTTACAAATTTAAGTAAGAGGACAACTATTTTCAATAGGGGAGGCAAAATTATGGGTTATGGAGTTTTATGTCCAGATGCAACAATTAAAACATCATTCTAACCACACATATTTACTGCAGAGGTGAAAAAAGTGCTGAAATTGTACATTTTCCTAATCTGTAAACTATTCCTTTAACATAAACAGCACTTCTAAGTGCTCAAAGATACAATTTGCATTTTGTACACACACCTTCAAGGCATCGTCCTGGCAATTAAAGCTTTCTTCTAGATCCAAATGTATGAGAGTGAGTGTGATTTTGTGTCCAGTCGGAGCACACTTTTTCCAGGTCAAGTTGGAATGGGGGTCATACCCTTGTGGATGTCCAGGTGACTGCACCCACCCAGCCAATGACACTGACCCACACACAGGAAAGAGGAGGACAATAACACTGCACAGGAAGGGAAAAGTCAGGAAAACAAGGGAGAACATAGCAGGCAAACATTAGTACAAAAAGCAGATAGACACATAGATAGATAGACAGACAGATAGACAGAATCCATGCGATATTTACCAAAAAACGATCATGATGAGAAGTGTTGAAACACAGCCCGTTCTCTTCTTCTGCACTTTCACTTTCATGCTCCGTGTGCATCATCATGTCCAGCCCTCCTTTTCCCCAAAAACAGTCAACATATTAAAACTGAATGTTACCCAACATCTGTCAGTGGGCGTTAACCTTGAACTGACGTGAACTGAAAGACAGACGTGTAAGTGACTGCTCCAGACAGACTGTTGTGGGGATAAACTTCATATTAACATTAATTATGCATTAATTCAAAGCATATTCAGTTACTCAAATACCTAATTATAAATAATAATGAATGCATAATATAAATACAAAATTGAAATACTAAATAAATAAATAAATTCAACATCTTTACTAATCTGAACACTATTTTAGTATACTGAAACTAATGCATATGGCCAGAAACAAGTTGGCTACAGTACAATGCTGAAACCCTCGGAGGCACTTTGACTGGATAGAGATTAAGTACTGTACGCCATCTGGTGTCAGAGCAAGGGGCGAGACATAAAAGAGTGAGAGAAAATGAGTCAAACAGATCAAATGTGAAAGGGAGAGAGTAAGGGGAGAGAAGAGAGTGTGTTTAGAGTTTAAAAAGAAAGGTGGGAGCAAGGAGGAAACCGAGGTTATCTGCACTGTATTTTTTGGATGTTTTCCAACAACTATTTACCGGTCAAACAATGTAATTATAAAATGCTGCATTGTATTCTGATAAGTAATTTTACAGCAGTGTATAGAGCTGTTTGTTATTTGCTGTTGTATAGTTTCAGAAAATATGCAGATGTTTATGCACATTACATTTAATATTTTCTCTAATGCAAGCACGTTTACCAATTACCTTATATGACCGTTGAATTCCACAAATGATGCTATATTTACCTACAAATGAGCTTAGTAAGGTATAAGTCACCAGACAAAGGAAGTAAAACAGAAAGCTTTATTTAACACTAAACTAAGGAAGTAAAGTTGTTCACTTTTATAGTGTAGGCTAAGATTCCCATTTCTGTTGTTGTTGTGAACCTGAAGGGTTTTTTTGATAAACAAGATGTGTTAAAATAAAATAAAATCCTTGAAACTATTTTTGTTTATATGTTTATTTTATCTTAGCTATGTTGGTGATGAGATAAATTATTGTGAGGAAAGATAATAGAAGCTACAGAATAAAATATTGCATACACATCAGACATTACAGTAAAGAAATGAAACTACACTGTTAGCAGTTCTGACCAAATGAGGAAAAGAGTAGGAACAAACGCACACACATTCTCACCGTGATGGTATTGCAGTGTCTTCAACAAAGCTAGAGTATCTGTGGGTTCTGAAGTCAGACCTCAGGTTTTTTTTCTCTCTGATATTTAGGTCACACTGTGTGATTCAGAACAGGAAGCAAAAGAAATGTACATATACATTTTAGACTTTGTCACAAAGAATTAAGAGTTATATTATTCAGAAATCTTATTAAAACTAAATAAAAATTTAAACATACACGCGCGTCCACTTGTACAGTTAATGTAAAACATATGTTAAAGAACTGCCTGATTCTCTTAAACATTTGATATCCTGAATAGTACTGATGTAATCTAATCTCACAATAACTACTCAATAAACCGATGTCAGGTCTCATATTGACATTATCTGTGCGTCTCAGGGGTTTATTGTTGCATGAACAGGAAGGAAGCCGATAGTGCAAGCTGAAGTGCGGAGGGTGGATAGAGGTAGTGGGGCTTTCCAGCTCAGAGGGCAGAAAAAGAGTGACAGAGGGGGTTAAGAGTGGGTGACATAAAAAGATACAGAAAGGAAAGAAAAAAAAATGATTCCCCTACCTGCAGCGGATGAACTGAGACACTGCACAAAAATACAGAGCAAGTAAGCGTGAGAGACAGAGACAGACAGACAGGGAAAAAAAGAAGACATCTGACGCAGACCAGGTCAACATGACAGAGTAATCATCAGTTCCTTGGTAAATTACGTGAACGGATCAAGACATCACTTCCATACTTGGCGTGAAGGGGTGTATAAGTGAACAGATTTCATATGACAGCACAAAAATATTCTCAGTGAAAGGACCGAGTCGAGAAAACACTGAACGTCGCCAAGATGGTAGCTCCAAAATGCAGCAAATGTCCAAAAGGTGGGATTTCTATACTGTATCAATACTGTAAAGCAGCTGATTTATGGTTATGGGAAAGGTTATGTGAAGTTATCCATTTCTGGAAGATTACTTAAAGGCTAGTCAGAATGTTAGTTTTTATTACAGCGTGTAATACTTTATGAAAGCATTGTGTGAGGATAAACGATTGATCTTCTGCTTTTTACAGCGACATGATTTTAAAGTGCATTTACATTCAATTTACTTGTGTTTTGTGCTAATTTAGTTGACTGTAAGGCACAGGGTAATATGTTTACTCATCACATTGTTTTCATCAACAAACAATCAGCCCACCAGGGACTCAGGCGTACTCAGGAAATCCTTTACTGTAACAAGAGTTTTTGATGGTTCCTGGAATTTACACATAAACATAACATTCTGTACCAATTTCAAATAATGACTAATGTATTGATGTATTCATTACATTATATAACAAAACAGCATTTTATCAGTGAAAGATAGCGCAGGGGCACCTTTTCATCAGAATGTTTCACAATGAGCTTATGTTTTAAATTTGAAAACTGTAGGCTATGTAATTTAAATGAAGCTAAGAAGAAGGATGTTCATAGTTAATATGCTGAAGCTATTACAAATAACAAAGTTATTCAGGTAGAACACTTGTGGAACTGACTCAATACTGTACATGCTTGAAAAATTATCATTTGAGATGATATCATTTGTTTACAGTTAACATTTTTTAGGGGTTTTATAAATATATATACACATGATTTCAACCACATCCTGAATATCAATTTTAAATATGATACCCTCGACAACCAGTTATAAAGTGTTAATTTTCCGAAATTGAGATTTATACGTGATCTGAAAGCTGAATAAATAAGCTTCCCATTAATGTATTATTTGGATGGATAGGGCAATATTTGACCGATACACAGCTATATTAAAATCTGGAATCTGATGGTACAGAAAAATCTAAATGCTGAGAAAATCACCTTTAAAGTTGTCCAAATGAAGATCTTATCAATACATATTACTAATCAAAAATTAAGTTTTAATATATTTTTGGTAAGAAATTGAGTTAATAATTTAATTAAACACGATCTTTACTTACTATTCTAAGGGTTTTTGACAAAAAAGAAAAATCAATAATTTTGACCCATACAGTGTATTTTGGGCTATTGCTACAAATATACCCCAGCGACTTAAGACTGCTTTTGTGGTCCAGGGTCACATATATGATTAGGCTAAAATTGTAGCTCTTTTTAAGTCATAAGCAAGCAACTTCTGTCTACAAATGACAATTTTTAAATATGTACACTTAATTGCCAACCTGTTCGGTAGAAGGAGGCGTCCCCTTCTAATAAACAGGTTTGACTACTTAAGTAAAGTTTAAGCATATAATGATATTCTAGGGAATTGTGTGCAAGTCACTGGTAGTTGGTGAGATCTGCACTTAAAATCACACCAGAAGCATTGCTTTCTGCAGACCAGTTCTTCTTCTTCACTGACTGAATCAGTAATTTATTTTTGAACCTTGACTTATACACAGAGGCATTGTCATGTTGTTTCCCGTAAAAAAACTGTTGCTATAAAATTAGAAGCCCACAATTCTCTATCATATGCTTAAACACTAAGATTTGTACTCTTGGGAACGACTAAAGTGGTCAAACCTGTTCATTAGAAGGGGTCTAATACTTGTGGCAATACAGCGTAGATCATGAATACTGATTTTTTTTTGTGTGTTGGTGGAGTCTTGTGCAAAAACTGAGCTCTCTGTCTTTCTCAGGAAAATATATGTTTGCCAAATGCAATTCCACATCAGATGCGGTGTGTAATACCTGCCCGCGGGATACATTTATTGATGAGGAAAACCAACTGAGCCAGTGCCGACCCTGCAGGACATGCACCAGCAGTAATTTCTCTTTTACTTACTCTTAAATTTTTTACAAATAAAAGCACATGTCATTTTTAACAAGTACTGTTTGGGTATGTGTGTGACAGACAGCAACATGGAGACAGAAAAGGAGTGTAAGGAAGACAGAAACACAGAGTGCAAGTGTAAGCAGGGATACTACTGTAGCCATAAAAGTGAATCCCAATGTGATAACTGCAGTCCGGTCTCCCTCTGTCCTCTGGGGGAAGGAGTTGCCTTTGATTGTAAGTAATCAGCCTTTGCTTAATCAGCATTTGGTTTCCAAAATGTTTGGTACCTTAGTGTACTTCCAAATATGACAATCCTTAAAATGTTTTAAATTGAAATATAATGATATCTGCTAATTTAAGCCTTAATTATAATGTGAAAACTATTATAAATAAATATATCAGTGTTTGGGAGTAACATGTAACGGTGTTATGAAATTTAATTACAAAATAAATATAACTGTAATCTATTACAAAGCTGTTTTATTTTGTATTTAGGTTTATATATATGCTTAATTTTTTTTAATAAAATGCTTTTTTAACCTCAGGATTGATCGCAGGAAAATGGAAAAAGTATCTTAACAAAATATAAGTATTTTATGATAGTAATTTGTGTTAATGTAATACTGTAAAGTTGGCCATTCCTGAAATTTAGAAATTTAAAAAAGCAATCAAATGTTATCTGGTAACATTACTTTAATAAAGTCAGAGAAATGTCTACAATTCTTAAAGGAACACTCCACTTTTTTTGGAAATAGGCTCATTTTCCAACATCCCTAATGTAATAGAGATGTGTTTTACCGTTTTCGAATCCATTCTGCTGATCGCCGGGTCTGGTGGTCCCAAAATTAGCATAGCTTAGCATAAATCATTGAATCCGATTAGACCAGCTAGCATCGCACTATAAAA
>JAUCMT010000032.1:18493902-18523957 GCA_032357475.1 Enteromius thamalakanensis
GTAAAACACATCTGTATTACTCTAGGGATGTTGGAAAATAAGCCTATTTCCAAAAAAAGTGGAGTGTTCCTTTAACACATTTGAAATAAATTCACTTGTATTCTGTAACCTATTACATTCCAAAACTGCATATAATATAAAATTCGAAGATCAGTTTGTAGGCTAATCGAAAGGCTAATTTGTCACATCGGAATTTCCAATTGGTTTTAGAATACGGAAAAATTAAATACAAGTTATATGTTGCTTGCAGAGACTTTCACATTTGATACAGAAATATTACAGTCATACTTCAAACGTGACTTCTGAAATTACTGGGCGTTTTGAAAACCTGACAGTTGCTACTTAAGGACTTAGATGACTGTTCATTTCACTCAGCACCTGAACTATAGATGCTTTTGATAGGTGAAGATTTTATTTAGGGGTTTGTTAGCAAAGTACATGTAAAAAAATAAAATAAATCCTATATATCCTTAAATATGGCTGGTTTAAAGACTATAGAAAGATCAATGACCATAAATCATTTTTTATAATGTCATGGATCCTGTGAACACAGTTTAGACTCTGTCACAAGATCCTGAGTGACTAATATGTTTAGAGTGGGATATGTGGCAGTAGGACTGCTGAATAACCGAAGCTGTGTTGCAGACACGTTCCAGACCGACACTGTGTGTATTCCCTGCCCAAAGGGAACCTACAGCGATGTGGAAGACTACACCTCCAGATGTAAAAACCATACAAGGTGAGAGTCAGCGTTCTACACTGACCGGATACTGAAGCAATTTCACAACTGACAGACAGTGACAGACCGGCGTCTCACAAATGCAAAGAATCCCCCCACACAGTGTGTATACATATGACTAAAAAAGTCCTTTAATTCATAATGATTTCTTGCGAAACTGTCACATGCTTCTGACTCACATTAATTTTTTCCAAAGATGCCTTCTGCTTAACTTTTTCTCTAAAAGGTACCTCTTATTAGACGTATAATGCCCTGTCTTATCTGCCACAATCTGATTTAAACAAAAGACAGAGGAGGAATGCACAGCTTTTATCTATAACCCTTACAGGTTTTACGTAAACGGGGCTTGTCATTCTCCTACACGAAATAAGACCACATTTATTTGCTTCCATTCAATAAAAGTGTAGACGTATACTGTGTTAGAGAGTGGGTGGGTATCACTTCCTGTCTCAAACTCTCTCTGACATACCCAAACCTATTTCTTTCCTTTTTTGTACATGAACACAATGCAATACACAATTATATTATACTCACATATAATAGTTTCCATGTACTTGTCCTTTGCTCGATAGAAATAAAACAAGACATATTTTCCCTTCTGAAATTATTTGCCTAATGGGTTATTTTACAGTTGTGATGATTTGGGTCGACATGTGAAGGTTCCTGGGACCAGCCAATCAGATGTTATGTGTGGACAGTTTAAAGCATGTAAGTCTTGATACCAATACTGAAATTCTCTACTTTAATTTTATGAGAAATGCCACTATGTTTAATGTGAGGGGGGGAAAGCAGACCTACCAGAGCTGGATAATGGCTCCCCATTTCTTACAATTTTTTCTTTATTTTAGCTTGTCCTTGGATGTTACCTGCCAGCCTGTGGGCAGGGTTCGTGATTACTTCCCTGATTATACTTCTGATCCTGTTTCTAATTTATTGGAGATACAAACGTCAGCCAAAAAGCTCAGGTAAGTAAGTGTAGCACATAGTACATAAGTAAGTGCACTGTAGCATGTCAACATATACACAAAGTGATCATGATTTATAAATAATTTCCCACCAAATATGTGTTTTACATTTGCAAATTTTGATTTTGAATCACCAACACTATCAAATATATTAAAAAAAACTGAATCATGTTCTTAGAGACTGGTCACTATCATTTCTGCTGAGCAGTCCAATAAGTCAAGCTGACCTCAGATCTGTAGGTTGTACTACCAGATTGACTGTAATTGATGGGCGAGCAGAATTTTGCACTGACGTACATAAAAGGGTCATTTAACCCATGATTGACTGATGGGAAACCGTACAAACTCGGTCACTAACATAAATGCATATGTTTTCCCACACATGCAGTGTGTAATGCAGGTCATTGAGAGATAAACTGTTCTGAAAACCTTTGATATTCGAGATAACACATCTGATGCTCTCGCTGATTTACAGCGTCAGTGAGGATGTACATGTCATAGGCTTCGTCAATAGTTTACTGCTAAGTGCACAAGATGCTTATGATTAAACAGTTGCTGGTAAACCACATCCTTTCAGTTCAACATACAAGCTCGCTGACATTTGTCAGTGTGGTGTACAAACTGCACAGCAAAGCCTGTTAAAAATAATCTGATTGTTGCTGGAAGACAAATAATAAAAAAAAAGACTACTGTAAATGACACCCATGTCTCTCACATAGACATTTGTGGGATTTCATCCATTGGGCAATTATCTAATAAATAATTCAAATATATGTGTTAAATGCAAATCTAAAGAACATGATTTTTTATTTATGAGTCCTAACTGACACTTTGTTTTCTCAGAGATTTCTCTGAACCACATCTCGCCAGTGCTTCCTCCAGACATCCTGAATCGTCCTGCAGACTGTGATGTGGAAAAGCATGCAGAATGTGAGCTCACACATTTCGGTAAAAACTTTTGACTATATGTGTGTAAATCCAGGCCGGGTTTAATTCTCAGCTTAACTGTGTTCATCACGTTCACCTCAGCTCAACTAAAAACAGTAGCGTTGTTATTCAACTTAATTCTGCTTCTGAAAGCATCTCTAATATTTCTGAAGCTGTCATCTGGAAATCTTTCAGAAAACTGCACACAGCATTAGAATCTAATCTAACCAAACATCCCCAGAGTACACGTGAAATAAAGTTTCGAAATAAGCATTGCCGTATTTCGTGATGACTCCAGCTATGGCTTTGCGTCACTGTGTGCATCATTACGAAGTTTCCTGTGACCTCTTCTGATCTCATCGTCTCACAGACATAGGGTCCAAACCACATGCATGTTGTCTTTCACTGTATGCCAATCAACCAAATGGGTTTAGCTGTTTTGGCCACCCACGGCTTTCACACTTTCCTCCTGCAGCTAATTTGCGTCAGGCGATAAAGTCTTTGATGTCTCTGCCAAACATGGGGTCTGAATCTCTTACTGTTGTCAAAAACCAGTCATATCACAACAACAGGTAGAAGTTATGGTTCGTACACTAATCAGCTTTTCTGGTTTAATTTTAAAAGACGCATTTAC
Source organism: Enteromius thamalakanensis (assembly GCA_032357475.1). NCBI lineage: Eukaryota > Metazoa > Chordata > Actinopteri > Cypriniformes > Cyprinidae > Enteromius > Enteromius thamalakanensis. The sequence goes on from JAUCMT010000032.1 coordinate 18,497,168, forward strand.
AAAAAACTATTCCCAACCTGGACCAATTATTATTATTTTTTTTATTAATTTATTTATTTTTAATGCTATTAATGCATCTGATTTAAAATACAGTAAACAGCAAAATTGTGAAGTATGTCAGAATTTAAAATAACTTTAATTTGAATACATTTTATACATTTTGAATACATAGGAATTAATTTGATTTCATTCCCATGGCAGATATTACGTTTGAATATATGTGAACGTTAGTCGTATTTTTAAGAAAGTAAAAGAAAGACACAAAATATTAAGATGTTTATCCAATCACTGGTTGATAATTTTCTACTTTCTTTTTCCTCAGTTTCCTCTTTTTCCCCAGACATGGACAGCATCATACAGTCTGATGGATTGTTGCCAACGCTGACAGTGTCAGAGAAATACAGGCCCTCGGGTGCAGCAAACGGATATACAGACAGCATCACGTACCACTCGAACTATCAGTCAGAGCCACAGGAGTCTGAATGGAACGATTAACCTCGGTTCACAAACATCCTATTAAACTGACAATTATCTACAGTATACAGCGGTTTCACCTGCCAGCGTAGAAGCTTGACTTCTGTTCTGGTACAATGTGTAAATAACTAGATTTTATTTTTTCATTGTTGAATACAAAACGTATGTTTGAAAACATTACCAGATACTGAAGGTACACTGTGTTATTTCTTGTAATGACAATATAGTGTCTTCAGTTAAGTTGCTATTTTCTTCAGGTGTTTCATTTCATTTCAATAAACAATAGGTGTTTGAATAATCCCTCTGAGTGTGTATAAAAGCAAAGGGGTGAAAACTGTCATACCAGGAAGTCCATTATCGCCCCTTAGAGGACAAATGAGGAAATTGCAAAGAGGAAAGTTTAATTTTTCACTGCCTACTGAAATGTATAAAGCTTCATATAATAAAAATGTTTCTATTTTTTTATTTCCTGTAAATGTTCTGGTGTTTTGTGCTCACCTAGACTGCATTTACAATTGAATTGTACAATTTAAATACTTTTACCCCCAGTTTCACGGACAAGGCTTAAGCTAGTCCCAGACTAAATTACATGTTTGAGCTGTCTCAGTTAAAAATATCTTACTTTGATATATCTTAAAACATGTCAGTGTCATTGTTCTGTGTTAAGATGCACTCCTGTAACATTTTCTTAAAAGGCATTTTAGTAAAAGTTCCTTAAATATCTTAATTTAATTAATGCCTAATCCTGGCTTAAGCTAAGCCCCGTTTGTGAAACCGGGCCTTAATGTATTTGAACACATTTTAAAACGGAATTAATCCCTGTCATACCAATGCAGATTTTCAGCAGCTATTTTTATTATATATTGTTAAAACAATGATATGGATTTTTTTAAGTAATAGAACGTTTAACAAATCTTATCTTGTAACTATATTTACTGTCACTTTTGATCAATATAATGCATACTTGCTAAATATATATTATATAATAAATATACTTGCATCTGCCAAATGACTAAATGTAAATGTAATAAAATTATTAATTTAACAAAATCTTAATGAGCCAATACTTTAAACAGATGGATAGATAGGATTAGATAGAGAGACCGATAGATAGATTCACACAAACAAGATTTGATGGTAATATAAATGGTTATATTTTAGACTGGACAAATAAAACTACATGACATATTCCAGAGCATACGTTTTAACATTTTTAGACACTTTTGCTTTGTCTATTGCAGTTAATCAAATTAATTATTTCTAATATTTTCCAATCCAATAGCAGGACACTGGACGTGTAATTTAGCAATGAAGAATTCCAAGTTGTACCTGACCAGCTAAACTACTGGCTCATTTAATCATTACTTATGCTTACTGTAAACATTTCTGCATCATACAGTATTAGGGTGCCATGATATTACAGTACGTTTACAGAGGGCAACAGGGCTTTATTGTGTCGTGATCTCATTTGAACTTTGCATTTTGGTTTGATTAAAGCTGTGAAGGGAAACCCGGTGCTGTGAAAGCAGACACATTTTTATACAGAGTGAACCAAATTCATCATTTGTAGTCTCCATTTATACGTTATTTATTGTGCCTCGGGGCCTGTTGTGATCTGGCCTCTTTCTGAACCCTTAGCACTTAGAACAAACTGAACTCACAACCCCCAGCAAATGGCCCCTCTATTTCTCTCTCTCTCTCTCCTTTCCATCTTTACTCAGCCTTCTTAAAGACTTGCTTGGCAGTGACACCCTGAACCCTCATCTCCTGCAGAGAGAAAGAGAGAGAGACGTGACAGAAGAAAAAAGGATGACAGACATTGTGAGAGAATCATAGTAGTAGCCTAGATTCGATCGGGTTTAATCCAAGAACTAAAGACATTCAGACAAGGTCCCATCACCACTGTGCTTCTGAATAAAGCCTTGAATACCAGGCTGGTCCATTGAAACACACCTAAAATAAAAGTACTGTTTCTATAAATGAAAAGAACTTAAATGAAACGATTTTTAATAGTCGCTTATACTTTCAACAGTTGAATTTATTCCATAAAAGTAACAGCAATATTGTAAAATATTGTTACAGTTTAAAATAACATTTCTTTCCATTTTAAAATGTATTTTATTTGTTTGATGGCAAGTTACAATTTTCTAGCAGCCATTACTGTTGTCTCTCGATGTCTCGATTTTTGTTTAATTTAAATGCAACCTTGCTGATAAAAAGTATAAATGTCTTTCAAAAGAAAGATTACTTTTGCATGGTAATTGTTTTATAATGGTAATTTCTATTTAAACTAGCCCACAAAAGGCCATTTAATCCTCCCCTCCTCTTCATCTCTTCTTTCAACTTCTCTTTTTTATTTTGGTGTTGTCTCTTTTTTTCCACACTTTCTATAAGTGCCATAGATTTACATTGTACATAACATACAAGTTACTTTCCGAAGTCCTCCAGATACTGAATAATATATATGTAAAAAGTCATTTTCCAGGACCGGGACAATCCCTGCTTGCTTACCAAATGGAGGAGGTTTCCTTCTAGCCAGTGCGTCCAGCCTCTGCCCTCTTTCTCTCCTCGCTGCACGCAGACCAATTTATCACCGTCCCAGTTCACTGTGGTCTGAAACACATGGAGAACATTATCCATTAGAGCCACACATACCACACTCTCCCAGACTCCTTTGTTTGGTGGATGTTACTTTTAAAGGGGCCCATTTGTTTCTCACAAATACATTACTAACAGGTTAACTAAGAAAAAAAATATATATAATAAAAAACACACACACACCTGGCACTTTCGCCCATCGACTGGTCCCAGGTCCTCAGTGAACTCCTGTCCCATAGTAAAGTCCATGTCAAAGTTCTTAAAGGTGGTGACTGTCTTAATCTGCATTTTGCCAGAGTTAATATCGTGTTCAATATGTTTGCTGGGTTTCAGAAGGCAGACCACTTTCCTTAAGGCATAATTAACATCTGATGAGGACAGAAAGAGAAATTAAATGATTAGCATACTTAATTGAAGAAAGCAGTTTCTGTTATTATTTACTTCAGGTACTTCACCCCTTTTCTTCTTCTTCAGTGAAACACTAATTTCTTTGGGATTTGAGTCAATGATCTGGTCACACTCACACTGATGATAATCATTTCAGTAGGTTCATCAAATAGAAACTACTGATTGAACCATGCATGAATTCTGTGATAATCTTTATGATGCTGATTTTACGCTTGAACGCTTAAATTAATTTAAAATAACCTATTCCACCAAAAAAAGTCATTCATGCATGGGTCAAAGACATCAAGACTTCCGTATCACAGGAGTTTTATACAAGTTTTGTAAACTAACCCTAACCTAACATGATGAGACGAGTATTACAAGGTTCTCTCTGATTAATGTGAATATGATACATGGTTTAGAATCAAATTCAGACATGTCTTCACTTTCCAGTTGTATTCTTCAGAAACTCGTGTGCTATGATGTCGTTTAGGCTTTCTCCCCCAAGCCAAGAAGATGATAGGATTGGATTTCATCACATTTACCTCCGAGATTAAAAGCGGGGGAGGCTACATCATCCTCATGTTCATGAGATTTGAAGACAGGTGGAAAGAGGAACATCAAGGTCAACACAAGCATCAGGTTACAATCAAAGTGAGCCACAGTGGTCTCTTCTCAAACTGAGAAAAAAAAATAGATAAGTACATGTATTGTTACTTACCCAAAGCAGCGAGATAGTCTTCAAAATTTTCCTGGGAAACCATGTTGTAAATGCCGGTATAATTAGGTTTGGACATTTTCTCAGTTTGCTTTTAGTTTGACACGAATCCAACTAAATTTTGTGTGATCTGTGACACCCTGGGCTCGCTTTTCCCTCTGGTTATTATCTGTCTGGATCTCTATCCGTGTCTCCAGGCAACACTATCGCATTGTACGCTACTTAATTTGGTTAAATTATAACGATTGACGCCGTTTCCTACTAACAGCACGCGAAGTGAAGACACCGAAGGGAATCCGTGGTCAGTGTTTCCGGGAATTTATTCCGTGATGTTGCGTTACACAATGCTCCAAGACCTAGCTCCGGTTCGTCCTCTGTAAAGTAACGTTAGACCCAAAAGCGGCTATGACTCCTCCCAAACCAGCTGAACTCCGAACAGAGCGAAGACCAAATCCTCCTGATTTTGGGATTGCTTTGCAGGCATTAGGGGAGGTGCTACAGGTGGAGGAGACGTTCCTCTTACTTAAAATACCGTTAACTGACTTTAATTCGATAAAGTGAAAAAATTTAAACAAAAACTGAAATAAAACTAATGCTATATATATATATATATGTTCTGTAAACTTATTAGCTTAAACTTTAAATAAAAGCTATATAATAAAAAATAATTAAAATACTGAAATCTATAATTGTATCTCAGTTATTTAATAAATATTTAAAATATAAATTATTATTTAAAATATATATTTTTTATAATAAATTATCATTACATGTAGTCTCTAGTGGTGTGTGAACCAATTGCGTTTAGTAGCAAAACGTCAGCTGGAAATTATTGTTGGTCCTAAAAATATTGTTAATCAATTATAAGGTCAGTTATAATATTTTATTCTAGTAATAATGTTTAATCTTCAGTAAATTTCTGACAGTTTTATAGAAGTTGGGTAATACAGAAAATGAAATAATCAAAATTTGAAAGCAATCATATTGATAATTTACATTGTATCTCAAAATCAACCATGCTCCCTCACTCTTTTTCTCTGACGCACTTTGTTCTGTTGCTCATGTGGCACTCTGTAAAGTTCATTCATTTCTCCTAATGTTTTTCCCGCTGTGCCTCTGTGTTAAACGAGGTCAGCACTGTATGTGGTTCACTGATCAAGGGTGACATTTGACCCTGATGTTTACAGTTCTCTGACGTAAAGAATATGAATGAGTCAGGTCCCTCTCTTTCTGGCATCAGGCCAGAGATTGCGCTTATCCTCTCTGCAGGACATCAACATTTCCATTCGGTCTCACTGTTACAATAACATCCCGGAAAATGTAACATTCTATGCAAACGTCTTCATTTTATTACAGCAGATAAACATATAATGGCAAGGGATGACAGTCTTTGAACAAAATTTTTATTAAAACCGAGAACAAGTGGATGATTTATATCAATTACAACTTAGTGAATTTACTTAACAATTTTTAACTAAATATTAAAAAATAACAAATACACAATAACAAAGATTTGTTTGATAAGGTTGAATAGGTTGGCATCGCTGGCTCAGTTTTCTTTAAACCCGCTGAAGAAATTATTTTAAAATAAGCTGTACAATCATGAAGCAAAATTAAATTTAATCTTTTTTTATTTTCTATTTTTATCGTTTCCTGACAGATCCACTCTTCTTATCCTCCGATTTCTGCTTTTTGACATCTTTCTTTCCCTTTGCCCCCAGATTCTCATAAACGTCTTCATTTTTTCTGAAAAAAGAAAAAATATATTTGTATAACTAATTAGTCACCAACTCATAGCAGTCATCATCATCATCCCAAATTCTAGAAAAACAAAAGAAGTGAATGAGATGCACTGCTTGGATTAAAAGCTGTTAGACTTCATTATGACTTGTTTTAAAAGTTATTTGCAATCTATATTTTGTTTTGTCAGCAGCTTGAGCTTTCAACGGACCCAAAGCACAAAAACTTGAGAGAGGCTTGCCAAACATTGCTCAGTGAGCCAATGATTAGCTCAACTCTACTAGAGCAAGGACAATCTGAAACAAACCCAGGTTTGAGTTAGAACCCTTCTCTTTCTCTTTCAGTCGCACATTGCACAATGGTTCTAAGCTTGTGTCAGCAGATGGCTGTGTGACTGAGAGATCTTTGAACCTCCTACTAAACTGGTCATCGGTTCAAGGAAGATAAGGGGACATGAGAGGAATGTTTCTGGATGGTTGTGGGAGTACAGGGATGCGCTACAAGCAGAAGTCTACTTACTTTGCAGAAGCTTTGCGACTGGCCTTCGGGTGTTTAGGCTGAATTGAGAGGTTTCCATATTCAGTTTCTGTTTCCTGTAACAGAAAGTTTTTTTTACAGTGTTGACTTTGACAAGATATTGCATGGGAACCGCTCTGATGGCAAATAGATATACTACTGTTAAAAAGTTTGATTAATATTTTCAAAATAGGTGCTTATGCTCACCAAGCTGCAATTATTTGACTATAAACACAGTAATACTGTGAAGTAACTGTAATTTAACCTCCTGAGACCCATAGTTCTTAGTCAAAGACATTATATGTTAGTGAGACTATACATGCCCAATCTGGATATTCTGTACAGAGCACATTCAGGACTTTTCTGAGATATCTAACGTTTGGAGGTTTCACAATGACTACTCCCTCTGCTTAGTCTTCACAAATGATTGACATAATTTAGGAAACAACACTTTTAGGAAAATATAATAATATAAATTTACATCTCAGAAAAATATTATGGGGTTTCAAATCAAAATCTGAATTTTATTGTTTATTACGCATTTTGAAAGTAATTATATTTCAATATTCCTATGAACTATCAGATATTTTTACTGAAAATCTTGCCAATTTTCACTCCCATTATTACACCTATTTTTCATCCCATTTTGCCCCAAGAACACACAAATATGCAAAATAGATTGAATATAGATGTTTTTTGAAAACCCATTTATGGCCATTTTATACACATACTGCATAAAGAAAAATGTTTTTGGTGATTATTGGTCAATCATGTCTTTTTTTTTTTATTTAGGATTTTTTTTTTTACTTAAGTTCCATTGTCCTCTACAGATGACTCAGCATAAAATATGAATAAAATATTATTTATTTATTTATGCATTTATTTTTTTACTAAAGTTCCATTGTCCTCTACAGACGACATAGCATAATATACGAATAAAATATTATTTATGCATTTATTTTTTTACTTAAGTTCCATTGTCCTCTACAAAAGACACAGCATAATATACGAATAAAATATTATTTATTTATTTATTTATGCATTTATTTTTTTACTAAAGTTTTATTGTCCTTTACAGAAGACATAGCATAACATATGAATAAAATATTATTATTATTATTATTATTTTAATTCTTATGTTTTAAATCTAAAACAATGTATTAACATGAGTTTCTTTTTCTGGGTCTCAAGGCTAATTAATATATTTAAAAATGTAATTTATTCCTGTCATGGCAAAACTGATTTTTAACAGTGTCAAAATCATTCAGAAATCATTCTAATTGTACTGATTTGGTGTTTAAGAAGCAGTTCTTAGCTGCTTAACATTTTTTGGGAAACTGTGATACATTTTTCTTTTAGGATCCTTTGATATATAGAAAGTTCAAAAGAGCAGCATTTACTTGAAATAGAAATTTTTTGTAACTTTATAAATTTATCACCTGTCACTTTCTGCTAAATAAAACGACTAGTTTTAAATACCCTACTGATCCCAAACCAAAAATTGACTTCTGTTCCCTTTATTGCATTTCAAAAACCTGACCATGATCCTCAGCCATTTTCTTACCATGACAGCCCTCCGTGAGACCTTCGTTGAGTCTATATACTGCAGCACAGCCAAGTAGATGAACTTGTACTGTGCTTCGGTTTGCACCATGCCAGACCGCTGTTCTCTAACCATCTGAATACACTTCTGGATGTCAATGTCACAGTCCAGACCTGACAAAGACAACATCTTTAGAATCATCTGCAAAAATGGTGACCATGTTTAATCCAGGATCTAGGATGAAGTTCACGTGAGAAGTGGTTGCAACAACTGAGAATAAGCTTATTAGAAGATTATAAGACTGTATTGATTTGTGTAAAAATATCTGGATGTTAGCCAAACATATAGTAGGTTCCAGAAAGCCTGAGGGCATTCACAGGTTATAATGCTTTAATCAATGTGATTGCACTGCATTAACCCTAAGCTGCAATCAAAATGATCAACCATAATGAGTCTCTGATGTGTGATGTTTCATGTCCTGATCTAAAATGAGTTTTACTATGGTAACGGTTATTAATGATTCTGTGAATAAAGATAAATAATGAAGGTGAATATCAAAACAGTAGTAACCCTCTCTAGAATATTTTGAGCTTAAATAAAATTGTAAACTTCTCATTAAGAGCTAGAATTCACTAGATTTCAGAGGTTTGAGAAAAAACTATGTAATTACATTCATTTTATTTGGTAAATTATGTTTATGCAACTAGCAGGCAATGCTATTGCATTCAAGGTATTTGTGTAAAGAGTTCTTCTCTGGAAATCAAACTTATGGCCTTTCATGTGATGTTGCCAATGAATGGTACCATGATGGTATTACCAGGAAAATCCCTAAGGATTTAAAGGATATTCTAAAAGGGCACAATGGCTAATATCTTGCTTCAGCTAGTAAAAATAGGAAAACCTCAACACACAGTGATATAAACTCACCTTTAGCATCAATGTTCTCTAGAAGCATGTCGATTACCACAATGGTTCCTGTTCGCCCAATACCAGCACTGTCAAAACACATTAAGCAACAAATAAGATATCTCTTCAAGGTTACAGAGGTCATGAGACATTGGATTTTCCATAGCAAAAAGTAATACTGAAGAGTAAACAAACTATTAATTTAATGGTTCAGAATGGGAAGTATGGGATCATGAAAAGTTCAGGCATGCACTGTGATTACGAAACGCTAAGTGGTGTGACTACTGCTTAAACATCCCTGCCTCGTGGCAGGATATGAAATATACTACACTTATGTTGTGAAATAAAATAAAATAAATAAAAGCATACATTTTAAAGAGTTCACACAAAAATTAAACCTCTATCATTAATTAGTCACCATCATGTTGTTCCAAACCTGTAAATTTATCATAAGATATTTTAATGAAATTTAAATGCTTTATGACAGGACATACTTAAAATAGTTCAACCATGATTTCATGAAGCTCCATAAAGTCCTTTTGTGTGAAAAGGAAGCAAAAATAAATGTATTCAACTATTTCTCTTCCGTGTCAGTCTTTGTTGCGCGTTCACAACAAGAGAGTCTTTTTTTCTGCAAACAAAAAGTATTCAAATGCACTATTTTAAGAATGTACTTGCTTCCTTTCTGGGCCTTGATCAAGGGAAGTCGCGTTCATGAACGAAGGTCTTACAGGCTTGGAACAACATGAGGGTGATTAATTAATTACATTAATTAGAGTAATTTTCGGGTGAACTATCCCTTTATTTGGAGCTATTTGGAGTGGCAAGTTCACTACAAAAAGATAAATGATGTCTTTTTCCAAAGATGTTTTGTGAGCAACACAAAATAAATTTAAACCAGCATAAGTGTTCAATGCTGTCCATAAAATGTCAAGAATATATATAATTAATGGACATATGACATGAAGTAGAATACGGGGTGTGCTCATGAAGCCCCAAACTGGTAGATTATGTTATAAGAGACTTTGTTGTGAGTAAGCACCTGCAGTGGATGATCATGGGTCCAGTTGAAGACAGTTCGTGCTGTTTAACGTTGACCTGCTCCAAAAAGCTAAGCACTCCACCAGGCTCTTGTGGCACACCGTGATCCGGCCAGCTCAAATACTGGTAATGCCAAATGGTGCGAGCTGGTTCTTTCTGAAATCAGACGAGATTTCAGATTTAATTCAAAAACTGCCAGCATAATGATTTTAGTGAAAATGTGTAATTAAAATTAACATAAATTGCTTTTTGTACATTAGGCACCTTCATGAATTCAAACTCCATTTTAAAAATGTATATTAATGTCCAAAAATATTTCAATATATATATATATTTTTCATTTATTGTTCTAATTTTTTAAGCATTCTCAAGTGGTTTTTGACTTATGATCTAGCCATAATGAAACTGTGCTTGTTCATAACATTTTCTGAAGACAAAATACTGTTTTCTTGTGATACTTTTTTTGTCTAGGCAAATGTATAAAGTGCACTGAAAGAAAATGAGATACAAGTACAGAATATAGGCCGCAGGTGCTGTATTCAGAAATGTGGTGTGTGCTAGTGTAAATGTTTGCAGAGAAACTAAAAAGAGTGTTTTCTAACCCGGTGTGGCGCTGTGAGCTCCATCACTCTGATCTTGTAATCAGTGGCATCCTTCTCACTCAGTAACGTCACCACATATCTGCCTACTTCCTTTGACTCTCCTTCAGTAGTAGGCCAGTATGGCACACACTTATTCTGTAGAGGGCGCATGTCACAAGAAAAGGAACCGTATATCGTTAGACCTTGAAATGTTACGTTTGCAGTCAAGACATTTTCTACGTTTTTAACAGCAAGGCTATAATAGTGCATTTTAAGTGTGTTAGAAGTAAAAGTGCATTTAATAAAAAATTATTACAATAAGTGAATGAATTTATAAATTATTATAAATTATTAAATTATAAATTGGAAAAATTTTAACATTTACTAACCCGTCCTTTCTCAACCTCCCTTGTTGTCATGACGATTACTCGTGACTCTTCTTGCCATACCATTTGCCAGAAATCGTTTACAGTTGTTGCGAGGCAGCCTTGGCAAGCAATGTAAACTTTCTGGTAATTAATATCCATTAATTTGTTCTGTCAACAGACATAAAAAAAGAGAGGGTTTAATGAAAGAATGTCAGAGATTTATGATTACATTGTGATTTATGTTGTGGACGTACTATAACGTAGTTGGCATTGATGTAATCCGAGCCGACAACATTGGGATCTGCGTTTTGCAGGGTAACCCTAGTGTCATCAACTGAAATGAGAAGAAATTTGAATATTTACTATAAAAACTGTACAAATTACTATAATTTATCACTATTAAACACATATTGCATTTATACATTTTTTAAAGAAATACTGTATCGTGATCAAGTTTCTTACAGGGAAGGATGTTCTTGTATCTGTTTTTGCTTTTGTTTTCCGGTCTCATTCCTTCATCTCTGCTCTTCATTACCTTAGTTTCCAACTTCTGCAGCGCCTGCAAGCAGAAAAACTGATTTATAGATCAGAAATAACACAGACAGTGAGAGAAATTAAGATGGAGAGTACACGTGACCACATCCTGCTTGTTGAGAGTAGCTCTGATCGACCGTTTGGCTCCTGTGGTCTAACCTTACTACGACCAGAGAGCCTTGTACGAACGCACTAATTTTAGCAACAGTTAGGCTAATTCTTTTTACCAATCTGCACCAAGTGTTGTGAGTACACAAAAATGGCTGTATTAAACACGCATGAAATGTCTTTAATCAAACTCATAAGCTCATGTAAATTAATTATACATATATAGAATCAAAATAATTATCTCTTAAGATCTAACTGCCTTGGATGAACAAAAAATAGGCCAAAGGCAAAAATGTATTATGCTGATTGGGAAACACAGCTTTTTTTGTGGCTTAACAGACTAGAGGCTACTGTTAGGAGGTGTGAATGTACTAACTCCAGCCTGTGAACATAAAACTACTAATCTTAGCTAAGATAAGTTAAGTTAATTAAATTGAATTTTCCATTTCTGTACTCATGTGGGTTCAATAATAGTTCCATGTATCATCACTAAAATCTGATTAAAAAAAACGAACAAAAATGGTACCATAAAAAGTTGTTTAGCTCCAATCCCAATTAAAAAGTGTGTTTTTCAGGCTGATCCATAGTATAAAAGATTTTCTTTAAATGAAAAGCAAAAGATTTCCAAATTAATATATTACATTAGTTATACAGTATGTTAATTAATTTTCTATTTAAGTACCGTTACTGCAATACTTTTTAAATAATCCCCACAATGAGTAAATAAAACCTGGGTGTAGTCCTAATGGATGAAAAACTTGTGATTCATGTACAGCAGGTGGTGAATAACCTTTAAACATGCCACTCACATCAAACTCTTCCCAGAACCCAGCTTTTATCTTTTTATCGGCCCCATCCTTGTTATCTGCAGTCTGGTCAAGCTGCTTTACTCTGCTCTCAATATCAGCTGCGTTCAACCTTGTGGAGAAATAAGGCTGAGGAAAAGGGTAGACCCCAAAACAAATAAAAACAGGGAGAAGAGCGAGACATCAACATAAACAGACAAAAAACATGTGTAGGAGACAGACGACAAAAAGGAGAGAGACAGACAGAAAGGGCAAAGATTAATCACAACTTTAAAGGTGCTTCCCACAGTCCTTTAAGATGTGTCAGTTTGTCACATTAAATAAAAAACTCGATTTCACAAACATTTTCCAGTCGAATCTCTTTATCTCAGCAGAACAGATTATCTTTCCAAAGCCATCATTTTAGCTTAATGTCTAAATATGCATAAGCTAAAGATAACAGTCAGTTTCCACAGTGCTGCGGTTAATACCAGAAGTGGATTAAGTGCTAGCGCTTTTGTTACACATCTTGCTTGACATTTAAGACATTTCTGTTAGTATGAAAAAAACCCTCTTCGTTACACATAATCTTTACCTGTTTTAGGTAAACCATTGTCCCAGACAATTCCTCAATACCAGCGCGCTTGAAATGCTCCACAAGGTCTGCCAAAGTGTCAAAAATCTCTTTACCACCAACTGTGTAACGGTCATTCTGAAAATAAGAAACGAATTACTCATCTGTCAGTTGGATTCTCACACAGCGGTAACATAGACTTCAATAGCACCTTAAATGGATGCAAAATGGACCTCCACATAATAGCATATTATACTTTTTATTTTACTCATACATTTCACATTTTATGCATTTGCTTTGAACCAACATGCAACATTATTTTTAAATTGGATGTAAAAGTCAGTTTGCACAAGCTTTGTTCATCACATTAACTATGACTGTGCTGAAAATGTCCAAAATCCGTTTTAGGAATAGGTTTGCTTGAAAATTTTGCTCATGCTATCCCTATTAAAAATGAATACACAAATGGAGGTTTGGATTTTACTTTAATAGTACAACCTCTGAGCATTAAACTTTCAATAACATCACCAAAATAGCTGCACAAAAGTTTCTGTGTCTTCAAATCAGATTAACAGAAGCCATCCAGTGGTGAGAGCTTACATTTTCTTAGATAAAATAGGGTTAGGCTGATTTAAAAAGTTTTAGGCCTTAACAGGTTTGGTTCTCTGAGCTGATTAGAACCGTCTTCACAGAGCACAGTTTGTTCGGTTAATCTGCTCAGAGGGGAACAACGCAACAACAGGGTTTGGTGCGCTTTGAACCTCACTAAAGCACATACGCACATGCACATACCAGTGGAATAAATAAACAATTGACAGGCAGTGCGTTGACCTGATTTTCCCTTGGTCATAATCGTGTACCATTCATCTGAACAGCTCAACAATAGCCTCTATTTAGAGCCCTTTGCGGAGCATGACCACCCCCACTACCATTTGCACACACTTATGACTCAAAGTCCAGTGGCGTTTTTTCAGGTAAGCACAAGCGTGTGAATCAATGTCATACTGTATGTACCATATGTATTTAAATGCTTTACTTTGCATATCTTTTAAGTATGTCAGACCTGTTTATGTGTATGTATGTATGTCAAACTGTGTGAATGTGTACAAATGTCAAACGGTGTGTATATGTCACACCGTGAATATATTTCCAGAAACAAGTTTATTTATTTTTTCACTTAACCTTAACTTTAGTCCACTTTAGACATTATACTAACAGTAAGAAACTTTGCAACTACATGCAGTCATTAGAGTATTAACAGACTCTGATTAATATCTTTTAACTCTTAATTTTAAATAGGTCTGCAACATACAACCAGTGACTATCAGAAACTTTGCAAGAATGTGTCAAATTCTGCTATCCATAAACCTACCCTAACAGTCTACTGTAAGAGTTATTAAATTAATGAGAATTAGTTGACATGTAGTTACAAAGTTACTTATAGTTAGTGGTGTCTAAAATAAAATAAAATAAAATAAAATAAGCATTAAAATAAAGTTAAAATAAACATATAAAAACATTTAAAGCCTGATAATTCTGTCATGATTTAATCACTCTCAAGTCTTGAAAACAAAAAACTATATTTTAAAGAGTGTGGATAACCAATCAGTTGTTGGTCTGAAATGACTTCTACAGTATGGACTGTTTGGTTGCCAACATTCTTTAAAAAATCCTATTTTGTAAAAAAAAACATAAAGGATTGGAACAACTAATCAAGAATTTAAAAATTTTGTGTTAACTGTCCATTTAAATACAATGTTAATGATCAAGTTGCTAAATTTATTTTATATGCATTTAATAAGCATATATATAACATATAATATGTATGTAAAAAAATCTGTATGAATCCTATATATTTTGTGATGACTTTGTATTGATAAGGAACAACGCACAAAAAGTTTTTTAAAAATGAAAAATTACTGAAATTCAGGACATAGAAAAATTATATATAAAAATTAGCCATTTATGTTGCTATTAGTGTGTAATGAAGTATTGCTCATCTTCAGTTGCATATCCGTTTAATGCATTTACCCAAATGATAAGGAATTATGCTGATTTTGTCCAAAACCTTACTTTGAAGGGAAGTGTAACTAAATACTGGACTTGAAACAAGCTTATGAGGTAGAATATTCAATGTTCACACTCAATCCAGACACTTGCTTTTAAAATAAAAGCAAACCATTGACCTTGTTTGACTCACAATCATACATGCATGAGCACATGCAAGGGCACTTACATTGCACATGACCTTGATATGGGACACCCTCCTACCAGAACTGGTCATTTCATCGGTCAGCACAGACAGAACAAAGTCTCCCGGTTTGGAGAGGGACTCCCTCACCAGGAATGTCCCGGGTTCATTGCGCTCTCGGAGCAGCTTCTCTGCATTTGGACCTGACAAGTGGCCATGGTACCATCTAAGGATACAAAACCAAAGGTGGAAAAAGTCATTCTCAAGTTTACTTCTACAGCACAATGTATTTTCTAATTGTATTTCCTGCATTACGAAAATAAACTGACATCTCTGACGCAAACAAACGTCAAGGTATTTAGAGAATGACAGTGCCTAAAAATAAAACCAACAAAAACAAGAGCCAAATGCATCTGCACCACAAAACCACTACAGCCATGAACACAAAAACAAGAGGCTGAACATTTAAGTCCCATTTATACTCCCAGCGTGCATATATTCATTAGCAACGCATTTCTGGATCACGGTGCAAAAGTATGGCAGTCCTCGTGCTTTTGCATACTAAAACGTAAGTTAACAATTGGGTTCAGTTCTCAATTTCTACATCTTAGTTTCCTGTACTGCGGTTGGAAAATTTTCTGATGACAAGATTTCTTGACTCGAGACTTTGGTGTATTTTTAGCATGTCCTTCCTTCTCTCTTCTCTTGAGAAAAAAAAAAATAAGACTTGCTAAATCGCCCCTTCTGGGGGTTCTTCCATGATTGCTCTTTGTCAATTACAACTGCTGAATTATAATTTGCAGTATGTGAATAATAATAGTAATAAAAAATAAATAATTAGGGAGTTTGTTGCTATATTCTTATATAAAAAAATATGATAACAAATACAACTTTATCACTAATAAAATGAAAGAAATTGCTATATGGCCAATGTCGGTTTTATTTATTTAGCACTATCAAGCACAACCATATGTTGACCAAAAACAAGATAAATAGAAAATGGCACATTGCAAAACATTCTAAACTAAATTAATAAAACTATACAATACAATACCACTAAAATACAGTGCAATAATGTTTCATCACACGTTATATGTCAAAAAGTCTTAAAACATACAAAGAAGCAGAAGATCTAATATAAATGGTCAGTCTGGGGCATTTATAATACTGCAATTTATATTTTTAGTTGACAAAATTATAAGTTTTTTTCTAATTGACCAAGGGTTAGGCCTTTGTGACTGGCACATGTTTCAGCTTACATGCCATGCAATCAGGCTTCTTTGTGATTCAAACCATCAGTTTTCATATTTTCACTGCATTGCGATCTTTTTAAGGCTCCATACAGGGATCTTTGCTCTTTTTATGTTTTCAGTTTTGGATAGGACTCGTGATTAAAGTTACAGATTCTGACATATTATTGTGTTTAAGCATCAAATGTATATGCATTGCACATCAGTGGAAAATTGCTATACTCGAGAACAGTTTCATTTCAGTATAGAAGGTCTTGTGTGTGAAATGACATCAAACCCTTTATTTACTGTATATTCATTATAATATTAATATTAATACAACCTAACTAAGCAACAGTGTTGTAATATATACACTTAAGAGTACATTACAGCCTTCTCATTTCCTCTGTGAACCTGTATTTATCTTGCTGTAAGTGTAAGCATTTATTTATTTATTTTTAATAAAGTCAGTCAGAGCTATTTTGGTTTCCAGTGGGTTAACCTTTTTAATTAATATCAGTAATTTCTGGAAAACACAAGAACGTTCTACAAATTTTTATGGTGTTAAAACCGCGAAGGGAAACACACTTTTAGGGCAGCTAAAAGAACATACACACATGAACATAGTGGCACACTTATGGGACAAAAATTTAGAAAAGTGTCACAGGAGTTCCTTAGTTTGCATTCATTAGGTTCTCTGCCCGCTAAACAACACCCATCAAGCAGCTCATCATGAGCATGACCAAAAAAAGAGAGAGATAGACAGATGGGTGGGGGACAAAGAGCTAAGAGAGACAGGGGAGAGATGAAGGAAGGCCTGAATGGGTCTGGTCACTGTTTGCAAATGTGTCAAAACTAAAGTTTCCAACCGCAGTTGAGAAGAGGAAGTCAGACACATGGCAGAGGGAGGGGTTGAGTGTGTCTGCAATTCAAGGTGCATCAAAATTAAATAAAATGCTCATAGAAAAATCAGAGACCAAGATGGTGAAGAAATGGCCACACTGACATCTAGGATTCAATATCTTAATTTAACCTGAAAACAAGCAGGAAAACTTGACACACCAACATTTTGAGACGTTTTCAAAAATCGCAAAAAATTCATTAGTCACTAATCAAATAAGCAAAAATTTTATATTAATATTGTGATCTCCTGTGCACAAGGGGTCAGATCCCTTTGTTTCTATTGATCTTTGTGGACATGATCATCAGGTTTCACACCAATCTGTGGAAATTAGGCAATTTGACTAAAATTCAGAAACTGAATATATAAATCTATGGAAATTAACAGCCTATAATATAATATACATTTATCATCAAAAGGAATAATTATATGTAAGAATGCAAAACAGATATTATAATTGCATGGTTTCTTAAATCTAAAAATGACTATATACTTACAAGTATAATGAATAAAAATTCACTTTCAGTGCATTATTCATTAGATTATTAAACATGGGTTTAATCAGTTTTGATTTTAGTGAAGGGTCATTGTTTTTTGTAACATTACATAAATAACTAATTACATAACACCAAACCTACAAACATAAATCTGAAATACATCACACCTATATGTTTTTACAGTACAGTCACACCATAGAGACAAAGACGCAGAAAAAGAAGGGAAACTAACAGAGGAAAAAAACTAATATTGAGTCCGCAATATCTTGTTATTGCAGACAGCATTAATTCTTCAACACGCAAGTATGGTTAACTAAAGCAATGTAAATCTTACATTAGTCATGTTGAAAAGCTTATGAATAGCAATGTTGGTCCAGGACTGTGTGTCCATACATATGGGAGATTGATACAGTATACTGTGTAAAGTTCCCCAATCATCTGGTCAAATGCAAATTCATATGTAGAACCTGATGCTGACAGATTTAAGTGCCAGCTAAGGTTCATTTGGTGTAATCATAAAGCAAAGAGGGCAATTTTAAATGACGTGTACTTGCTGATTGCATTAACATGTCTCTTTAACATAAATCATTAGCATGAATCTGTGATTTTACACTTCATTTTATATGATTAATTTTATCAGCGGAAGGAATTTTGGAGATTTGTATTAAGTTTCTGAAGTACTTCAAAGTAGAATGTGGAAGAATTCCAATGTTTGATAAAATGGCTGATCTAACAAAATGCTTTTATCAAATCAACGTACAAACAAGAAAAGACCTCTGAGAACTTAGTGCAAGTTTACAGTGACAGTATTACTCTATAACAACCGGTTATTTGCCATTTACTTTTTCTTTTTGCCATAGAGCCACTGTGTGTTTGTAGCTTAGCTACACTAATTTTTATACTAGCTATAGCAAAAGCTAATTAAAGTACATTGAAGCCTTGTAATTAACCAATTTTTATTAACTTGTAGTATATCTAGACTAGCATTTATCTGCCAGAAAAAAAAAAGAAGTTAGCTTAGTTAGCATTAAAATATTTGAACGGATAAATTTACATAAAATACCACAACTATAACACTCCCAAACACTCTCCGAAAGGGCAAAGCAGCAAACTTCCTTTACCGATAAACTATAAGAACTGTATATTATGTAAAATAAATGTAAATTCCTAGCCTTATCAGGCAAATTACTTTCCATGTCTTTAGAAAACTGTAGCTACTGTCTGTTTACATGGACAACATTAATTTGACTACTGGATCGACTACAGCAGCAGTCTAATATAAATTTGCAAACATGATTTTTCAATTATTTCAAAAACGTCATGCTTATCTTTATTAAGTTTAACATCATACAATGAAGGAGCATAATGCTAGACCTGGAAATGCCACATAATGATTTTGACCTTTTGTGTTTTTTACTTTTTTCTGCTTGAACACTACACCTTCCAGCTGTTTAGAATAAAATAACAACCTAACTTTAGAAACAACTGCAGCAAGAACAAATGGTGTTACATATAGGAATATAATCAATATCAGAATGCAAAATAAACAAGAATAAGTATGTATCTGTATTTGGGGCGCCTCCTTCATTGGTATATGGTAGTGGAAGTAACAGAACACCTTAAATGGAGTTGTTCCATATGCAATTTATGCAAACAGAATAATCTGAATATTTGACATGATTAAGACAGTGGATATTACTTTGCACGGACAAGGTTAGTAAATACAGATGAAACTCTGGTTATAATGGCACAGAAACCTTCAAAATATGGTATATTAGAGTCTTTATATTATTTATATTAGAGTAATTAATTTCATAAATACAGCTCAAGATCTTCAGGATGAAGGGTCATATTTGATGGCTTACCTCTCGGTGGTGGGATCAGAACAGTTTAAAGGGTATTTGAGCTCAATAATGGTCCCATCTTTATCCTGTAGAGTTCCATGATCTCCAGTATAGTATTCCACCAGCTCGGCCAACGTCGCAAACTTTTCCCCGCCGTACAGGTCATAATAATCACCCGTGTTCTGAATCCTAATGTGTGTGATTACGTCTCCAACTCTGAGAGACAGAAGAAGAGAAGGATAGAAGACTGGTGATGCATCACGTTTGGAAGAATTCAATTATTTATATTTATTGATACATATGGCATCTCAAAATAATGAATCAAGATCCCCAAACATAAACTACTTTAAACAGGATATAATGTCACAGGAAATGGAGTAATACTAACTTCACAAAGTGTGTAGAAACTTTATGTGAGTATGAAGTAATTACTTGACCTGAAGTCCTTTTCACGATGAATGGCAGTAATATTTTCCATCATAGATATCGATTACCCCATACTTATCCTTTTTTCTCGGCTAGAAGGTTTGACCTCCTGAGTTTAAATAAATCATTACCTTCTCCAAAAATAGCTGTGTTTGTATGCCAGGAAACTAGTTTTGGTTACGTGGTTTGGAACCAAAATAAACAACATGCCAGATATGTGGCACACGAAAGCGAACACATCATACTAAGATATACATGGAGGATCAATTTACTACTTTTGGATCCCTATTTTTTCCCTAATTTTTAATATTCCATTTAATTAAAACATTCAAAGCTTGTACATTAAAACTGATAAATGGAATGATTTTACACTAAATTAGAATGGTAGTAACAGCAGATTTAAATTATTGTTATTAATGCTGTGATTTACCCCTAAATAAAGGTTTACTAAACTACAAATGTGGTTAAATGGAGATGGAGTTGTAAAACCATACAACCACAATTGATTTGCAAATATCAAAACTGATAAAGTATGATTAGTTTGATTAGTTATGAACTGCAATTCAGTATAATGGTTAGAATCATACGCAACATTGAGACAATTTTGCGCTGCTGACGATGATCTTTGCCCTTTAAAAAAATTAACCAACATTAAACTGGCATTAAGTAACATCAACTAGTTGCGTGACAACATCCAAGTCACAAATTGCATACAGTACGTTTGCCATCATTAAGCGGACACTTTTTATATTGCATTTTATATTATATATCTGGAGCGTGTATCTATATGTAACAAGCTAATTAGGTTTTACAGTCCATGGAATCAATAAAAGCACGTGTAGATATATGTGAGAATTACTGCACTTTTATGTGAAGTGGACTGCTGATGACAGTTGCATGGCAGATAATGAGTAAAATTAAAAACTTAAGAAAACATATGTCCTTTAGTATTTTCAAAGGTCAGAAAACCACGACCCACACAAAGCTTCAGAAAAGAACGAGACAAAAGCGCTGCTTATTACATAAATACAGAAGCAAATTTTCACCACATATACTGAAAAGTTTTTCCCACACTGTGCGCATTGTCTGTCTAGTAAAAAATAGTATGCCATCTATTGCAAAAAAAAAAGTAATAATTGGTTTGAAGGGAAGTATATAATGTTTCTAAACAAGCTTGTGTTTTTTTTACAACTAAACAAGGTCAGACAAATTATAGTTAGAAAGACCAAACCAATCAAATACTGAAACACTCATTAAATAAAAGAACGTTTGTCTTTTAATAAAGCGGAAAGTAACAGAAAGCTGTGAAGGCTATCTATTCCTTAATCTGACCTCAGCTTATCCTCAGAACCAATTTTTCTCTAAATGACATAAAAAGTGGCTAAAGATAGATATGCATATCATATCAAACCAAAAGTGCTGTACCTAACAGAGAGGGAGAAATCGCCAACATTCTTCTTGCTGGGTCGGGCCAGGAAGCTGCCATGGACACCTCTGCTCTTCAAAACGGACTCTGCGTCTATTCCAGACAGATCTCTGTGAAACCATCTGTTTAACATGCAAATAAGCATATGTTAGAATCAGACTTGTTAGAGATTATAATATAAAAGTTCTATACGAGTGGTTTGACATGAATGGCACGACATGCACGTGGATGACTTAACTGCACGCAAGCTAAATATTTGACAAAAGTATGTTTTTGGCAGATTTTAAACATTAAAAAACAACATGCTGTTTAAAAAAAGAAGACATTATAATTTAGCATAATGTGTTAAATTACACCTGTGGCTAGAACACCTGCATGGACTTGAGAGGAACTGACATAAAACATTCATGTCTTAACACAAGTTATAAAGTTCTTATTTGTTATTTAATTCAGCTTTATGGTACTTTATAGGTACACACACACTCACACACACACATGAGTATTTAGAGTATTTGTACATTTATACTTTATGCATATAATATTAAATATAATGATAATGAAGTTATTTAATGCAATTATATTTCCACATGTGTGTGTGTATATATATATATATATGTGTGTGTGTGTATGCGTATAAGTATGTGTAATGCATACATATAAAATGGTATGGTGAAGCACATCCCACAAGAAGCACACTCTACCAAGGCCTACTAAACCACCAAGTGCATTTGCAGAAATGCACATACACGTGCAGCCAGACATGCATCAGCATATAAATACACCTTGCACATCGCAGTTATGTACAAAAAAGAAGCCTTTTTAGACGCGATTACAGACTCACAGATAAGAGTCTGTGGTGCAAAACACAAGAGTAGCAAAACTGAAAAGGGGAAGACGAGGAGTTGAACAAGATTGGAACAAGAGTGTATAAAGTCTGTCTCAACTTACCGGACCATCTTTCTTTTTCAACTGTTCCTCTTCCAGTCAAAAGGAAAAAGAATTGAATGCACATTAATATATGAATTAAATGATACAGGCATACACAAAAATCCAGAGCAGTAAAGTACAGACGTCTCCTCTTCGTGTCATACTCAGTCAGCACTCATCCTTTACTTTTCTATGTGCTTTCCTCTTTCTATAACCAGTGCAATGACATCGCTTTACGCATCCAACCACAGCCCAAAATCATTTATCTGGCGGCTTCATACCTGTCCTCTTCGCTTCTCCTCTCTCTCAAAATGTAAACAGTTTTCGGTGCTTTGAAGAGCAGGTCGTCCTGACAGTGTATATAAGCCTGTCGTATGTCCCTCCCTCTCTCACTCTCTCATGCACTGTTACAAACTTCTTCCTTCCTTTTTGTGGCTTCTTCATAAAACAGTGAAAGCAAACAAGAGAGGCAGAAAAAGATAGAAATGTCAGATTCAATTCTGTTCTTTTTGTCAAAATCTAATAATCAAAGATCCAGCTGACCATGTGAAACTATAAGAGTCGAATAGAGGAACTACAGGTAGTGCAAAGCAACAATGACAACAAAATGCAAATTACCCTCTCTTACTGCTGCTTCTCTCCAGTGGCTTTCTGGATGTATTGAATCTTTCTTTTTCTCTGTGACTTTCTTCCTTTACTTATATTTGTTCCATGCAGGCTGATTTTACAGAGCAGGTATCATCGAGGCTGACAGTTAAAAGTCCATTTGTTTGGTTGTACATTGCACTTCCTTGTTTCCAGACCTTCCCCTCTCACTCATACACACACACACAAACATAAGTAACACGATGAAGCACAGCAACCCTCTAGGTCACAACTACAATATTTGAATACATGTAAAGTCCAGGATCCAATTTCAAGATACCAAATGTTTTTCAAAAGCTTTTCTAAGTGACTCTTTCTGAAGTTACCAATAAGATTACCATATTTGCAGATATACAGACAGATAAAAAAGAAACTTAACAGTATCTGCAGTGGTGGAGGTGTGTGCTTAGTAAGGAAGTAAAAGATATATATCATTTTCCCTACACACACATTTCTAGAAACACCTTGCAGTTTGACAGGTGATCAAAATAGTGCACCTTGCTTTATATCAATACTGAGTCTGGGCTGGATGTGGTTGGTTAGATGATGATTTGGAGAAGAGAGAGCAAGACTGCACCGCAGAACAGACAAGCTGTCTTGATTCTGATCCTGGCAGCAACAGGAAGCCCATGAATATGTGAGGGCAAAGAGAAGTTTCACTAGCCGATTGAAGCCAGAACGTTGGACCATCTGAAAAAATGTTACTAGATTTATAAAAATTAAATTTAATCTGCACTTACAAAGTACCACCAAAAAGTGCCTTGGTAAAGCCATTTAAGAAGTTGTTGAATACATGTACACTATCCGATGTCCAGTTCTGCACTTGAATGGAAAAGATCAAACATTGTATATGCACCATGCATATTATTGATGTAACAAAACGCAAACTGAAGGCTTAACTACACTTGCAAGACTTCTCTGGCCAAAGCATTTGCTCTGATAACGAATCTGCCTCCACCCAGCCATTTACGTTAATTGTCATAATTTCCCCATCCTGTTTTTTGTCATTTATTACCCCACTAGAATCTGACGATTTTACCCAATCAGATTAAGATTTAAAAAATACCTTACACTCTCATACACACATCTATGATATTTCTGTAGATTTTACAAAATGGTCTGTAGGGGCGACTAAATATTGCGTATTCGATTCACTCTGAAGAACACATTTGAACACCCAAATGAAATCCATTAATTGATTTTAGGGAATCAATAATGAACTAAAACAAGGTAAATGTGTTTCTCTCCCGGTCTCATGAAAATGTGTATAAATAGCACGCCAGATAAAAATGAATAATCGTGGTAAGTCGTGGAGCTTTCGCGTGTATGTGCTATGAAATTGTGCATATTACTAACATTTACCCCACAAGCCTAATCCTTTCCATCGTGTAGTATATACACGCCAGCCAATTTTTATGCATATCAGTACTAGTTTTCGTTATTATTTGGCAAACTATTTATACGTACTTCCATGAGATCGGATAGGTAAAAAGGTGCATAATCATAAGAAAAAATATCTAAAATGTAGCAAATTGCTAAAATATGCCATAAACTAACAAGGAAATGTATGAAGATGATGGTTTTCCTGAAGAGCCAACATCAAAGTGGGCAATATTGATGTCAAAAAGGCGTCAAACACTGACGTCCAAAAACTGGTCAAAAATGAAAATCAAATTGATGTGAAAAACTTCACGTTGATTTGATGGTCAAAATGAAAATCAGATCGACATCAAAAACCTGATGTCATTTTGACATCCACACACTGATGTCCTATTCTAGACTACCGAATAACAACACAACAGTAATGCAAGCATTTGTTATTTATCAAGCAACAATTAAAAAATGCAAATGTAAACTGAATTTTAAAGGACTACAATCAGAGGTTAAATACAAATAAATTACAGTTGAACTGTTAAAAAAACTGTGTGTCATCTCCTATGTTATTACAATCTATTCAGGTTAAATTAATTAATGTAACGCATGATACGCTGAATTTAAAAACTCACCACACAGATATCATATGGCTTTGACAATGTGTCTGGTCACAGTAAAACCGATTAGATCAAAAGGAAAACCTCTGATCTTAAAATAGATCAGTGCCTTTTTTTTAATTTGAATTATGCAATGTTAGTTTCTATCAATTGAAACAGACTTAAATTTTAGTCTGGAACGGCTTAAGCTTTTTCTATAAAACCAGGGGTAAACGTATATAACTGAAGCAAAGGTGAACAAATTACAAGATAGTTTATGAAAGTGACTTACTGCTACATGTGTCCTATTCTTAGAGGATTTCTTACATATCTTTATCGGAGTATGATACTGGGATTTCTGGGAAAGAAGGAATGACAAAACCAGAGAATTCACCAAAGAATCCTGAAAAACGTATCACAGGTTTTTAAAAATATATATTACGCAGCACAACTATTTCAAGCATTGATAAGAAATTAGCTTATTAGAATGATTGCTAAAGGTGACAGAGACGATAACTGCCATCTTTAACGTTAAATAATACAACTGGTACCTTTTTAGATTTCTGTTTTCAGCAACTTACAAAACATCTTGATTATCTAAAGTTTCTGCTTTAGTGAAGGCAGAGCATTAATTTAGAGGCGATTAATCTGACTGGAACTACACGCGCGTTCAACTGTTCGAATGCACAGCAGCCAATCAGAATCGAGTAACGTTATTCAGACCAACGGCGTTTGACACTTCATTAACAGAGTATAAACTATGCGCAAAACTTGAATTACATACGTGTAAATACAAACAGAACAGTCTATGTGAATGACACAACACGTTAAATTAGTCGACTCTTGCCTCGTAAATTAGGCCTCCTAATTAATCTGGATTCTCTGGACTCATAGTAACGTTAGTCAGAAATTTTCACCAATTTAAACAAGATTTTAAGCTTTTTAGATTAAGCGTAATATTTAAAAACACACTGTAATCTTAATAATAATCTAAACAACGACGTCACAACAAAGTTCCAAGCAATTGTTCAGAAAATATCCACTGTAACGTTACCTGTTTTTTGTTTTGTCCATGACGGTTGCAGACAGAGTCCCGCGATGCTGCTGCACTGTGCGCGAGGCGTGAGGAGAGGGTGTCCTTCCGCCGCGCGAGAATTCCTCGTCTTCCAGTATTTAAATCAATCTGTCATGTCCATTCATTCAACAAAGAATGCGTGATATGATATTATTATACGATATTAAAAGTAGTAATTCGAAGGGAAGAATGAATATCGGACCAGATAGTTTATCAGTCCTTTTTTTATAGTGAACTGTCAACAAACCAGTTTTTAAGGCCTCAGTTAGAAAAATAATTGTATATAAACTTAATCTAGCTAACTACAAATTTACTGGATGCTTAAAATTTGATGTTGATTTGATGGAAAGTTGTCCAACCAAGCTGAATTTAAAATATTGCTATTCAGCATCTTGATCAAAGCTTGACTAACATTTGATGTCAAATTGATGTTATGTCCTACAATATATAAAATGTATATAAACCTATATTAAACATTAACTTAATCTAAATAAAGAGACAAAACGCTGCATGCTTTGTTACCTTTTTATTGCAGGTCTAAAAAAACTAAACAGAAACATAGGACATAACAATAACAGGGTAACAACGATAGTTACAAAGTGAGATATTCAGACCTTCTGAAAGTGTAAAATTAGACGTTAAATTAAGAGCTGCATTTTTTCACCTGTGCTAGGGGGGTTTTGTCTTCTCTCGTAGGAAAAAGAAACTGAGAAACTTATTCTCTAGTGACATTATACACAAGCCAATCAGGAGAGAAAAGGGGGGATAAATGTGGCAGCAATTCTC
>JAUCMT010000032.1:18524008-18534486 GCA_032357475.1 Enteromius thamalakanensis
ATCTAAAGGAATGGAAGGTCAATTGATATCCTTATAGGAGTTGTGACCCTGCCCCAATTGCATTTGTGAAAACCGTAGGATGTCCCATTTGACATTTCACATTACATAAGAGTGCTTATGTGTTTTAGAAGGGTAATTTTCTAGAGCCTGCATCTTTGGATTATTACCTGACAGTCTAGCTGGCATTATGTCGCCAAAGCATGGATTCTGATAAGTATGTGGGTAGTGGGACAGGGACTGTGTTTACATCAGCATAAACCTTTCACAAGTTAGCAACCACATGATGTTTCAGGGTTCAAGCAGGCATTTAAAATTTAAGCTTAACGCGTAATCGTGGAAACGCACAAAAACAGTGATTCAACTAGTGTGAATTACGACATAAAACACACCTGAGGAGGAAAGAGTCCCCACTGCAAAGATCCATTATACGCAAGGCAAAAATCCACACCAGCTCTTCAACCTTGCCCTGCATTGCCTACAACAGAGCAGAGGAGGTGACCTGGAAAACCTGAACTGGATTTACACTGGAGAACGATTTGGGTGATGTTTATTCTTACATACGTACACATCTCTCTGGTCAGCAGGTGTGTGTTCACAGGATTTTCAAATGGAGGAGGTTGGAATGCCTCTAAATTGAGCTTTACAAGAAATATTAGGGAACCACAGTGTGTTAAGCTAGAAACCGCTCCACTCTTCTTATGTCCAAACTAGTGCAGACAGCTGGAACTTATTTCAGATATATATACACATCGCATCTGATCACCTGACCCAGATGCATGTCTGTATGTTTGCGAGATGATTCCTCATTGTGACTTATGGGAGGTAAAAGTGAAAACTTCATCCAGGGGTCATCAGCGTGGCGCCTGCGTCTGTGTGACCTCCGGTCCTCGGCTGGCCAACCGGCTAAGGATGCTTCTTTCTGACATCTGCAGCCGCACAGCAACGGGTGGAATCCGAGCAATGGTTGCCGGGAGCCGTGTGACATCTGCCTTCATGTCGCTGAGTAGCTCCTCCAGTTGTTTGAGAACTGACAGAACAATTGGCAGTGGGATAGAAACATTTGAAGTGCATCAATTAATTTTTGCATTTAAACAGCATTACTGCAGCTACAGGATGCAATAAGCAAACCAAATGTGGTAAAACTAAGCGGAGATACTAAGTGTGAAGTTTTGTGGCCTTGAGCAGTGCAGAGTTCTGAAATGTTAGAAGCTTTGAGTGTTTTACTTTCATATCTAATGTATAATGTTTTTTTCATATGATTTAATGGTGCTACGTTTAATTTAGTTTAAGAAATATTTATTTTATAGTATTATGCAATATTAGCTCCTTAAATAAACACAAAAATCACTACATAAAAATTCACCAGGCCTCTATAACTACTTCAACATTTGTCGTCAAATCTAGCCTAGCCATGTAAAAACACTACATTGAGACTTAGAATGAATATATGTTGAAAATATGTTGTTGTGTCACGATGCAGATGCCACACTGACTTTTTTTCTGCAAGTCATTTCCAGTTTACAATGAGTGCAATGAAAAAGCATTTGAGTGCTTGATATCCAGTGTTAATTTTTTTTTCTTTGATCAGTTTTTGTTTGCTTTCATACTGAAAAATAAATGCATGAAATCCATAACTTGAATTCCAATTCTGTTACATTTAAATTAAATTAAGATCCTGATTGCTAGTTTTACACTTCTAGTATAAAGTAGTAGCAAAAGTACACTTCTGCATTGCACAAATATGTCCAAAGCTGTGCGACAAATCCTATTGTGCAGTATAGAGTTATGGGAGTCATTATACCTTTGTGTAGAACTGCATTAGCAGGCTTGTTTCCTGACATGGACTCTTTACTGAGGTGCTGGTGTGACTCTGCCAGACACTCCACCTCACTGAAGCGTGTGTTGAGTGCCATGGAGGGATGAGAGGGGTCCTCTGTCATATTTAGATACGCAGCACGTCTAAGCTGCTCCTCGATCACCAGAGCCTGTTCCAACAGCTGAAGAGAGATATAAATGAAGCAGTTGAAAGAAGAGTCATGTGACTGTCAGTGTGTCATTTTTTTTGTTAAATGTTTACATCTCTAACCTTAAACCTGCGAGCAAGAAACTTGTTCTTAATCTCGAGGAAGTTTCCTCTGCTCATCTCTCCCTTAAAGGGCTCATTAAGGATGGCGAACCTCGGGTCATTCTGTACGTCTTGCCAACGTGCATAACCGTGGCTGATGGTAGAGGTGAAGGACATAACAGACATGATGTGACTGATATGAGATATACTATAAAATTGCTACAAACTTGTTTTTTAAAGGCATATGCTCAAATGCAGTAAATCTGCTTTGACAACATAAAATATGTATTTCGTTTTACAAAACTACAGCTAAAAGTTTCCACTAGATAGTAGAGGTAGAAGTATTGCTAGTAGAGGTATTGATTTCTAGCAAAGTTTTGATTTATTTAACATGTCTTGTCAACTACATAGCTCCAAAGTTTTGACCGATAAAGTATTTAAACTTAAAATGAAAATTAAATGAAGGAACTGGTCAATAAAGAATTCAATTGCATGTCAACTTTGGACAGGTAGTGCATTTTTTTATAATACAAACAAATAAACAAGAAATATATGAACACAAATCTAATTTTTTTAAAACAACATAAAATACCAAGGAAATGTATTACTGTGTATGTACTGAAAGACACTCTGAATATCAAAATGATGGCATTAAGGATACTGTATGATACCAGCCAGCAGCCAGTAGTCATGGCGACGATGCCAGATCTCGTAAGTCTTCTTTGTGACCGTGGCGGCTCTCTCTTCATTCTGCCAGAGAGAGTGAAGCTCTGGAGAGAGAAACAGAGAGTTCATTGATTCAGAATTCACCAGCATGTACACATACACAGAGACAGTAAATTCCCAGTGTACCTGTGAAACCTCCGTCAGCAATGTTAAACATGAACCTCTGCTTCACTGCTTTCTTCTTCTCCTCGCTCACTCCATCTACTCCTCCACTTGTCTCTTTGGCATTCTCTCCATTTTGCAGCTTAGCAGAGTCCTCTGACTTCATTCCGTCCTTCTCGTCTTTCAGCTCTTTTTGAGGAGAGAGAGAAAGGCAGATTATTCATTGTAACAGTTATCTGTGATACAAAGGTGTTATTTGTATTAACACATACCTTTCTTCTCATCTCTTGCTGGGCTAGTGTCCATTTTTTCGGTCTTCTCTTCAGATTCTTCTGCAATAGATAAAGACAGTATTGGCCCGATGCATGATCAGGGTTATGCAAAATTTAGAATAGAAGAACTGGCTCACTTTCAATTCATGAAAATTTGACAGTTTATGGATTACTGTAAATTTCAGTTCATTTAAATTCTAATTCCAAACATTCAAATTCTAACGGAAAACTGCAATTGTGCATCTGGTCTTACTACACAGAGTACCTTTACCAGAAGAGTTCATTTGGTAATTTTAGGATTTTGTATTTTGGCAGTGCTTAGCACCTCACCTTTGGTTTTGGATGAGTCTACACTGCTTGTGGCATCTGAACCTTCAGCTTTAATGTCTGAAGACGTGCCGTCCTTTAATTCAGTGGACTTCTCTTTGTCTCCCTCCTTTTCATTGTCTTCATCTCTGCTTCCTCGATCCTTTTCTGCTGATGGTGAGGTGATCTCTCTCTCCCTGTCTTTATTCTCATCTTTCTTTGCTGAACTGGGGGATTTCTCACCCTCATCAGGAATTTCAATGATCTGAGAAAAAAGAGGGGACATGAGAATGAAGACAAAATGAGACAGGCAGGTGCTTACAAATGGAAAGTGTTTAAGAATACAGCGAAGAGAAACAGGAAGGTGAAGTGAAAAAACGAGACCGTATATAACCAGTACCTCATCCTCCTGTCTGGAGCCTTTTGTCTCCTTCTCTCCGTCCCCTTCCATCTTCTCCTCCGGCTCTTTTACGTCATCACTCTTGGAAAGGTCTTCTGTTTGGATTGAAAAGAGATATCGAACAAATTATCTGTTAATCCTCTTCTGAGAATAGATTTTCAAATACGCAACATGTCATAAATAGGTTGACTTATACTTATTTGAAATGATCTGTTTTGTTTTTTCTGATTATGATTTTTATTGGTCACAACACATGAATTTTGACCAAAATTGCACAATATTATGTCATTGACTCATAATTATTTTTTACAAATAACACTGGGGCATATAATTCATAGCATTATATTATTCATTAGTATTTTGATCCAGCTTTAGGTATAATTTTGTAAAAAAAAATTAAATGTCTGTACAGCTTTTACGATAGTCTATAGTCTTTTTTTAATTGTAGTACTATTTTCTTACTTTTAGTTACCAATAACAACACTTATATTTATGTGTGTACCTGGTGCTGGTGTGTTGGGCTGGGTATCTGCAGGCGTCCCAGTAGAGGGCGTTTTTGGCTCTTCTCCCGCTGCAATGGCTGCCGCTCTTTTGCTTTCCTCCAGTTCTTTCATCCAGGGCATTGACCACTGACCATTGACATGCTCAAACTCCTGAACCTGTAAGAATTGACATTCAACATTCAGTCCTATAAAAACACCACTGCCATTAAAAAAAACAACAAATAGCTCAGTCCTAACCACTACAGCGCTAGCAAGCATAACGTCACACACCTTCTTGCGGATAAGTGACATTACACCTATACGTGTGAGAACATGTTGTCGTGACAGTCCTTCTCGTGGAACGCCATCAGCAAATGTTTCTGCCCCGTCGGCGCCTGGCTCACACAGGTGACGCATAAAGAGAGACACGTATGCCCTGAAAAAAAAAACAGAGAGAGCTTTAAGGAAACAAGGTAAAAAAAAAACTAAATGACAAGAACTCTAAGGATAATCAGACTTACTTGAACTCCTTCTCTGATTTGCCTCGCAGGTCTCTAACGAGCCACTGAGTGGTAAAGGCATCTTGGGGAGGCATCCCGTAACGCATCACTGCATTCAGGAAGGCCTTTCTTTGCCGAGCATTAAAGCCTAACACCTAATGCATAGAGAGAGGTTAACTATCACAGAGTGTGAGGAGGGAATAGAAGACACAAGCTGAAATGGAACTGAAGATGAACCTCAATGTTTCCTCCCACTCTGGCCAGTAAAGGAGGCAAAGGTTTATCTTTATCATTCCTCAAGCCTTTGCGACTTGGTCTTCGGGAGTTAGCTACAAACAGAAAAGAGGATAACGTAAATAATAATGCATAATAACTGCTTATTCAGATAAGGATGGTTTAGCTTTTTTCCTGACCTTCAGATCGCTCATCAAAGTCCTCATCACCTTCCTCTGAAGCAACCGAGTAATCTGATTGGTTATCAGACTGATCATCCTGCCAGTCTGGAAAGACAAATGAGTAAGGCAATATATTATTAAGCACTTAAGTTTTCAAGACAAGAAAATATTTAATTTAAGGGGAAAATTCATGCAGACACATAAAAAAAAAGGTTTTGGACACACTGGACTGAATGTGCTTTGATTAACGTTTTAGCACATAATATACAACATAATTCCAATGTTTTAGTTTAGTTTTATAAAAATTAATAATAAAGAAAGGGTAAGTGTGTCCACCATAAACTACATAATATATAGATTATACATGTAAAAATATATCAATATAAATGCATTATTTTTAACACAAAATATTACATTTAAATAGAAATTACACATATAACACCACAGACCAGAGATTAAGTTCATCTTAATCTATAACAACACTCACAAACATACAGGGGAAGAGCAGTAAAAAAAAGCATTAAAAGTGCGTCTGTACCCCGTCTACTACCTCTGTCCTCCTGTGAGCAGTCGTTGTAGTTGACAGGTTTGCGTGGCCGTTTGCCTTTGCCCAGATGACGAGCGAGATCTTCCTGCTGCTGCTCATAATGATGGCGCAACAGTTTCTCCCAGTAATCAGGATCTACACTCTCTTCCTGCTTAATGATCTCTCTATCCACATCCTCCTCCTGACAGAGACACACCATATGATCTACATATACATACACGACACACAGACACCACGCACAGACAGTCGCACTCCCACATAAACTTACCTCCTCGTCCTCATCTTTCACCACATACTGGGCCACTTTAAAAGAGCTGAGATATTCATTCATACTCTGCAGCTCTGTGTCATCTGTTGCGTCTTGGTTTCGATCCAACAACCGATCAATCGCCTTGTCATCATAGTGAATCACGCTGCTGTCTTCCTCCTTATTGTCACCTGGAGGACAGATTTATTTGATTTAGAATTGATTTTAGTATTTACATTAATACTCATTCACCTCATTTCTACTCTAGCACTAGAGGTACTTCACCACATTCACTGATATTTAGCAGTATTTGGTCTTCCAGCCCAGTGACTAGTGTGTCAGATTTATATTTTTTTCTTTTCTTTAATTTTACCCACTATAAAAGTATTGTTAATTTTATTTTTAGCAATATATTTTAAAAGCCAGAGTTAAGGTTAGCTTAACAACATCAGTGTTTAGGAAGGTCATGTGTAGTTTTAAGCTCTAAATATACTTCAACCGAAAGCAGAACTTCACACCTACACCACAACAGCTTATGTTTAGGGACATTTCTAAAGTTCATGTGATAGTGCTTGATACACTAAAAACTGTACATGAGTTCCTTAGCATTTAATGTTATTATCATTCTCTCAAATGTCTTATTTTCTGTTCTCAGATCAACATTTCGTTCAGAAGATTAAGCAGTAAGAGAAACCTTCTCCAAGCTCGTCTTTGAAAAGCTGTTCTGTGCCAAACTTCAAGATGTCGTCCAATTCTTGTTTGGACATGGATCCAGCTTTGGCGGAGCCCAGTCCAGGCCGCACCACCAGGTGAGTCAACATCATCTTTTTCTTTGCCACCTGAAACACAAGTGCCATGCGATGACTATCGCTAGTGCCGATGTTCTATTGTTTTTAATAAATACCTAGTTTTGTATTTGCCTGTGTATTAAACTATGGTTTCATATCTCACCTGTGTAATTCTCTCCTCCACAGATGCTTTAGTGACAAATCGATAGATCATCACCTTCTTATTCTGACCAATACGATGAGCCCTGCTAAATGCCTGAGAAAAAAAGAGAGACAACGTCAGAAAGAGTTCACCCACACAGTCGCTCTCTGACAATTTTAGCATCAAGTATTTTATAGCGCCTCCACCTGGATGTCGTTGTGTGGGTTCCAGTCAGAGTCGTAGATGATGACAGTGTCAGCGGTTGCCAAATTGATGCCCAAACCCCCTGCTCGGGTGGACAGGAGGAAAACAAACTGAGGAGCGCCAGGAGCTGCGGTGAGAGGAAAGAGAAGGATTTTGTCAAAACAAAACATTCATTATGTTGTTATTTCATGGAAATGGATGGCTTCTCTCATCTCACCATTGAATCTATCGATGGCTTCCTGCCTCATTCCTCCAGTCACCCCTCCATCTATCCTTTCATACTTGTACCCCTCATTCTCCAGGAAGTCTTCCAGCAAATCCAACATCTTTGTCATCTACATATGCACAAAGCTTTTTAAGTACACTTGAATATACAGTCGAGTATATCTGTGTACGGTATTTGTGTGTACCTGTGAGAATATAAGCACTCTGTGTCCACCCTCCTTAAGTTTTTTCAGCATCTTACAGAGAAGCATCAGTTTCCCAGAAGACTTTGTAAGGGCGCTGCCGTCATACATGCCATTGGGCATCTTAGGGGCTTCCTGCAAAATCAGACTTCTAAAAATCAGCTGAAAGTACTGCTGTTATTCATTCAAAGCCTAAGAACTGTAGGTTCCCCCATTTCTAATGTAAAATGGCACTGTCCTAGTTGAGAGTGAGTGCATGGAAGCTCACATTAGCAGCTGTCGGGAAGAGGTAGGGGTGGTTACAGCACTTCTTTAGGTCCATAACCACATTTAGCAGAGACACCTGGTTTCCTCCTCCACGAGTGTTCAGAGCTTCAAAGTTGCGTGTCAAGATGTACTTGTAATACTTCCTGTTCCAGAAAAACAGAAAGTTTAAGTCAGAGACTATTGATATATCAAAGTCATAAATGGCCTTTTTAAAATGTAATTCATACTGACACACTGTGAATAATGTCAACTGTCAGTCATACATTTCAATAAAGCATGTTGTAAATAAAAGAGAGGGTGTCCAGCAGGTGGCGCAAATAGGTGATGAATCAACTAAATATTTCATACTTTTGCATGGGGCTGAGCTCCACTCGCACGATGAGTTCTGTTTTTGAGGGCATGTGTTTGAAGACATCAGCTTTGAGTCTTCTGAGCATGTGTGGACCCAACATGTCATGCAGTTTCTTAATTTGGTCCTCCTTAGCTATGTCAGCAAATTCTTCTAGGAAACCTTCCAGATTACTGAAACACAAACATTTGGTACTCAACAACAGCAAAAAAAAAAAAAAAAACTGAGGGAACACAAACATCCTCCTCACACTCACTCAAGAATATAAACCCACACACATACTTGAATCTCTCAGGCGTGAGGAAGTTAAGCAGATGGAAGAGCTCCTCCAGGTTGTTCTGTAAAGGTGTGCCTGTCAACAGCAGCTTATGCTGAAGAGGGTAGTTATTCAACACACGAAAGAACTGAAAGAGATAAAAGAAGAGTGAGATTGTGTTAGTTTTACATCGAATACTAGTTTATACATAATATTAAAAGAATAGATCTCTCAGAAATCAAACATCTGTCAACATCTATTCATTTTCATGATGATCTAAACTTGAACGGCTTTCTCCATCAAGGATGCAAAAGCACCATAAAAGTACTCCACAAGCTCTGCACGATTTTATTTCTGAATTCATTTGATAGCATTATGTGAGGAAAAAGCTAAATATTTGTAGTTATGAAGATGATCACTGAAATCGGATCAATCGGAGTGAGGGAGCTGAACTAAAAAGCCAAATTAGATTTGTGAATGAATCAATCAAACTGGTTTTGTAAACCAAATCAAACTGGTTCACAGAAAAATTGTGATCAGACAGAATGAATGCAACAATCAATTAGACAACATTTAAAATGAAACAACAGCCATTTCATTTTCATAAGAATTCAGGATAAAATAATGTCATACAGGTTTGGAAAGACAGGAGGGTGATGACAGTATTTTAAATTATTGGAAGAACAAATCGTTTAGTTATTAGACATTTTTGGTGTATCACTTATCTGACACATGGAGCTTACCTTTGACTGGTTATTTTTCAGTCTATGGGCTTCGTCTACTACAAGACAAGCCCAGTCGATGGAGCCTAGGATGGCTTGATCGATAGTGATCAGCTCATAGGAGGTCAACAGCACATGGAACTTCACAGAAGCCTCTTTCTACACAGGTAAAGAGAGATTCGGCAACCACACAATGTAAATGGATAAATCATCAAACAATAAAGCAGATGTGGCACTAATTTATAAAAAAATGTATCTGTTTAGTGTAATGGTTAATATTGTATCAGCTACCGAAAACACTTTTCCTCTGGGTTTCATACCTTCATTTTGGAGGCCTTCTTTCCACCACGGATGGCGTTGTCTTCAAAGGAGAATTCGTTCTCTCGAATGACAGCTCTGCTGTCTTTATCACCCACATAAGTAACCACATACATGTCTGGGGCCCACATCTCAAATTCCCTCTCCCAGTTAATGATGGTGGACAAAGGGGCACTGACAAGGAACGGCCCCTTTGAATGACCCTGAGAGAGAACATAAAACAGAATTATAAACTTCATTGCCCAATTATAAACAATAGCTTTTAAGATAAATCTCTTTCTAGAGACCATTTAAAATAAAATCAATTAATCAAACTAAAATAACACCAAAAAAATTTAATTTACACTACCGTTCAAAAGTATGAACTGATTAAAAGTCACAGACTTAAAATGCTGAATTATTGAACTTTTTATTCATCAAATACTCCTTGGAAACTAATGCATTATAGTTTTCATAAATTAAGCAGCACAACTATTTTAACACTGGCAACAATAATAATATTAAATAAATTTATTCCTGTGATGACAGAACTGAATTTTGCTGAAATCTTCATCTTTTAAAGAATTTATATATATTCTTTAACACAAAATCAGCATATCAGTGATTTGGGAATGATCATGACATGAGAGGATGAGGATTTCAGCAATGGCTACTGAAAATTCAGTTTTCATCAAATTTAAACTACATTTAAAATAAAAAAAGAACAGTTATTTAAACAGGTAATAATAATAGTAACAAATGTGACCCTGGACCACAAAACCAGTCACAAGGTAAAATTTTACAAAACTGAGATGTATACATTATATGAAATCTCAATACAAAAGCTTTCTACTGATACATGGTTTTTTAGGATAGGACAATATTTGGCCGAGATACATCTATTTAAAAATCTGGAATCGGAGGGTGCAAAAAAAATCTAAATACTGAGCAAATCCCATTTACAGTTGTCCAAATGAATATCTTATCAATGCATTTTACTAATC
>JAUCMT010000032.1:18534586-18555275 GCA_032357475.1 Enteromius thamalakanensis
ATCAAACGTTTTATCGGACACATTTTTTATTGATATCGATCATTTGCCTATCGCGATACATATGGTTATCGTTTTATGACCCAGCCCTAGTCCAGTGTCACAAATAATACATAGTTTTTGTTTTATTTTTTGATCAATTAAATGCAGCCTTGGACAACTTTTTTTTTTTCCATAATCATTTTTTTTTAATTCTACTGACCAAAACTACTGAGCGGTAGTGCCCTTCAATTTTTTATTTTTTTTAGAAACACACCTCTTTGTAGAGTGAGTAGAGGAAGACAGCAGTCTGAACTGTCTTTCCAAGACCCATTTCATCAGCCAGGATGGTGTCTGTGCCCTGTGCCCAAGAAAACCGCAACCAATTCAGTCCCTCAAGCTGGTATGGGTGAAGCGTGCCGCCAGTGGAGTCCAGATAATCCGGCTGCCTATCAAACTTTATAGTGGGCTGAAAGTAAGACAGGAAAAACATAACAGCATTGTCAGTCAGATAGGTTATTATATTAATAGTATTGATAGTTACACTTAAGAAAACAGGAAATCATGGGGGGGTGGGGAGTGTGAAGTATTACAGAGAAAAAGAGTGGTTCAGATTTGCTCTGAATAAATTATGGTCCAACCTAAAAGCGTTCAGTTTTAATGTTCTATCCTA
The DNA here is from genome assembly GCA_032357475.1 of Enteromius thamalakanensis. Classification (NCBI taxonomy): domain Eukaryota; kingdom Metazoa; phylum Chordata; class Actinopteri; order Cypriniformes; family Cyprinidae; genus Enteromius; species Enteromius thamalakanensis. The sequence continues at coordinate 18,535,236 of JAUCMT010000032.1, forward strand.
CTCCATAAAGTAGACAAAAGTTGAATCCAGCTGTTCTAAGGTTTCTTACATCCACCACAGGATTAGCAGGAGGTCTCTCCGTCTTCCTCACTTTCACCTTCTTCATCTTTTTACCTGGTCTGCCCTCCTCTCCAAGCATCAGCTCCCTGACGAACAGAAAAAATAGGTATACAGATTAATACAGATATACAACTGCACTGTTATTGTTTTACAATAGTGTATGCGTGTAAGGTAGCTGTAGAGGCCTGCGTGCATGTACCTGTGGTTCCAGTAATGTTGTTTAAAGGTCTCAAAGTCTGGGATGTCCATGTCTTCAGACTCCCAGGTTGATTGATCATATGCCAAATCTCTCCATTTGATCAGATAGTGAACATTATTCTTCTTATCCACACTGGCAGAGTAGAATAAGAGAAATCAGTGCCCAAACAGTTAAGCATTCTGTACTCCATTTAACAGGTTTTGGTATATTAATGTTCTCACCTGTGGTTTAAGATGCGGTGGATGAAGAGCCACTCTAACTTTACTCCAAAGCGCCCATACTGATCCTCTATACGGGCATAAAAGGGATCTTTATTTTTTCTCTTGCAGCTCTTATCCTCATCTCCCTCTGCACCCATCTCAAGATTGGGGGGTTCCTCCATATCTGTTTTTCGCTGGTAATTACGGAACATTACCTGACAGTTCAGCTCCAACTGCGATAAGTAAGAAAAAGACAAATTGTTATATGATTTTAGTAATAAACACAACCACGGAATCAAAAGTGCATGAATACATACACTGCTTTATATATTATGCTTTAGTATGAATGGGTAACTAATTTTATGTCCTTGCACAATATAATGGAATGACATCAACTATTCAACATTTTTAATAAGTAGTGCAAGTCAATACTGGAAATTAAACTGCATAGTCATTTTCTTCTGTTTTTACATTAATATTACCATTGACGGCATGTAATGTTCACTTAAACGTAATATGCCAAACACTAAAAATGTTTGTAATCTAGCAAATTTGAAAATAAATGTACAATTTTAACACTGTACATTATAATGTAGTGATGCCTAAATTAATTTTTAGTATTTAAAATGCATTATTTAACAACATGTACTGTTGAATTATTATCACTAGGACAAAACGATATATAATTTCAATGTTGGTTCATTCCTACTTTCAAGAAAGTGTGTGTTTATTTGTGTCACCTGTAGTTCCTGGACCCATGAACAGTGCCAATAAGACATGTTGCACCACTTCACAAAGAACTCTCTCTCCTTCCGACCAATCATAGGAGGAGGATCTGGAGCATCGGCTGGAAGGTCTGCAGGACGTGGCACAGGCATAGGGGGAGGGGCCTCACCCCAGCGCCAGGCCAGGACTTTCTGGACTTTGCCCTTAAGTGGAAGACTCTGCAAAAACAAGGACATTATATTCCATGTTTTACTAAATTAAACCATAATAAGTGTTCATTTGGATTCATCAATTATGCTAATCTTAGATATTTCAACACTACCATCTCTGCAAACAAAACCTCAAGAAAACCCAATCCAAAGGATAGATCACGCTTTATTATTCCTCTCTCACCAGGCAGCGTGGGCAGATCCACTCTCCATTGGGGATGTCTGGCAGAGGAGGGTTGAGACAGTGTAAGTGATAGGATGAGGGGCAAGTGTCACAGCACAGCAGCTCCCCTCCATCCTTACACACTCGACAAAACTCCATGTGATGATCATCCTCTTCTTCTACCTCTCCATCATCCCTCCTTCCATCATCATTCTCCTCTTCACCCTCAGAACTCTCCTCACGAGCCTCCCACTGAATTCCCTCCTTTTCCTGAGAGAGAGAGAAATAATGCATAATCAACAGAAACTTCAGTCATTAAATATCAATAATAGAGAAACAGTGCACATACACAGCGAGTGTAGATTTTACTCAATGAGCCCACGGCAACTCAAAGAAAGGCCAGACATTTATTCTGAACACTTTTATATGTACGTACACAGTGGGGGCAGCTCCATGTGCCTTCTGGGGCTCTCTCCATGTCCGGATCCAGACATACCATGTGATAGGCTCTCGGACAGGTGTCACACAGAATGATCTCACCACCCTGCTGACACACCTCACAGTAGTCCTGATGATCAGTCTCATAGCCGTCAGCATCCTCATCCACTACGAAAGAAAAGGAGGGTTAATAACAAATGTAATTGGCTAAAAAATGGCCAAAACTTATTATAGTGTGTTCATTACAGTGAGTGTGTGTTGATTAAAATGAACAGAGTAATCGGAGTTGTGCTGTTTTTGACTCACTCTTCTTCTTCTTGGAGCTCTTGGATTTTTTAGTCTTGGAGCGGCTGCTCCGACTGTTGGATCCATCACTTATTGAGAAACTGTCAAAATCGCTCTCACCATCATCATCCTCACCGCTCTGGGAGAAGGAACCATGGGTGAAGGGGTGCAAAACAAGTTAGTGATGTTAGCCAAAAAATAAGGAATCATTTTTAAAATATATATTCACTACTGTTAAACAGTTGGGAATTCCTTTTTAAGAAAACATATGAATTTTTAGCAGCTATCGCTCCAGGTCTTTAGTGTTTCGCGATCCTTTAGGGATCATTCTAACATGCTGATTTGCTGTTCAAGTAAAACAAGAAAAATTTATCAATCTAAACTGTTTAACAGCAGTATATATATATATATATCTTAAAAATAAAATACTGTATATAATTAATATATTCATTATTATTATTATTTATTATTAATATTAACTATAATAGTAATACATTTATAATGTTAAATAAATATTTAATAATAATGTATAATTTAGCTAATTAACATTATGTTGCTGAAATATATGCAAGCAGAACAGATACATACAGATGAACGTTTTCTCTTGAAATTGCCAAGTTTAATCTTGAGTGGAGCCACTTTCTTCGCTTTAGACTTTTTGTCCTGGGGCTTTGGGGTGGACTTTGTCTTTCTACGTGCATTTGGACCTAGATCAGATATATAAATTACACTTTTTAGTAGATTAAAACAAACAAACAAACAAACTCACATTTGAAACCTTCCGAAATTCCTTATTTTTTCCTTTGTTAATTATTTCTGATCCTGAAATTTAGATTTACAATCAAATCTCATATTTCCTCTGACCTTTGCCCTCTTTGGTCTTGGCTTTTCGCAGGGGAACCGCTGGGGGCTGCTGGGGTGGGGGTGGGGCAGCAGGAGCTGCTGTTGATGTGGGTGTGGCCATGGGAGCAGCCCCTCCTCCATCCACCCTGGTCACCATACTCTCCACTGCAGCAGCAACGTTGGCAGCTGCCAGGGCTGCATTTGCACTCGCTGAGCCTCGCATGGGATTATTAGTGCTAAACTCTCGCCATTTAGCCCCCAAAACCATCATCATCTTTGACACAGCAATCTTAGGGTTCTTAGCAGCTATTAGAGGTCTAAACAGGAAGAAAAATAACAATTGGATATTATAAAGATGTTTACAGAAGGCTATAACAGAAATGGCACAAAAACAGATTGCTGCTCTACCTGACAAACTGACTGAAAGCTTTGTAATTGGTGAGAGAATTGTAGTCCTCCTGGGTAAAGGTGTAGTCGATGTCTTTCATTCCCCAATCTGCTAATAGCTGAGAGGAAGATTTTGGCTCCTGTGGAAGAAGAACAGAGGATGACAGGTGAAGAACACTAGAGAATGTAATCCTAAAAATATAACCAGATATTCACATGTGACCCGAACCATTATCCAAAAACATACACTACTGTTCAAAAGTTTGGGAACAGTATATATATATAAGTATATATATATTTATAAAACAAACTTTTTAACAGCAAAAGTAATTTATAGTTATTTTTTTAATATGCATCAGGGTTTCCACAATAAACAATAAGAGACTTATTTAAAAATAAATAAATAAAAATGTAAACATCTTACCAACCCCAATTTTTTGAATAGTTGTGTTCCAACAATGAAAATGATGAAAAAATATAAAAAACTTAATAAAAACTTTACAAATGAAACTGAAAATCTGTACTTGTTGTGGCAACAATGTAGGCAGTGAAAGCACAGACAAGGCTCAGTATCGGTATCACACTTTTCCAGGAAAGTGTCCTTTAAACAAGTAACACTGACAAAAAACTAAAAAACTGAAATCGACATAAATGAATAATAATAACATTATATCTCGTGTAAACCCTGTGCAACTGTATTATTATTTTTTTCTGTAAATGCTGTTTTTATTTATGTATTTGCAGTTATCAGATCACACTCATGTGACATTGGGTTTTAATACCAACCCTGGGATTAACAATGGACACCTTTTGGCTAACCCTTACCTGACCGTCATCATCATCATCGTCATCTTCCTCCTCGGGCTCTGGGTCTTTACGTTTGCTTTTTCCGCCTGATGAGCCACCAGCCTTTTCTCCCGCTGAACCTCCCTTCTTTCTCTCCTTGGAGGAGCTGGACCTCTTTTTCTTCTTCTTGCTTGGGGCATAGTCACTCCCTTCACTCTCAGATCGTATCACTCTGTCCTCCTCGTCTTCCTCACCTTCTACCATTCGGATTGCTTCCAAGACTTCAGGAGAGCTGACAGGAACATCCTAGACCCCAATGATTACCCAAGGATGTATAATATCAGATAAACTCAAGGAAGAAACTTTCAGCTCAGTGCTTGTTTATGTAAACATGTTTAAGAGTGATGGTAATGGCAAATCTTTATTGATGTGACACTGCAGTGGTGAATACAAACACATTGTTATTGAAAAATGTTTTATGCTCAATAAGGCTGCATTTATTTGATCAAAATTAAAGTAAAAACAGTAATAGGCTATTGTAAAAATTATTTACATTAAAAGAATAAAACGATTTTGTTTCTGGGATGGTAATCTGAATTTTCAGCAGCCATTACTTCAGTCTTTAGTGCAACATGAATATTATATTATTATTATTGAGAAATCATTCTAATATATGGATTTGGTGTTCAAAAAACATTTCCAGTTATCATCAATGTTAAAAAACCATTGAGCTGCTTAATATTTTTGTGAAAGCCATGCTTATTTTTTTTTAATTCTTTGATTAATAAAAAACATTTATTTGAAACAGAAATTAATTTTAAGGCGCGCTCCACTAACCTCCCTTAGAAGTTTCTGTCGTTTACTGCTCCTGCTTTCACGGCTTTTCTTTGCTTTCTTCTTCTTTTTGGATTTGGGTGTTTCTGCCTCTGATATTGGTTCATCCGCATCATCTGTCCAAAACACAGACACACAGCATACACCAAACATAAACAATTAAAGCTTAACAATCTCTGATTTTCTGTCATTCCTATCCTCTCTGAATTTATACCCTACTTTTAATTCAACTTCATGACGTCTCGAATGCAATGACTGTACGTAATGTAGTACATTTTGATGTTTTTCATCAGAGCTTAAAGCATTACAGAATACATTACTTTTGTACATTCCTGCCTCAAGATGTAAGTCTACTGTCCAAATATGTCAGCAGCAGTGAAAGTAGGGCATAAGGCTCTTGCTTTGAAATCATTCATTTATTATAAGCTCTCCGCTGATAGGCTGGGCTAGCAACGCCATTACCGAGGGCGCCCAGAAGAGGAAAGCAAAACAAATGGGTTTGACACACTGTGCTAACGATATTACACACGGTATGGTAACTGAGGTAGAAAAACAAGCATTTTTCGATCTTGATGTACTAAGGATGCAGTAACAAAGAGATTTATCTTTCATTTTAACATCTGCTGCTGACCAGTGATACAGGAAGTGATCAGACTTTTGTATACAGCTTGCCGTTTCTGCATCATAAACTAAAGATTGGCTTTATATAGGCGTATGATGCAGTAACACGTGGCTCACCATCTCGAGCAAAATACATAAACATTAAATCTAGCAGCGTCCTCCTTACAAACAAAAAATACGATTTGTTTAGAAGTACGTCACACTAACATGTTAGCAGTCCGTTTGATTGTTTAGGCTCATTTGGGAGGTTATATAACATGATGTGGTTAATGAGGGTCCTGACAGGACAGCTAAACCTTACCATCTCTCATGGGTCCAAAATGGTCCCTGTCGTCTTCACTCCCCGACATATTCCCGTCCGGACGCTTGATAAAATATAAATGACAACAATGTTCTGGTTTGTTTTTTTTAGCAGCAACACATGCTGATAGATAGATATACGTTAAACAAGTGACAGGGGAGGCTAACTGTGTAAAGATGAATTAAGAATCAATTAACGCTTATGACATTTCATAACCCCAACATCATACAGCGTGTAGTGTTGAAAAGAGTTTGACGTAACGTTAGTCGTGTAATTCCGGCTTTTTTCGTAAACTTTCTCGCTCGGTCCGAGCGAAAGACGCCTCAACTTAGCTGTCAATCAAGTTAGCAAAGCTAGCAAACATAGTCAAGTGATCCGGCTGCAGGGAAAATGGCAGCCGGCTGGATGAGTTGGGTTAAAGCGCTTATCTGCTTTCGTTTCTGGTTAGATTCGTGTCTTTAAAACTTTCCTCCATGAAAAAAAATAACACGCGGAGGTCGCGAAGCCCCCGACAAACACCACACGGCGCCTTATAACGCGGTGTCTCACAGTTGTGAGTTAGTCATTTTAGATATGTTTGTTTATTTTCTGTTTCATGCTTTAAAAACGCGCCGAGAAACGCAATTGTATTTGCATTCAACGTTACATATTTTTTTTCAACGCAGGCGGTTGGAGGTGGGTGGGAGGAATTGACTTACAGGTCAGTCCAAGGTGTAGTCGGCGGTATGATCAGCTTTAGTCTGACGCGAATGCCGCAGGTTACTACTACCTATTACTGAAAAACAAAAAGAAGCTCCGAAAAGGTGTAAATCTTTGGGAGACGTCGTCCACTCTTCTCCCCTTTCCCCAGCGTCAGTGACCAGAAGCGAACATCCTCATACACACAAAGAAATCAGGGGGGGGTAGAGACATCCCATAATAATCCTAGGCACGCTTCCCCCTCCCTACAACACTCACTCAACTCTGCATAGTTACCTCGCAACCTACAGACCATAATAATCATCTCCCCCTCGCACACAGTACCAGCAAGTACACACTGCCTTCCCCTTTCTTAGTCCCTGCCCCCTTAGCAACCACGTTGCTATGGAGACACTGCCCCCTCCCGCCCTCTCCGGCATCCCATAATAGTCATAAGCAGGCCGCTCTGACATCCCATAATAAACACAACTCCTAAAAGAGAGGGAAGGGAAAAAAACAACACCAGTCACATGGTCTCCAGGGAAACCCCAGGCCGCTGGTGACAGACCATAATAATCTGCGTCTGTCTGTCCACCTGGCTTGGGTTTTTGGTGCACTAGTGACCAAAAACGCATATAAGCACCTGGTTGGAAGTCGACTAACAAGTAGTGCACTTCAGGGATCTGTCAAACGCCACGCATCTACAACAGTGACACTTCACAGTTCCAGAGGTGACGAAATGTCAAGATGCAACAGTTCTTCTTTTCAATCCCATATCCAACCGAACTGACTTCTGTAGCCTAATAAGTCTGTGGGAAGCCGTGTCATAAAAACACTAACTCTTATGAATCAGATGAGCCGAAATAGACTCTTTGAACTCCAGTGACTTTACAACAGGTCAATGCCACTTCACACAGGAGTGAATGAAATGCAGAAGTCATGTTTACGTGATGCATTCAAACATCACACAGGTTTAGTTTTGGCCGAGTTTATCTATGTAAAGCAACAATAAAATACGGAGTTAGGGAATACATATTTAGCAGTCACTTGTGTTTATATTTATACTGTACACTGTTTCTCATGAGAGGAACTTGCAGGTCATGTAGACAAACAAATGTATGTCGAATTCCCTGCATCTCCTGGTTCTGCTTAGATGTAATAGAACATTTAATTCCAGTATTTGAGTAAATTAGTTACTGTGCTGCGCAAAGATATCAGCAGCTATTACTCTCTACATATTTGAGTAAGTACTCTTGTTACATTTTGCATTTTGCGTTGCATTGTGGTTTATTTCCATGCAGGGTGTTGACATATAGATCTTGTGAGATTTGTCGTTATGCATTTTGACATAAGTTAATGTGAGTGCTCTAACCGCTGATGAATCACAGGTGTTTTTATATGAAATGAGGACATGGCTGCAGCCAGTGATGAGGGCCAAAACCAGCACGTCCAGTGCAAGCAGGCTTTAATGGGTTTTAGTTGGCTTAATATTATTTGATTTTTCCTTTACGTTGAAGATACCTTATTTACTTACCATTATCGGTATTACCGTATTTGACCACTTAAGCTTAACTGAGACTTGTTTGCAAATGTTTATGAGACATGTTTGTACACGTTTAAGAGGATTTTGTGTCAACCTTAATTGATTTATTGCAAAAATTGAGGCGTTCAGTTTTAATTCTGTTTTAGAAAATAAATGTCAGCTGTTTCTTGTTTTTCACTGTTATGTGTTTTTAGGTGTTGTTGAGGTCTACAGCATCTATATCCTCCATCCTGAAACACATGAGTCTGATATCCACAACTACCTATGAGCTGTGAGGTTTCAGAAAAGAAGAGAAGAATGCATTGTTAGGATAAAACTCCTGGAAATTCAGATTTGTAAAACACAGACACACACACGTGCGTGTAACTGATCCATGTAATCTAAATTCCACAAATGATATACTTGTAATTAGAGTATACATTATATTTTATTTTTTGCATTTCAATTAGATTACAGTACATAATTCCTGATTTTATTGATTCTTCCACATTCCTTTTTCTCTTTAAAATGTTTTCCTTTGTACTATGTCAAAGTATTTACCTTCGACTTAATTCACAAGTGTTGGAGGGGGAAAAAGCATCTCTCAAGCAACTGTATTAGGCCATGTATGAAACAAATCTACAGACCCTGGATGTGTTCTCTTTGCTTTTAATGGTAAGTTTAATACAAGTTGGATTAAAAAGGTAATCTAGATTCTGTTGCTAACAGTTTTCATCATGTAATCTGTAATAGGCTACAATTATTAAATAATCTACTCGGCTCTTTGTGTATAATTACATGTAGAATGATCATATACAAATAATTATGTAATTATTTACACAAATCATGACCTCATGCCCTGGATAATGAAGGGATTCTTTAAAAGACCCTCAAAAAAGGTTGAGCAGAAGGTCACTATATTCTCTAGACAGTTTCTTTATATAAAAAAATGAAAGAATGCAAAAGAGTCTTTCTCCCATTGTCTTTGAAAAGCTGCAGAGGAGAGATATCTCTAGCCATTAGTATTGTACTGTCCTTTGAATACAATGTCATATCTACCTTTGACAAAAGTCTCTGTTTTTCACATCACAGTGCATCTCTCCTGAACAGCAGCAGAAATGCATCAGTGCTTGAGGTGCATGTCCCCCAACACACACATGCTTATGCACACCCTTCTGCTTAAAGTAGATCAGTCACCATGGTGATTGCGGGGGGGGTTGAGGGGGGGGCGGCTTAGGTGTAGCTCACAGTCACCAATCATGGCAGACTGTTAAAGGAGGTGTGGGGGGGGGAGCCCCCAGCCCCCACCACCATACTCACTCCCATCCCATAATACTCTCCTGAAGATCAGAGGAATGTTGACACTGCGGACGCAGTTAAAACGAAGAGTGTGCTACTTTAAACGCTTCTTCCAGGTGATAGCCAATACCAATCCTGCATCAAGAACAAACAATCTAGCATCACCTTCCTCTCATTAAAAGAGCAGTGAGGACATCCAGTGGCGAGATGGATGGATGAGACGTGAACTGCATCACTCACAAACAAAGAACATGATCATGTCACGTTAGGTGCTGCAGATGAGTTGCTTAATTTAAAATCGGCAAGACTCAGCAATGCTTTATTGAAAGTCCTTCTGGCATTGATTCAGGTCTTACAGAACACTCACTGAATGTGTGCAGTTTGTGGAATATTTGGTTGGATGGGAGAGTTTTGCCAGATTGGAGGGCTGTCATTTCTATCCCATAATATTCTCTCAGTGGTCTGCAGTAACCCAGTGCAAGCGTTCCAGAATGAGGTCAACAAGCCATCCAATAATAATCACCGTGTGCTGTCATGGTGTGTTCTGATGCATGTTCTAACAGCACACACACAGAGACATGTAAGGATTTTATATGTATGATTTTGTACAGTGTGTGTGTGAATTTACATTTATATTACATTTAGCAGACACTTTTATCCAAAGTAAATTACAAATGCGAACAATATAATATAATACAATATAATATATCCATATATAATAAAAAAAATTATAATTTGCACATATATAAGTACATATGCAAATTATTTACAAACTATTTCTTTTTAATTCAAATTTAATATATAAATAAATAATATTGATAATTTTACATTAATACATAACATGATATAATAAATTATATGATTATATTCATAATTATATTTACTGAAAAATAGACCATAACAATGTTTATTGACATTGTTATTGAATTATACATACAAATTAATTTATAAACATACAAATATGTAGATTAATTCAATAAATGTTATAAAATTTATAGAAATCAATGAATATATATATATATATATATATACATATACAGTATATTTGTACATTTTGTATTTATATTTATATATATTGCACACATGTGAATATTATGAATACATAGGCTATTAATTGTATAATATTAACATTAAAATACATAGACACACACAGGCCTCTATCTTTATATATATAAATATATATATATTGTTTCTGAAATAATATATATTCTGAAATAATGTAATGAACAGTCCAGCGCAGGTGTCCACCTGAGTCCACATTAAATCACACAAAACAGCCACAATTAGGCACAGTGGCATCTCCAATGAGAGTGTAAAACAGATTCCGACAGATGGGACACTTGATTTAAAAAGAAGAGATTTTATTTACGAGCAAGGGCTGAGCGGATGGAGAGATGAGGAGAAGAGAGGCGCCGGACATGACATGGGGGTGCAGGTCGCCATGGCGTTGCTGGGGGAGACGGTGCAAGACGTCACTGCGAGGGACAGCAGGACACAAAGAGAGAATACGACGAGAAGAGGGGTGAAACAGTGCAAGGGAGGGCAGAGAATGGCAGTGAATCTGTAAGGGGGCACAGTTATTTATTTGCTTGCTGAGGTGCAGGAGAGTTCAGCAGTAAAACAGACCTAGAGGTGTATTTAAGTAAATAAATGACTCTGTGACGTTTTCACAAGATCTACAACTGTAGGGATATATCCAAGAAATTAAATTATATGTAGTTTATGCAACTGTTAGGTCTGAAATTTTAGAATATTTAGCATAAATATGTATAAAAACTAAATTATGCAGATATTTAAAGCAACATAACTCTAGATTTTATAAATCAAAAGAGTAAATGCTTGTATGAAAAATAAAATGTTTCATTATATTGAGCCACAAAAGCTAAATGGATTTGAAAATAGGAATATTTAACATTTAAAAAAAGACGTTTGTTTAAATAAATGCATAATTATGTTTTTTAATGTTTAAAATAATTTATAAAGGAAGAGAGAGATTGTTAAAAATTGTAGACAAAAATATTTTTTATTATGTTTTTTTTAGATGCCACCCCATTTAATAATCGAACAATAACAATGCTTTTAAAGTGTGGCTTAAAAGGATAGTTTACATAAAAATAAAAAATCACCCTCAAGTTACCGAAATCTTGAATGAGTTTCCTTGCTCTGTAGAAAAGAAGATATTTTGAAGGATGTTGGTAATCAAGCACTCGATGGTAGCCATTGACTTCTGTAGTATCAGGGGAAAAAACATGGTACTGAAAGGTTACCCTCAACTGTTTAAATGCCAGCATTTTTCTAAACATTTTCTTTTGTGTTCAACAGAAGAAAGAAACTCATACAGATTTGGAACAAGTGGAAGATGAGTAGATGATTTTTACATTTTTAAATGAACTTTCCCTTTAAATGTCCAAGTACTTTTCAAGGGCCACAGCAGAAATCCAAGATCTCTCTCTCTTTCTCTCTCTCCCCCTCTCTCTCTTCCTCTCTCTCTCTCTGGTGATTTATTTGCCTCAGTTCTAATATTTGTCAGCACTGTGTTTTCTTCTCCTTGTCTAAATGTCATCCCTTCTTCGAAGACAATATAGAGAGAGAGAAAAAGAGGGAGCAGGGCAGAGAGAGGAAAGAAAAGGGGGAGGGGGGGACACTCGTAAAAAGAGCAACAAAAGTTTGGGAAAATTAAACATTAGGTAAGACACGTTCACACAGGCCCGTTTCAGGACAGGTCTGAGCACCCTTCCCCTGCTGTTCTATCTATCAGGTTATTTATTGTTACGCCACATATTTCTCCGTCAATTTCCACTGGCTTTCAAGCGCAACTCTTTTGTGAGAGTCTCAGGATTTAAGGGCGACATATTCCGATGCAGCCTTTACTGATACTAGGTAACAGATGCTCAAGTCACATGCACTGACAAAAGGAATTCCCTCCCTCTCCCTCTCTCTCTCACTTACTCACAGATGTATGCATTTAGACAGCGATTTGGCACTCGACTTTTGGTCACTTGCCCTCTTTTTGACGCACAACACATATACAAACAAACAGTCGAGCGCGTTAGCATTTCTATAATCCCACGAGTTGAAGGCACCATCCTGCGGGACTCATTAAGCAGAGGTCACGTATTACGTCCTGAGTAAATTGGACAATGAGTGCAAGCTCATCCCTCAATGTTAATGTACTATGGCCGAAACCTTCACCCCTCCCCTCCCTGCAGTCTCCAACCCTCCCACCCTTTATCCATCCTTCCTTTATAACCCCACAACCATCACTTCATCCACACTTATGTTTTTTTCACCTTTGGATTTGCTCATTTTGGAGGACAAATTGGATTACTGGCAACTTTTCCCCCCAAATATACTCATACAGATCTCAAGGAAATGGAAGTGCTTTCTTAGGATAAGATAGTTTTTGTTAGCTGGGACAAGGAATAATTTTTTTTAGAGATCTAAGAAAATGGGATATCATAAAGGGGTTCTGATATTTTTTCTATTTCATTAGTGCATTTGTTTTTCTTGTCCTTTATTTTATTCAACCAACAAGATACTACTCTTTTCTTTATGTATGACAATGTCATAAGATGAATATCTCTCTATGCGTGAAAATAAGATTACAACTTAGAGGCATTTTATCTTCGGTGGAATTAATGTAAATTATTACACTAGATCAAGCAGATTATATATTTGGAAACTTAATTTCAGCAGTTCACCAACAGGAACATTTTGGATGTTTTTGGACCTCAAAGTGGTAAAAAAAATTGTTTGCATTTGTAGTGATTGAATCATGTGTATTATATTAGAAATTGCACATTTAAAAACTCTTTAGTCTTTACACTGTGAAGTCTGTCAAACTATTTGCCTTGTTTAGATATTGTATTTTGCTCATTTAAACAACAAAAATAAATATACTCTGATGCCAGTCATTATCTGTAAAAATTTAATTTCTATCATACCGGTCATGCATATGCATAAGTAGTGATTAAGTATGAGCAGCTCAATCAATCGCCATTTAATTTTATACAATAACAGAAAATGATATCACGCAATAATGTCAAAATTAGCAATGTAATTTCCTATTTATTGATTTTGACAGATATGAGGGGAACAACCCCAACGTAACAGGCACAGCTGTAAGACTGAAAGAAACAAGAGCTGCTCACTAATTCAAAGACAGACAGGTAGTCAGACAGACAGGCAATCTGATGCCAACGGTGTCCTCCGTGACTATCACGGGACGACTCCTCCTGCTGTTGCTATGGGCACCCCACCTCACCATGGCAAGCAACTGGCTGTAAGTTGGCTTTGTTGTGCCATTTTTTCTTTGCTTCTACTCTATTTGTGGCCTCTTCCTGCTGTTTTTAATTCACCTACAAATGTTGTGCTTTTATTTATGTGTATTGATGTATCCTCTATGTTCCTCGCTGCACTGTATTGTCTCTGTAGTTCTCTGGCACGTCTGCCACGCTCGCGTCCTGTGTCTGGTGCAGAACCATGTGGCCGTCTGAGGGGGTTGACACCAGGCCAAGTCGGGGTGTGCCGGGCACGGGGGGAGGTCATGGAGTCTGTGCGAAAGGCTTCAGAGATGGTCATTGAGGAGGTGAGAGAGACCGAAACACGATGAAAGTTTTGTGAACATTCAAAAACGTGACGGTTAAGAATAATATAAAAAATGTTTATACAGACTTAGCGAGATGAATTCCTTGTGTATGTAAACACACTTGGCAATAAAGCTTTCTGGGTCTGATTGTGGCGACAAAGCACTGTACATTTCTACTGAGAAAAACAACAACAAAAAACAGAGAACACACCACTTTTGTTCTCTCTATTGCTTGTGACAACCAACTCCGGTCACATTTTAACCCAGAAATACTTTTAGGCTAGAGATCAGTTTTAAGCTGAAACAATTTCATATCTAGATTTATAAACTCTGGTTTACAGCTATTTGTTTGGTTTTAACCACTGCAGTGTCAACACCAGTTTCGAAACCGGCGCTGGAACTGTTCCACCACCCCTCGCGGGATCAATATTTTTGGACGAGTCATGAACCAAGGTTACAACACAAGGCTGTCACAACATACAGTATCAGAACATATTGCATTATATCACTTTAAGCTACAATTTGTAATATAACCTTACCTTCATGGCTCAAGTATGGGCTATAATGAAATTATTTATTTTTTCATTCAATTTAATTTAATTTAATTTAAGGAGTCCTCAGAAAACATGGCTAAAAAAACTAAAAGTATTTACAAATATATTGTGTTGGACATTGAGAACCACCATTTCAGAGTGATTATTAACAACAGCCCAACATTCCTCAACCTTGCATAACATAGACAACTTAATTTAGTCCTGTTCCACGTCTGTGCTGTCTTCAGGCACCCGTGAGGCGGCTTTTGTCCATGCTCTTTCATCAGCAGCAGTCGCTGTGGCAGTGACTCGAGGCTGTAGCAGAGGAGAACTGGAGAGGTGCGGATGTGACCGAAAGGTCAGGGGAGTCAGTCCCGAAGGTGCGTAGTAAGAAACAAACACACGCACATATGTAAACAACTGTCAAACTTATGCCTCTCACTCACCCGTTAGGTTTCCAGTGGTCAGGATGCTCTGATAATCTGTCCTATGGCGTTGCGCTTTCTCAGAACTTTGTGGATGAGCCAGAGAGAGCTAAAGGCATGTCGTCAGGCCGGCCGCTAATGAACATTCACAATAATGAAGCAGGACGAAAGGCAAGTGAGATGTTTCAGTTACTCATATTAAAACTCATCTTTGGCTGCATGGTTTTCATGGTTATCTTCGTTCAGGCGATCCTTCATAACATGCAGGTTGAGTGTAAGTGTCATGGTGTTTCGGGGTCCTGTGAGCTTAGAACTTGCTGGAAGGTCATGCCTCCGTTCCGCCGGGTCGGTGCTGTGCTGAAAGAACGCTTTGATGGAGCCACAGAGGTACGTTACAGTGGCTCTTTTCTAAAAACTACTGAGCTGCCAAGCTCTAAGGCAGAACTCTAACTGAGATGGAATCTCATAAGTGACTGATTTGGAACCAAGTGTGCCACACACTTCCTAAAAAGTGAAGCCAAAACGTTTTAAACGCCCCCTGGTGGCTGGCTACAAAATAGATCATAAAGCCACCCTCTCCATGTAAATGAATGGGATGTGCCAAACTTAATGAAATCTAATTACACTTTAAATACCAAGATGGATACTGCAATTTTACGTAGATTTTACCACTCTTATCTATATATGTTCAAGTGTTTGTTTTTCTGAGTTTGGTTTTAGTTACTTAGGCCTATTTGTTGAGCATTTCTACCATTAGAATTTTGTCATTGTATTGTTGTTGAAGGCATCGTAAATGTGTGTATCTAAGGTCAGATGTTATACTTTCTGCTTAGGTACGGCTGACACGTGTGGGCTCCCGGACAGCTCTCCTTCCACGGGACCCCCAAGTGAAGCCACCAGCGGCACGGGACTTGGTCTATCTAGCCCCTTCACCAGATTTCTGCCGCCTGGATCTAGACAATGGCATTCCTGGCACTGCAGGAAGACGCTGTAATGGTAAACGTGTAAAAACTAGACACAAAATAATCTTTAATCTTTAAATTCTGATCATGAATACTCTTAATTGTTCCCTGGCTTTGTGTGTTAATTTATCACTCTTAACCTTGTTCCATGTCCTAGGAACCTCAAGGCTGGCACCAGACGGATGTGAACTGTTATGTTGTGGCCCAGGTTTTCGTGCAGGTCGGGCTGAGGTGGTCCAGCGCTGCTCCTGTAAGTTCTCCTGGTGCTGCTCGGTTCGATGCCAGCAGTGCAAGAACACAGTGCTTATACACACCTGCCGAGAATAAGACCCACCTGGAAAAACCACACAACCGCACCGGAAGCACCTCATCTCATGCCAGCCTGCATTAATGCCCACACGAAGAACGAACAGCAAACCAGCTCCATTTAAAACATTCTGCATCATGTCTCCTTTTTGGTGACTTTAAAGCTCTTTCAGATGTGACATTACATTATATAATTATTTTAATCTTCAAGTGCACTTTTGCTGAAAAGGAACATGCAGATGCTATTAAATTTCGTAGATGCTAAAAAACAAACTAACATGCTCAGACAACGCTCCTAAAGCTGAGATTAACCTCTGAATAATAGCAGAATAATGTTAGCTTAATCTGAGGCCTTAGCATTTAATTCTAGAGTTTTCTTCTTGTTTACTGTATTTATGAATTTCTTTTCAGTTTTGCTGATTGTGTTTATTTATTTGACTTCATCATGCCAGTGTGGCATTATCTCTGGATGGAAAGTTCCACCTGCAAACTCTGCGGCTTCAGCTGTGTTTTGTTCCGGCTTGTCCTATTGCATAGAGGCTCATTTATTGCCATTATCTCACTTTAATAACCTATATGGCCTAAAATAAAGATGTTTGACATCCTGCATGTTGAAAGTTGTGCTTGTTAATTATAGATTGACGCATTTTAAATAAATTAAATTCAAAATTTTGGGATCAGTAGGATTATTTAAAAATGTTTTTAAAAATCTCTTATGATCAGCAGACCTGCATGTATTCCATCAAATACACAACTTTTGCAGCTAGAACATTTATATTTTTTAAAGTAATTTATTATTGTGAATTCCCAGTATTATTACTCCAGTCTCCAGTGTAACATAATTCTAAAAGAAATCTTTCTGCCGGAGAAACATTTATTAATAATGGTAAAACCAGCTGTGCTTAATATGCTTAATATTTTATGAAAACCGTTTTTAATCCAAGACTTTTTAATAAATATCAAGCAGCAGAAGCAGAACTCTTTTGTGACATACTAAATTACATCACTGTGACTTTTGATCAATATACAGATCCTTCCTTTCTTGGAAATTTTTTTTATCTTACTGACCCTCAAACTTTTGAATGGTACGATGTGTGGTACACACTTAATCTAATCGTCTAAAAAACAGGATAGAAATACAGCTGTGTGTCAGTCGCACCACTTTTATTACAAATATAGTGAGATTCCAAACACCGCAGAACTTGACTAAGAAAAGGCCACATTTCAAGCCATCCTCATTATCATCATTGGTTATCCTCCTCCTTTTTATTCACACGACTGTTAAGATCGGTTATTCAAAATATTACATTTCAAATTGTTATTTTATTAATAAATCACAATCAAATGGTACTCTAGAAAAAAATAAAATAAGTCATTTTCCAAAAAAAAAAAAAAGTTTCAAAATGTCACCACTATTCATTCACCCAAGAGTAAAACAGTAATACATTTAATACATCATACTCGAAGTCAAAACAAAATGAGGGAAAAAAATAAAAAATAAACAAATTCAGTTTTCTAAATGGCCAGCAGAAGGCACTGCATGGCTCAAGAGTAAATGCACTTAAGAGAGATTCTAGGAGCATGAACCACAGAAGAAGAGAACAGTCTGGCTCACACAGGAAGAAACAAATGCTTGTGAACTAAAATCCATTGGCTCCCACTCAAGTCCTAAACTCTCTTACAAACCATATAACACAGGTCACTCAGGAGGGGATGTGACCATAGAGTGTAATTTCTATGGCCATAACACTCTGATCCAACAATAAAATTGTAAAAATATCTAAAATTGTTATTGTTTATTTTTGTATATGTTCCGTTTCAGCGCCATTGTCAGTGATTAGAGCTAATTATATGCCCAAACCAATCACGTTAGCTTGCTTTGTGCCAGATCCAGTCCAGTACGTTTAAACAACAGTATGTGAACCACATGTAAAACAGAACCTGCCTACGGTTGTCATGCGAGTCCAGCGTCTAGAACTGGCAAAACATTAACATTAAAATGGGAAACGGACCCCAAAACAACACTAAAAGGCAAATCTGTCAAGAATAGCTTTTGTGCCCATTGCAATATTCTGACGCGGCGAAAATGCTCGACTGAGGAGATTCAAGAAAGCTGAAATCAGCTTCTGCACGCACACTATCCACAGGTTACAGAGCAAATAGCTGAGCTTTGCAGAAGTGTTCATCACAGCAGTCAGCATGTTCGGCTTTACACTTTATGAAATGTGCTGTTTATAGACATTGTGTGCTAACCATTCTTGTGCGGCTTAGAGCAAAGCATATGTCAAAGACAAACCCGCATTTGTCTAACTAAAGCATTTCTTTAAAAAATCATTTTGGATGCCGATCAGAAACCTGAAGCATTTAATCTCATCTATTTGTGCCGTTTTGTCACACTTTTTTTGGATCGATTACATGTAACTGACACTTAAAGCATTAAGTGAATCTATATGTTGTTCTAGAAGACATTACATGCGTAAAGTGCGCACATCTTTTTTTTAATTATTATTATTATGCTCTTTGTTTGCAGGGGTGTTATTAGTTTCAGGGTTCTCTAATTTCTTCTGTTGTTCTAGAAACATTTATAAAAGGCACAGTGTGCATTCATTTGCAATACCATTTTTGTTGCCAAATTCCTCCAGTATAATGTTTATTTGTTTTGTTCCCATAATTTTTCCCAATTCTAACTCTCTCCACTCCAAACCCCAAGCCCTACCAACCTTTAAAAAAAAAAAACCCACCAGAATGTTTCTTTTTCTTTGCCTCTCTTGTTGGAGTGAGTGCATCACCCACTGCTTGTGTTCCTACAAAAGGATGCAGCGTTTCTTGGGTTTGGTCTCCGGAGGTTCAAGGGCGGCAAGTATCGCCTCGTCAAATACATTCTTTAGGCCTCTCTGTAAGAAAGAGATCGTAACATGTAATTTCCAGTAGATCATGTGAGCGATGATAAGTGAGTAGAGACGTTATGTCATCACGGATGTGTGCGGCTGCTCTTTTAACCTGTGTGAGGGCGGAGCACTCCACGTATTTGACAGCTCTGAGGTCTCTGGCCAGCTTCTCCCCGCTTTCGGGTGAAATGGGGCGCTGCTTGTTTTTGGCAAGTTTTTCCACAGTGTTACTGTCATCCCTCAGGTCGACCTGAGTGCCCACCAGAAGGAATGGAGTGCGTGGACAGTGGTGAGAGATCTCTGGTACCCACTTAGAGAAAGAGAGAGCAGAATAAGAACTGGTAAGACTGTGCATACAAAGCTATTCATAGTGTAATCAGAACAAAAATTCATTTAAACTCCTTTCCAATTCTTTAGTTAAAACAAACATATGACAAGAAATACATTTTCAGTACATGATTAAGATATTAAAATCTACAAAATCTCATAAATAATTAAAGCTGCAAGCAGCAATGAAAGGGCCCTCACACCCGGGCTCACTGCCTCCTGTGGTTTCAGGAAGACAGTAAACAGCGAGCAATATGCAAATATAGAAATAACGTGTAAAAGCTACTTTTATGTGCCAAACATCCTGCTGCCAGCTGGTGGCGCTCTGTCTATAACTGAATATTGTTATGTAGATGTCTTCAGATCAGTACTTTCATCAAACATATCAAGTTTGCCGCAGATTTAACATGGTTTGCTTGAGTTAGAGAAAAGCACAACATATCCTGTTGTCAACAGGTGG
>JAUCMT010000032.1:18559883-18583891 GCA_032357475.1 Enteromius thamalakanensis
TTAATATTATAAATATAAATGAATATGAAGATGTATAAATAAGAATATAATAAGCCTATATAAACAGTATATATATAAACAGTGTATATATATATATATATATATATATATACACACACACACACACACACACATTATATAACAATCACATATATACACAGTTATATTTATTATTCAATATTTTTCACACAGTATTGCAAAATCATCAGTACGTGTTATACGTGCACTCACACACACAAAAAAGAAAAGAAAAAAGAAGTTCAAATACTATTCATAAAATGTAAAATAAATAAATTATTATTTAGCGAGCACTGAAGACATTGACTACAAAATACAGCTCGTTAATTCGTCCCATTTCCAAAACCCTGCACAACATACATGCATGAGTATGGGTTTACGTGTGCTTTTATACCTAGGCATCACATTAATTATGCTCATAAAATCAATAAGACAGCCCTCAAATGACCAAGCGGTTACTAAAATGTAAAGGGATCGGATACAAAAAGAGTAATTTCGAGAGCCGCGCTTAAACTTTTATCTTCCTTCACCGGAATGTGCGCAGCGCTCTTCCCCTCCTCTTCCTCCCCCTCCCATCTCTCTTTTCTGTTGACGTTTGGCTTTTGTGCCTGTTTTACTAAGTGCGCGTAATCTTCCAATCAAAAGCATCTCTTCGTCACTGGACTCTATTTTTTAGTGACAGCGCGTGACATGGCATCGACCCTGATGTAGTGCGTTCCGAAAACATCGCGTAAATCTCTCAGAAGCGCGAGATATTCGCCCAAGATCTTCAAGGTTTTGTTTCCTTTGTCATACTGTCTTCCTGTGCTCATCTGCGGAGGTTATTTCCGTCGGTCCGTCTGCTCTGCGTGCTGCTGTTTTTCTCGCCGGCTGGATAAAATTCACATTGACTTGTATCTGAGAAGCAAGCCGTGGTTGTAAACAAATCATTTCCGCACGCATGTTATTATGTTAGGCTAGCAATCCGAAATAGCTCGCAGGCTGTTATGGATTAGCACCTGTCTGGAATATTCGACGGTATTCGCCTATGTATAAATGTTCTGCAGAGCTGCTTTAGTATATCAGGGTGTTTTATTCATCTCGCTTGGTAAATTGATGGTTTGTATTGTGATTAGGTAATAGAGCGTGCAGGCCGGATTGTATAATTCTCCAGTTGAGACTGTTTTGCATATCTGGCGAGAGGAACTTGATGATTGGTTGACCAATTACGAGCTCCTGAGCTGCTGTTGCGTTGGATTTTGATTAAAGAGTCGAAAGTTGATTTACTGGTGCAAGTTCAACCAACCAAGAAGAGCAACAACAATGTTTCGCTATTTGAATGATGTGGATGACAGTCCATACATGATGTAAGTATGAGTACTGTCAAGATGAGTGTATTATCATGTA
This sequence comes from Enteromius thamalakanensis, assembly GCA_032357475.1. Classification (NCBI taxonomy): domain Eukaryota; kingdom Metazoa; phylum Chordata; class Actinopteri; order Cypriniformes; family Cyprinidae; genus Enteromius; species Enteromius thamalakanensis. The sequence continues at coordinate 18,561,288 of JAUCMT010000032.1, forward strand.
TTTGAGGTGAACAGCATAATCCATTAGTGCTTTAAAATGAATTTTAACTACGAATCATAACTGTAATATTGTATGCATGTTATGTTGTGACAGGGATCCGTTTGCAGCACATAGACACCAGATGAGGAGTCTCTTTGGGTCTTTTGGGATGGACCCGTTTCCTCTCACCCCTCAGATCCAGCATCCACGTACACGTATACAGGTACAAATTAGGGCTGTAAAAAGGGCTTGTGCTGTGCATAAATTTGTTGTTCCTGATTGATCTCCTGATGATTCATCTCAACAGCTTGTAAATCTATTATTATGTGCTAGAATTGGTCATAGGCCTCTTGTATGTTTGCGTAAATAATTTTGGCAAGTCTCATTTAAAACTGCATTGCATACGCTCAGTGAGACCTACGGTCAGTCAGTTCTGAAAAGAAACACAAAATCTGTGTTAATAGACAGAAAAGAGGTTGATAATAAGGTAGAAACTGATTTTTAGTAGTAATATTACATAACAATAAATTCATAAGTGAGTATTCGTTGGCTGGTCATTTTTGACTGGTCAATGATAGTGGTCAGTTTATCCTTGATAGAAATGAGCAATGATCTTTTTGAGACTAGTACATTTTAGTTCAGTTTGATAGCATGAATTAGCATTTCCTGTTGTGGTCAAAAGGTACAGAACGCAGCATTCTTACACCGTATTTCTGTTAATATGTTTACAACATGTCTGCAGTTTGTCTTCGTTGTTCTTGTCAGTGTTTATAAGTGATTTTAGGCTTGTGTATTAAATTTCCATATTTACCTTTTGTAGCCGCAAGCTGGAGCCTTGGCACCCTTTGGCATGATGGGAATGGTAAGACATCTTGACTCTTTACCAAAGGAGCTCACTTATTTGATTAGTGGCAAAAATGGTATAGCATTGTAAATGTTTATGTCAGTGCATTTTAAGATTCGTGTTGTTTTTTGTTTTGTTTTTTTCCTCAGGGTGGTGGCTTCATGGACATGTTCAGCATGATGAGTGGAATGATGGAGAACATGGTGAGTTTCAGAGAGGCCTAACAGCCACACATCAGAATTATTGAAACCCTGTGATTTATAGTTTAAGAACATTCCATTTGTTAAAGGTAAGGGTGCATTATCGTTTACAGCTTCTGAGCTGGAATAAGTGCAGACTGTGACTTTTAAGCTGCCATGATTTAGATTTCACATAATTCTTGGTATTTAAGCAGAAAACAATTGTACAAATAATTGAGGTTGACTGTCATAACCTTTTCTTTACTCTATAGGAAAGAATGTCTGGTTCTCCAAACTGCCAGACATTCTCCTCCTCTACAGTCATCTCGTACTCCTCCACAGATGTAGGAGCACCTAAAGTCTATCAGCAGACCAGTGAATATCGCACTGCTCCTGGGGGTGTAAGAGACACATGGACACACAACAATACACATGAAGGGGAATGTGACAGTGACGGACTCTTAGTCTGGCACACAAACTAAGAGATACCCATTCCCATGAAATTCTCCATCATTAGGGATGCGCTAAATGTTCCTCAACCGAAATTATTTGGCCAAAAAATTAATAAAAATAAAAAAAATAGCGGAATAAGTAAACATGGCTTAATAGAGGCACGCACTAATGCAGAAAACATGCTGGCAGTATGAAAGCATTTAAAGCTGTCAGAGAAAGACTCTAAAATCATTACAAGCATAGACAGCCAGAGAACATTTAGTACTTTATCGCATGTCTCCGATTAATTTTTACAAGGCATGTAATACATGCAACAAACATCCCAAAAAAAGGCAATAATAATTACAACAGCTGTATCGATACATTTATTATAACATTCACACATAGTGTTCAACAGAAAAAAGGGAAAGTTACTTTAAAAAGTAATGCATTCCAATATTGCGTTACTCTCTAAAAAAAAAAGGAATTAATTATGTTACTTTTTATGGAAAGTAATGCGTTATGGTACTTTTGCGTTACTTTCGCGCTACTTTTTAAATATGGGCAGAGCTTCTGTTTTTTTTTTTTAATATTAGTGTAATATAATCAAATGTAAATTTCTATTTATAGCAAATGTAAAAGCCCAAGTACAAGTGTAATGAATAAACCTCAAGTAATTCACATTTGTAAAGTAGAATACAGGAGAAAATTCAATACTCTTCAGCAATAATATAAAAAAAAACAATAAAGCACAGTAATGTTTGCTTGTAAGTATTGAACTGGATCATTAAAGGTCAGCAGCAAAGACACTGATTAATAAAATGAGATTAGATACAATTGTGTAATTTAATTATTGCAGGTTTGCATTGCAAGTTGATTTTAATTCATTTTCATGAATACTAAATCTGTTTTTGAGAGTGAGATGAATTAATACACATTTACATTCACTATAGAACTACAGTGTATTCACACAATGCCTCTGTGTTTCTGATTTCTCCCAACATGAAGGGAGTCAGGAGACTTGTCAGTCAATAAATAAGACAACAAAGTAACTGGCATTACTTTTTTGAAAACGTTACTCTTTTATGTTACTCCAAAATTAAAAGGTAATGCGTTATTAAAATTATTAAAATTATTAAATATATAATATAGTAAAAGTAATATAGTTATAGTAAAATTATTACGTAACTCGCGTTACTTGAAATGCGTTACCCCCAACACTGGTGTTCCAATTGGAACCTGTAACATATTATAATCTTTTTTCTGTTTTAAATTAGTTCTAACTTATTATGTTTAATTGTGCTAGAAAAAAAAATTCCTTGTTTTTCTTTAAAAAAGCCAAACAAAACAGTTAAAAGCACATTCTGGCTATTTAATTTATGTGATGTTGAAAAACATTGGCAAAATACTATGTTTTCGGTATTTGACTCTCGGCCCAGTGTTTCCTTTTGTTCAGCTTCAGTCAAGAATTGTCGTAATTCTGTGTATGTGTTTTTGTTTAGATAAGAGAAACACGTCAAACAATGCGAGACAGTGAAAGTGGGCTGGAGCGAATGGCTATAGGGCATCACATTGGTGAAAGAGGTCACGTGATGGAACGCTCAAGGAACCGTCTCACAGGAGACCGTGAAGAGAGACAGGACTTTTTCAACCTGGAAGAAAGTGAGCCAAATCCCTCTTTCTTTTTCTTTTTCTTTTTTCCTGTAACTGCAGGCAACTGCTTAAATATTATCTTGAACCTTTGCAAAGAAATTTTTATTCACTATTGTTAAAATCACTCTTTTAGGTGAGGCAGCTGCCTTTGATGAAGAGTGGAGGAGAGAGGTGGGCCGGTACCGCCCCCCTAGTGCCCGTAGTTTAGACTATGGGCGTGAACGGAGTGCAGGCATTGGACAGCAGCTGGCCCTGACAGCGCCTCCGACCTCCTCCACCTCTCCCTCGCCTCGCCACGAGTCACCACGCCACCATCCTCCTCACTCCCGTCCGCGCTACGATTGGTGAGAGGTACAAATCTCACACGAGTCTCTTTGAATTCGTACATTATACTCAGCCTTTTTAAAATCATTTTTTTAACATGATGTCCATCTGTTTGCAGGTGAAGTTATCTAGCTGATGCTGTGAAGAATGAAGTGAGGGATAGAGAAGAAAATTATAACTGAGGGGTCAAATGTTTGATAGATCTGAACTGTCTCAATATGTGTAGTCCGCTCCTTACAGGGACGTGTGCTGGCATGAGGTATAACACGGGCTGAATTTTTTAGACTGCATCTGTGTTGTGTGGAATTTGGCCTGGCCTGTGTACTTCATACCACGTTACTACTCCCGAAGCATACACACCAGCATTCATCATAATTCAGACAGCTCTTCAACCTTGTGATATATACATACACACAGACATCTTTGTATTTAAATGAATTCTCATGCTTCCAATATTTCAATATCCAAATATTTAATGATACACTACACATATATTCGCGTGCACACACACACATACACACTCACCGTAAAGTCCATATATGTTTGTGTTGACACTAGGGTATCTGTGGGTTTAACTGTACAATGCTGACTAATTAAACTTATTAACTAATAAAAAGACCTTGTTACATCATTGACTGTGCTGTGTTACATCTATGCCTTGAAAGTCAGCAAAATGTTTAGTAATCTCACTTTTGATTGTTGTTTTTTACCCTCAAACCTTCTTTTGTGGAAATTATATATATATATATATATATATATATATATATATATATATATATACACACACACACACATTACTCATCTGGAGTAAGTGTAAAAAAATTTTTTTTTTCTTTTATTCAGCTAAGATGGAAATGTATAATTTACTATATTACAAAAGCTTTCCATTTCCAATAAATGCTGTTCTTTTGAACCCATTGGACTTTTCCATAAAGACATAAAGCTGCACAACTGTTTCCCATATTGGTAATAAAAAGAAATATTACTTGAGCACTAAAGCAGCATATTGGTATGATTTGTAAAGAATCATGTGATGCTGGATGGCTACTGAAAATTTAGCTTTGCTGTCACAGGACAAAATTAGACATAGATATATAGGCTATATTAAAATAGAAAGCATTTTAAATTGTAAAAATATTTTGGAATTGATCAAAATATGAACAAAAATAGTTTCAGCTGTCATGCACTTCATGCTTAAATGTGTTTTGAATTAAATAGTTTTTTTTTAATGTTTTCATTACAGTGGTTTAATTCTCTGCTTGTTGTGTGGTCTCATATTTACTGGCTTTACATGGTAATAAAACTGCTTGTGGGTTTAATTTATGTTAACAAATGTCTCATGTTAAAATTTATATTGTTTGTGTGTTACTGTTTGTTATTGTCCCATAGACTTCTTTTGTGAGTACATCATGGGAAACATTATTTTTGTTTATGTTTGTATACATACATTTATACACATTTTCATGCGTTTTTGCGGAGCACTCCCAATCAGACCCAATCAGAACACACTTAACAATGGAAAAATCGCTGTAATACATGACCGCATATAGTTTTCAACTGTTGGTAAGTTATTTTCCTGATCTACCTTTTATCTTTCTTTCCCTCCACTTTACACTCATTTTGTTTGTTCAGTCTCATCAGAACAAGATTCATCAATTTTTTTTCTGTTGCTATTTTTCTCGTCATTTTTCACATAAAGGCTCTGTTCGTTTATGATTTATCCTTCTATTGTTGTCTGTACAGACAGATGTGTTGTAATAGATGTTAACCCTATTGTTTTTTTCAGCCTAAAACATCATATGTTCATTGCACAAATTTTGACTTCACCTGACTTTTGTTGGCTGCTATTGTTTGTTTTTCTCCTTGGTCTGATTTGATTGGAAACAAACTCTGGTCATTTTAGCTGGTATTTGCACTAGATTATATAAAGAGAGGGAGAGAGAGATTTCTATTATATATTCTCTATATATATATAGCACAAATTATGGTAAATATAGTTTATTATTATAAAAATACTGTAATTTATCTGATTTTCTTGTGCACCTTCCAAATATTTAGTGTGGTGAAGCTGTAGTAATGGCTGACACCCTGCAAGAAATGTACAACACTTAACAGACTGGCTCATACTGCTTTATATACATCTATGACACACACTGCAAAAAATCTAAATCAGTCCTTCAGAATGTTAATAGGGGATATGGTTTTTTGCTTTTATGATCTGTAAGCGATATGTAGCCTACAGGATTTTGTCCAGTGTTTTATAAATACTTCTCTAGATCTATTTGAACTGTCTTTGTTCTTGACTTTCCTCAATTTTCAGCTTTTTTGGTTCTCTATTTTTGAATACTCCTTTGTGAAAACTATCTGTGACTTTCCCACAGTAGAAAAAAAAACTAATGAGTAGGCCTACCTGCTACTGAAGGTCAGTATGATCAGCTCTGGGACAAAAGAAATGCTATAAAAAGACTATTAAAACACTGCTATGCAGGACATAAAGTGAGAATGTTTAAATAGTGTGTCCGATCAGGAAAGCATAAGGCACACATGCTACATCTATTGAGAGAAATTGTGTCAAGTTCTAATCAAAAGCATTATAGAACTCTTAGTTCCGGACAGTTCTTGTGTTTTTTTTGGTTGGCCAACTGTTCAGCAGTACTCGTTCTTTATTTGTATCACTCCAGTAGATGGCGACAAGTTGCTGTCTTCATAAATGAATGAGTGAATCTTTAACTGAACCTATTCCATCAAATTGATTTTGCTTTGGGTTACGTTCGAAACTATTTTTAGCGGAGACAAATTGCACAGCAATATTAAGGTTAAAATATAAATGCAAAACAGAAAAAAAGTTTACTTTGAATCTGTTTCCTTTTATAGACCTACTAGCCTACGCTCAACAGATATAAAAGCTGTATATAAAATCTGTCTTGCAACCACAGATATGATAAGTTCCACAGATTTCTGAACATTATGCTTAATGTGTGTATGTTTTTTTTTCAGTCACAGGTTTACAGGTAATTCACTGAATGCTGAACGTGTGATTTTGTGCTGTAAGGAATTCCACACCGTAAGAGAACGCCGCTCCCTGTTAAACACCCGCAACGGTAAATCAATGCAAAGTAGCTCTGCAGCCAGTCTCAGCCTCTCGTGCTTCAAACGGTAGATGGGGCGCTTACAGTCAGACAGCAGACATGATAACGCACGCGCACTTCTGCGAGGTTGGTTGCCATGGTTACAACACAATGGGAGCCGGGACAGAGGTCTATTCGAAAGGGAAGAAAAAAACTGCAGGAGAGAGAGACTGAGAGAGATGGATTGTGTATGTGAGTGTGTGTGTGAGAGAGAGAGACCGCTTGACTGGTCACTCCACTGCAGTCTTACAAGAAAGTACAGATTTGGGGAAGCTCTTTTAATCTAATGCAATCTTTACAACGCAAAGGCAGCAGTAAAGCTAAATCCAAAGTGGCTTATATTCCATAAAAAGCACAGTTGAAGGATAAAAGTATGAATAAAATATCTTAGGAAATTATTTTCTAAAACATAAGGAACATAGGAAAAACGCTATTTAGTTTCTAAAATACAAATGATTGAAGTAGGCCTATGCTCTTAATACTCTTTTATGTGACATCGTGTCTTCATTGTGTCAGTTTAAAGCAGACACAGAACCCCCTCAGAGCCTATCTAGTGTAAAAACACATTAAAGTATGTGTGAATTGCTATTTGCAACTCATTACATCTGTACTAATGTGATATATTACTGTGGGAGTCAGAGATGGTTTATAACAGGTAGGGCCTACTATGAGGTGTGGTCTCACCTTACTGTAATTGAAAATAGCTTGTTTGTTTGACATATATTAGCCTAATATACTTAGATATTTTATAGTCTTTAGCCTATTGTCTTTATTTGTAAGTCGCTTTGGATAAAAGTGTCTGTTAAATGACTAAAATGTAAATTTGCTTATTATAATTGTGTGATTTATAGGCTGCCTAAGAAATGCAACTCTGTTGTCAGATTTTAGGAGTGTTGGTGGGCCTTTCATAAAATTAAAAACGTACTGAATGGAAAAAAATGGCCATAAAATGCCGGTGTTCTGTCAGATTGTCCTACCTTGTCAGATTTTCCTACCTCCCATTAAAAATAGGTATTACAAATGAAAAACGACTAATTTTGTGTTTTATTAATGTGTACACCTACCTCAACAGTAAACCTACACTGACAGTAATGCAAATATAGTAATTATGAGTTATATTCGCGGTTTTGAGTATAATGTATACAGCTACTGGAACCAACAATAAATATATTTTTCTACCTATTATTTTTTGTTTTATTAATGTCTCCACCTACCCCAACCCTAAACCTACCCTTACAGTAATCCAAATATAGTAATTATAAGTTATATTCGTGGTTTTTACTATAATGTATACAGCTACTGGAAACCAACAATAAATATTTTTTCCTACCTATTATTTTTTGTTTTATTAATGCCTACACCTACCCCAACCCTAAACCTACCCTTACAGTAATGAACATACATTAAATATTGTTTTACAGGGTGAGAAAAAAGAATGCAATATTGCGTGCGCATGCGCATTAAACCCGGGTAGGGAAATCTGACGGGTAGGACAAAATGTTAGTACACCTGTATGAAGCCAGAGTGATTGTAGGCCTACTAAAACAATCCCTAGATAGCTATTATCCAATAGCCTGTTTGGCCTTCGTGACATCAGCGGAAAGGAAGTCATTTCACTGAAAGAGAAAAATGTCACATTTTTGGCTAAATAGTTACAGACTATTTTCTTGTTTGGATATGAAGACCAGTAACTTGCTCAAGACAGTATGGTGTCCATTTTCCATGTTGAATTCAGAGCAACCTGATATTTTTGAAATACGCTTCATAAACAAGGAAACTTTGATTAACGGAATTGCCTATTTCAAATAATAACTTTGAAGAAATAATGGCACCCCTTGCTCATTAAGGCTGTACAATTAGGCCCAATTAGTGCCCATTACCTAATCAAGCAGTTCTAGGTTAATTTCCTTAATTAAGTGTTGTAAATCGACAATTAAATAAGCAGCCATTTGCATGATGAATAAATAGCCTTATCTCGGCATCTTTCTTCTTTCCCTTTTCCTTGGCTTTCCTTTCTTACCTTGCCCTTTTCCCTGAAGAATAAGGAAAATCACGCCCCTTCTCACCCTCGAGTGGTCGTGCGTCCCTCGCTCACCCCTCCGTGAAGATTTGTGCCCGTACAGACTGCAAAAGAGTGCAAGTCGTCTTGACAGAGGAGCGGGAGAGGGGCAGAAAGAAAAGGGGGTGGGGAAGAATCAAACGTACGCATCAATTTGTACAGTCTTCAGCTGCACCCCGTTTTCTGCGCCGATTTCAGGGGGAGCGGCTGGGAAAACACTGCGTTATTTGCGAAGCCGCAACGATGTAAATCTTTCCGTGCATCGAGTTGCCTATATGTTCGAACGCGTGTAGGTCAATGTACAGTACGAACGGCAGCAGGAGAGAGAAAGAAAGGGAGATACGCATCGCTGGATATTATAGGTAAGAAGAGGAGAAAATGGATGCTTATATTTGACTCTTTGGCCATGCTCAGATGGTTGCCCCTTCCTCGCACACCCGTCTTTGTGCTTTGCTAATGTGCATAGATTGGGCTGAAATCATATTGCAAATGCGTAACCACGCAGGTCTCGAGTGCTCACATTCCACGGAGCTCGACAAGAATGCCATTCGCCATTCTGATCCCAAAGGTTCCTCATATGAGAAGGAAAAGACTGAAAGGGGGGTTACTCGCGACCCTTTCTCCTCGTCTTGTCAGGATTGAATGTGCAGTGCATTGTCTGAGAACTGTAATCCAGAGGTCGTCCAGTTAGTACAGTAGAGGACTGCCTCTGCATGCGTATCAATAACAAGCAGCAGAAGAATGGAAGAAAGGAACGTTGCGGTGCGTGGCCGAGCGATGATGCACGTTCGGGTGTCTAACTCACCCCACCTTTTGGCATTGTGCTTTTACGTGCTAAAGAATTCCGAATCAAAGCTAATTCCAACTATATTTGTGTATATTTGTATAAGAGGGGGAATAGAGTGTATGATTTGTGTTATGCATGTGTGTGGCAAGCCATTTTACCATTTATTCCTTAAAAGTAACTAGTACTCTTGTTATATTAGGCTACTAGTACTTCTTTAATTGGCGTTACTAGTATGTAATCCAGTGGTTTTTCAGTTCTGTTGGTACTATGCACTAGTAATTATCCATTTTACTGTTATCCATTGACAAGTAACTATTCCATTGTTACTGGTAACAAACTGCATTTTTTTTCTCCTTTGGAGATACTGTACATAGTATTTAGTATGCATTACAGTTGTTGCTGTTACCTATTTCATTTTTACTGGTAACTAGTCATTAAGAACTAGTATTTTAAATCATTCATAATGTTCAAATTGTTATTAGCATTTAATTATATATAATATAAAATATTATTAAAATATAATAAAATGTATATAAATATAAAACAGTTGTAACAAGTGGGATAAGAAAATGAACTAGATTCTAATACTTGTCTTAACTTATATATGCTTATATTAATAGAAGTTTCTTCTAAATGGGTACTAGTAAAACTGATAGCAAATAAATATTATAATACGTACTAAAAGATACAACTGCAATATGTAGAAGGGAACAGTTTGTACCCACACTACAGTTCCTTACAGGATTAAATGAAAAAAGTTTCCAATTTGTTGTTCCAAGTTAGTCTTTGTTGCCAATCAGTAGCAACAAACACAAAGTTGTACCAGTAACTTTACAATTTGTGTTGTAAAGAACAATAATAGTATTTATAGTTACTAAACTGAAAAAGATACTGGTCTTTAATAACTTTAATATTCAACCATTAAGTACTAGTAATATAGAAATGGATGTTAGTTCGGTATGAAGAATGAATGTTTAGGCTGCTTGCCATATGATCTGTGCCTGTATGTATATACTGTATTGTATTTAAGGTATTGCTGATTCCATAGCTGCATGTGTTTGCAGTGGGAGAAGGGAAGGCTTTTGGTATGCATGGAGACTGGCCAAGATTTTGGTAATGGTCTCTTGATGAATGAAGGTTCACCTGTAGACAGAGTTCTGGCAGCCTTTATTGTTTGTCGTTTGGATATATTACCTTGTGCACACCGTAATTGGATCACAAATACGCTGATTTTACATTTATGGGATATGTACAGTCTTTGTGTGTTTGGCACTAGAAATAATTCTTGTTTTACAAATGAGTATTTTGTTAATTGTTGTCATGATGGAGTAGCCAGAGTACTCAATGTGTTGGTTGTCAGCAGCCTGTAAATCTGTTTATATGTAATATTTATCAGTACAGTGTTTTTTCTTTCTTTCTTGTGTTCAGTGGTTTGGGTGTAGATGTACATTTAGCAGTTTTCAAGGCGGTGCTAAATTTACTCACTCACTTTACTCAGTCTGTTAGTGTGCTATATATAGTCTCATTCACAATAAATGAAGTGTGTGTGCGCATGTGTGAGAGAGAGAGAGAGAAAGAAGAAGAAATACTGGAGTGACTTAGTTAACCTCCTACCCACACTATGTATCTTTTTGTCTCCCTCTAATTATTTATCGTCTTCTCTCTCTGAAACAAGTGGGAGTTTGTCAGCTGTTTTTTCTCTCATAGTTTAGTTTAGGATATGGGTCACGTGGCTAAAGTGCTTCAGAATTTAAAAAATGTGATTCTGTACTACTATGACAAGATTAGTTAGCAATGATACTGGATTATTGCATTGTTGCTATGTGATTCTGTTTGAATTAGCCCAATATAGTCAAGACCTATCTGAAACATCAAGAAAAATATCTGTCCTTAAAATTAAAAATGCATTGCTATAGTCAGGCTAGAAACAAGAGAAGGAAATCATAAGCAGGAAAAAGAGAAAGAAGAGGGAGGGGGGGGGGGGGGTAATTTTAGCGTCTATGCTGTAAAGAAAATTCCAGTCAAATATCCTCCATGACAGTGGTAACAATTTTGCACAGAGAAAATCAAAATAGTTTGGGTCACATTGATATTTAACACTTGAAATGTAAATGGAAACATTTTCTTATTTCTTCAACAGTATAAAGCATTTATTGGTGGGTATGTATGTATATCATACCTAAGTGTGTTTGAATATCATTAAGTATGATTTTCTTTGCATGTTGAATTTAGAGATTTGTGTGTATGTTGATCTTTTGGTGTAAGAAGTGCCTCTCCCTATGCTGGCTGCAGTGGATGGTTTTTGCAGAGCTCCATTCAACATTGATGACTAAAGCTCAGCTTCAGAGTACCACAAACCCTCTGAAGTACCATGCAGTCCACATAAAAATATTTTTCTTGTAAAGAATTACGGTATACCAACACTGTTACTGCAAGCAGAAGATTGCTTTAGTGTCTAAACTGTAGACATTGTGTTGATTACAATTGCTTAGTCACACATCATTTAATCATTGATTATGATAGATATGTCTAAGAACATTAGATTAGCATTTTGCACTTCCAGGGGACAAATGTCATCAGCTCTTTATATAACTTGAGAAGGGAATTAAATTAACAGCTTACTTTTTCCTGGTAGCATTGATAGATTTATTAAGATAACAAATAGAAAGGCAAGTACTGTATATAGTGTAATAATATAAGTTTAATTTGACTTCAGTGGTATTCACTCTGTTCCCTCCAGGTTTTAAAGATTTAATGCTATGATAGGCAGCCTGTAGGCCAACTGTCCTGATTGTGGTCACGCTCCCGCTTTCTATAATGGCTGACTGGAAGGAATGGACCACATAGAGAGCTAGTCATGAAGACCCGAACCAACAAAGAATCGGTGAGGGCATAACTGCATACTGAGATCAGCATAAAAGGTTGACCATATGTAGATATGCCTTTAAGTCAGTCAGAACCATTTGAACCAAGTGCATTTGTGTGTTATTAAAAAGTATTTAGATATTCATATTAAATTGTACCATTTATTAAAATAGTAAAATTCACTTACTATTTTTAAAAAACATACTTTTAGTTCCTACTGTTTTTTGGTCACTCCATTTGTTTTTGTCTTGCGCTGTAATTTTATCATGCTGTCTTTCTTTCTCTTTCTTCTGTTTGCCCTCCCTCGGTCATGTTGGGCATGGCCACAGATGCCCGCTCGCAGTGGACGCAGAAGGGGGGGCAGCGAGGAAAGGAGGGGTAGACGTCCGCACCCCAGCCCCTCTCGAGCAGAGCGAAATGAAAGGCAAACAGTAAGATTTCTTGTATTTTCCTCTGCTTGTGTATGCTTGTGATCAAATTTTTTTGGTAAAAATGCATCTGCCTCACATCATGATCAAAAATTATACTATTAAGCAAAGAACTGGCGGAGAGGAATTGGCTGTAGGACGTTTCAGCCGGCGATCTCAAGGCCATGATTCATCAGAAAGTGAAGGGGAGGAGCATGTTCCACCACCCAAAAGACAGAAAGTCCAGGTACTGACCAAATTTTAGAAACATTGAATAAAATTATCAAATTACAGGTTGATACATTTTTAAATATAATGATGTTTGATTTTGCCACTAGGATTCCTCAAATCCCCCAGCCCCACCCCTGTCAACTAACACTCCGACTTCAGCTCCACCTCCAACATCAAGCAACAGTCAATCAAGAGAAAGTGACAATGAGGATGGCCAATCACAAGGCAGTCGGAGTTCAGTTGGAGGCAGCTTAGCCAACAGTAGCAGCAGCATAAGCAGTGGACGGGACATTGACCAGGACAATCGATCCTCTTCTCCAAGTCTCTCTGCTTCCCCCTTGGCCAGTTTGGATTCTGAATCTGACTCTCCAGATTCCCCAAAGCAGAGTGATAAAAACAAAGATGGAGGGACATCAAAATGTGTAGCAGTGGATCGGAGAGGCTCAGGGAGAGGTGAGGATAGCAGACCAGAGGACCAGAGGGACAGCGAGGGAGGAATGGAGGGAGATTTGTCTTTGTTAAAGTCTTCATCATCCCTATATACATCTCATCGTGGGATGGTGGACAATGCAAGTGATGCGAGTAGCAACAGGAAGTCATATTTTCCCCTAGATTCCAAACTTGCAAACAAAGTTGAGTTCAAAGGTCCTGGTGGTCCTGAAACACTAAAAACCTGCAGTCGCATCCCTTCTAAAACAAGCACTCAGTGTGGGAAAGCTGGGGTGGGAGGAGCTGAGTATTCCCATGGGAATTCAAATGTAAGCCATGGACCGACACTCCCACCTCCACCTGCCCTGAAACCTCTAGAGGTGGGGCAGAATCCTCCAGGTGGGGAAAGTAAAGCAGACAAACCAGAGAAAGGTGATAAGTCTGTCCCACCCTCCTTGCTTCCACAAACTAGTACCATTCCCCAGCAACCTCCTCCTCCCAACACTCACCATTACACCCCCACCAGCTGGTCAGGGGGACCACCCTCTAGTTGTCCTGGCAACTGGGGATATGTACGTTATCCAGGTAACCACCACACACATCCAAGCCAGCAGCCCCCAGTACAGCAACAGCTGCCCTCTGTGTACAATTCTCCTTCTTCCACCCGACACTCCTCCCACCCACCTTACCTATCTCACCCTCATCCCCACCCACACAAAGAGTTCTTGCCTAGGTATAGCTCTGCAGCTGAGCGGGAGAGGGGTGGGAGGGAATTTGTCAACAGAGACTTCCCTGCAAGTAATAGCAGTAGCAATGCAAACAGCAACAGCGGTAGCATCTGTGGTAGCGCTTCTGGAGGTGGAGGACCCAACTCTAATGTGGGCCGGGATTTTGGGAATTCGCTACCTGTACAGAACAGAGAATATAGTGCAAACCGGGATGGACCTGCAGGATCACAGAGCGGCCGGGAATATGGGCCAGGGTTTAGAGATCGGGATCGAGGAACTGGGAGGGAATTTCCTTTGCAAAACCAGGGCCGAGAGTTTGGAACTGAAAGCTCTGGAGGGGGTGGATGTCATTCAAGAGACAAGGAAAGTAGGTGGGGGGATTTAGCAGGCCAAGTTAGGGAGGCAGGGAGTAACACTTATTCTGGTAATGCCAACCAAGCACCTGTAGGTGCCCCACCATCTGCTTTGCCTTCGTCGACCCTGGTGAACCGTGACCCAGCCAGTTCACCACAAAACAGCTCTGGTCATCCTCCCTTTTCCTCTGCAAATTCCATCCCCACAAATAGAGACTATTCGTCTCCAATGGATGCAAATGTGCAGCAGACACTACAAGGACAAGCCCCCCAAGCACCCTCCAATAATGCAGACCTTCCACCCCCTCCACACTATTTAAGAGAGTACCCTCCTCCAGGGTCAAAGGATCCCTACCCACCTCCTGGATCGACCTCTTCTTCTATCCCACTTTCTGGTGTGCCAAGGGAGTTCCCGAGCCCACCTGGACTGGCCCCAAATCTTACTCGGGAGTATCCTGGAGGACCTCCACTTCCACATCACCCTCACTATCCTGGACAGACAGCCCTGCCTATGCAGCACAGAGACAGAGAGAGGGAAAAGGACAACACTACATCTTCTCTTCATTCAAACCGCAATCACCCTCCTCACCCTACATCCCTTTCTCCTTCATCAAGTGGTTCTGGACCTAGTCATCCCAACTCTACTTCTTATCCCCCACCACCTCCTCCACCTTCCACTAGTTCACATTGTCAGCCCCCACCCATTACATCCCTTCCAGGAAATCATGCTCGACAGGGCCCATATTCTTCATCCAATCAGACTCCACCAACTCCTCTCTCTCCTCTTCCCAGTCCCTCAACCAATCCAATTGGAGGGTTTAGTCCTTTTCCATCAACCTCCGCTCCTTCTGTACCACTTCCTGCATCGGGTGTGTCCACTTCTTGTCCAACAGGTTGCAGGCCTACTCCTTACCATGGCACTTTAAGCAGTCATACTCCTTTCAGTAGCTCTTACCATGGCAATGGTAACCATGGGAATAGCAATGCCAGTGGCAATGCTCCCAACAACAGCAATAGCACTAGCACTCCATCATTACTTCACTCCCCTCAAAACACTAAAATACAACCGCATCTCAGTAACCCTAGTCATAACAACACTGCTTCAACCCCCAGCACATCTGTTGGAGTAGATGGTCACTCAGATTCATCTTCTGGCCCAGTGCCACCACTTGTCATCAAGGAGGAGCCAGTAGAGGAGAGGGAGGACTTGGAGAGCCCTCCTCCAGTTCTCCGAAGTCCTTCCCCAGAACCAAAACCTGTTGATATTCCAATTCATGCAAGCCAATCAGCCCGGTAAGACTAGGTGTTTCATTCAAATAAAATATAATAAAACATCATAAATAAGTAAATTAAGAACAAAAACAGAATTGATTTATCATGCCATTGATAGAGATGCACAATATAATGGTGTCATATTATTGCTGATGTATATAACCAAAACTTGGTTCCACATGATCGGTTAAATGTGTTGTTTTGATAGTATTGACATGTATGATGGCTTACCTCATGAAAAAGATTAAACCCCTTTGGTTTTAGGTTCCACAGGGTTCTTGACCGGGGAAGTGGGAACTCTTGTGCCCGCAGTGATGTTCTGTTTGTTCCGCTTGATGGTTCTAAGCTTTGGAAAAAGAGAAATGAGGCCATAGAACGTGCTCGTAGAGAGGTTGAACAGCGAGCGAGAGACCTGCGAGAGAAAGAGCGGGAAAGAGAGAGAGAAAAGGAGAGAGAGAGAGACCTGGATAGACATCTTCAGGTACGAGACAGAAGAGCTTGTTAGTAGTATTTCAGAACAAAGTATTCCAGCAATCTTAGTATTTTTACTAGTTTTATGTCTAGTTTTAATTCATGATATTGCACCTTGTTTTCAAAAAACAAAATGTTTTTCTGTAGTTTTTAGATTTCTTACACATTACTTGTCAGATTCCTAATAAACATGTTTCTCTTTTTTTTTAGCAAAAGGACAGTAGCACAAGTGCAGGATTAGGAGCTACAGCCACACGCCAGGGCTCTTCGCTATTCTTTCCTTCCTCTTCCTCCATCCTTCTAGACCCTTCATCACCTTCCTCATCCTCTGTGAATCCCTCACACCCAGCAGCCCATCCACAGCACCACCATGTCCACCATGCCTCACACCCCCATGCCATTCACCCCTCTCATCATCTGCATCCTTCTATTTCTCATTCCATTCCTCATTCTCTTCTTCTTCCTTCCATGGCAGGGGGCTCTCCAGTTGTTGGAGGCCCTCAGGGTGCTCTTGGGATTGGTCTTGGGGGTCCTTATTTGGGGCCTGATACCCCAGCCCTCAGAACCCTGAGTGAGTATGCCCGTCCTCACACCATGTCTCCGCTGAGCGCTGCCAGTCGCGCACAGGTACACCATCCTCACCTTCACCACCATCCTCACCCGCATGCACATGCACATGCACATGCGCATGCACATGCACATGCTAACGCTCATCCCCATGTGCATCCTTCATTTTTCCTGTCCCAATTCCAAAACCCAGCTCTTGCACACCCCCACCACCTTCCACCCGATGCCGCCACGGCTGCTGCCATTCTGGGCTTTTTATATGGGGGTGGGCTTGAGGCAGGCCCCACCCATCCAGGGTATGGTCCTGGACCTGGTGGATTGGCTGGGGCGGGGCTTGGAGGAGTGGGATTCCCTCATGCTGTAGCAGCTCAAAGAGAGCGCGTGAAGCCAGGATTTGAGTTTAAGAGCGAGGAGCGTGTCTACACAGCTGGAGCCTTAGCCGACCCGGCAATAGCTTTGTCACACGCACACTCGCACGCACACTCACACTCCTTGCTGCTTGGGGGCGGAGCTGGAGGCGGAGCTCCTGGTAGTGAGGTTGCCCTTTATGGTACAACTCCACCCCCTGCACCGCCCCCTCAAGCTTTAGCCACAGCAGCTAGGAATCCAAATCCTGTCCCTCCACCTCTGTCAGTCCCACCCACCTCTTCTATTCTTCCAGCCTCACTCCCCACTCACCAGGCTCCAGCCGGAGCCCCAGTGACACCAGCAGCCCCCGCCCCTCCTCCTCAACCACCTCCCCCACCACCTCCTCCTCCTCCAACAGCCTCATCTCTTCATCACCCCTCTCCACATTCTACCTTTCCAAATACACACCCTTCTTGTCAGCCGCCACCCCTCCCAACACCGGCTACGCCCTCTGAACGATATCCCACCCCCGTTCGCACTCCACCTAGTACCGAGCGTGCAAGGAGCGTGGAGAGGGAAAGGGAGAGAGTAATGCCTGCCACAGAGAGGGAGCGAGAGAGGGAGAGGGATAGAGAAAGGACAGGAACAGGTGGAGGAGCAGCAGGAGGAGGCTCAGCGGCTGCAGGAGGCACAGGAGGAGGAGATTCTCTTGGCCGGCTACAGATGCTGAATGTGACTCCTCACCATCACCAGCATTCACATATTCACTCTCACCTACATCTGCACCAGCAGGACACAGGTATTCACCATACACACACACACTCACACTTTCCACAGCACACTGCATTGCAGAATAACAAATTGCGAATATGGATCTGTCAATATAAGGGATGGGCCAGGATGGTTGATTATTCAATGTTAATAACCAAATTAAATAAAAAATGTAAACATACTGCTTACCAAGGTGACAAAAAAATATAATAAAATAACAAAAGGAAAAACAACACAGCAAGATACTTATTGTGCAAATTTCAAACTTAAGTTAAATTCAACATTTAAAATTTCTCTAAATATTTTATGTAATTTCTCATCATTAAAAATTATGTTCACATCTTAAATTGAATAATGTTTAAATAAAATTGTTTTTGAATGAACGTTCAGAAACCCATTTTATTTATAGCGACAGGCTATAAGTAAAATGGGTTGCAAACAGCAAGAATAATGGTAGCACTGTTCCTGTGCAAAATAATTTTTACCTACAGTGCCACTGGGAAACTGTGCTACTCTTATTAAATTTCCCACTTTTGTTTTGTTACGTATTTGGGTGGCAGCCGCGGGAGGGGTACACCCCCTGATGGATCCGCTGGCATCAGGGTCTCCCCTGGCCCGTCTGCCGTACCCAGGGGCTGCTCTTGGGCCTCCCATCCTGGCACACTCCCTCACTGACAGCGAGGTGCTTCGACAGCAGCTCTTTGGTAAGAGGTGTGATGATGTTCTTGCGATGTATTTAATTGTTTTATGTATTAAATGATTTCTGCACTTGTTTTGCATGTTGTGTGCAGGAGGTCCTTTCCGTGAGATGCCCCAGTCCTCGTCTCTGGGTGGATCCATGTCTGCAGCACACCAGCTTCAGGCAATGCAGCAGGCTCAGAGTGCCGAGATTCAGTTCCAGAGACTTGCCCTGGAACAGCAGTGGATCCACCACCATCACTCCCTCGCCCAGGACGAGTACTACAGGTGAGTGCATATATATATACAAACTGTATACTTAGTGATATACCACTTTTTTGTGATCCAATTTGAATTATCAAACCCAATATCATTGGTGTTTATACCTATATCTAGAATTGTACATTTTTTGAACAATAGCTTATAAACCTTTCACGACAGACCTACCATGACTAACCTAACCCTAAAGTCACAAATCATTGAGATGGCGAAGAACTACTCCACCCATAATCCTAAAGAGAAATACTATTTGCATTCACCAATTAGAGACATCTCTGTTTCCAAGGAAACGAGAACTGCATAAAAAGGGATCAGCAGTGAACTTCAATTCCCATGAAGCATTGCAAATGATGTAATGGAGTCTTATGTAGTTAATTAATTTTGAAATGTAACAAATTTACTTCTAAAGTATCATTCAACATTAAAACTTAAAGGCAATATTTTTGTGAGTCTTATTATTGTAATCAGTCTAAAATTCATCAATGTTGTAAGCAAGAGTCATTGATTCCTATGCAACCATATCAAATTTGACGTTGACAATGCAGACTTTTCGTTCTTTCATTTTTGACTTTTGCCCTCCATTGCAGCCACCTAAAGAAAGAGAGTGACAAAACGCTGTGAGGAACACAAAGGACATGAAGACAAGAAAATGAAGAAGGGATGAAGTGCAAATAAAAAAGAAACAATCATTTCGAAATTCAGCACTAAATGACAACAAATCTGTATAGAGCTCTGGATGTGACATCAGAACACATATCATTCAAACTGAACTAACTTAAATACAAGTGCAACAAACAATGTGTATATTCCAAAAAAGGTGAGATTTATAACTCTGGCACACACTGTTGCACTGAGCGGTTATTCCCAAATGTTCCGGAGGATTCCTCATTGTGGTATTTCAAACACCCGGCCCAGGAGTTTGGGCCGAGGATTAGTCTATGTACACAACATTATGCCAGAGAGAATGTCTAAGAATCAAGTTCACTTTTATGTCTTTGCATGTAGCTAGATACTAAAAGCCCAATGGGCTAAAACTCTTGATCTGTTATTATTTTTTTTCTTGTTTGTTTGATTTTTAAAAACTTTACCACTCTGAAAGAGTGTTTATGTAAGGGTGCATGAGATGAACAGCTTACCTTAATGTTTCTTTATCGTGATCTTATTAAAGTTATTAATGTTGTTTGTTTGTTAATAATTATATGATTATATAAACATTATTTTTTATTATTTTTTTACATTTTCATGGTACCGCTGTTAATTTTTTTATTTTTTATGTTGAATTTACCTTGTGGGGAAAAATGCAAGATAAAAAAAAAAATAATGAAAAAGAAAAATCTGGAAATAAAATACCATTTTTTTCTATAAGTCTTTGTATTTGCAGTTTACTGTGTGCTTGTGTGAGTCTGGTACGTGTAACTGTGAAAGTAACCAAAAAATTATTTAACTTTATTTAACCGTTTAATTATAATGAAAACGGTATCTTTTTCCAGAACTGAAACTGTGACACCTGACATGGAAAGTATTACAGTAAGTATTGTTGTCTTATTTAATATGGTTACTTTTTCTTAACAGTGCTGTTGTTTGATGTATGAACAACCCAGTGTATGGTTTTCTGTTCCTGTTTTGCAGTTGTGGGGAGTTGCTCAGTCAAGACACTGTATTAAATTAACAGGCCTTCTCAACACACACACACACACACACACAGAGTGTCCAAAGAATATTGCATCCCCCTAGGATGCTTTCCCTTTTCCCTTTCTTTTGCTGTGCACACATAAGGAATTGCATAAGTGTGGCTAATAAGAGACACATGCAGCAAGCGTGAGACAGAATCATATCGCTGCAGTGAGCAGCAGTCAGTGTGGGAGAGAAAGAATGTAAGACAGTATGTAAGTGCAGAGAAGAGGAATAGACAAAATAAAAGAAAAAAGCCATGCGTTTTACAGTTGTTCAGCTTAAAGTTTTTTTCAAAAATCATTCACTGATACAAAAATTCAGTGGTCTTGACAAAATAGTCACTGCATATTTTCATAGGATGCTCAAACTGAGGTGATGTTGTGTGTAGTACTCTACAATCATTTTAAAGATGAAGGCCACAAAAATGAAGGCTAAACTGGCAAAGTTATTCATAAATTTGTTACAAACACATTCAGTTGCATTAATAGAACATTCATTTGAAATGCTGGTATTTAAAGGCAAACTCACTTCACAGATGTTGGTAATTGGCACGTATTTATGCTTTCTGTTTGTATATTTAAAATATAGTTATTTTAACTATATTTATACTGCAATAACTGCAAAATTAGCATGAATTAGCCTAATGCTAATTACATTTACATTAGCCTAATATTTTTATCAACTCTAACCCTGTCTTTTGTGGGGAAAGGCAAACAGTAGCTATGTTTAGCTTGCAGTAAAATCAATAGTTAACTTAAATTTGTTTACAGTTATTTGGCAGATAATTTGAGCATACTCTGTTGAGAGTATTGGAATGGGAGTTGCTCATCGGACTTAAACGCATCATATGACATTTTGAGCCTCAGGAATTGTTCTGCCCTTCCTGTGAAACGCAAACTGAAAGTGGGTCAATGATTTCTAAGTCACCTTGAATAAGTGTGCTAGAAAGCCCTACATAGATATATCATTAGGTTTGCACCATAAGAAACAACCTATTTTAGCAAATCATTTACAGAGAACCTGTAAAATTCAAGACCTTTTTAATCAGTCCGGATCAAATCATATAGAACGAAAAATCATATAGAAACCTTTAACGCAAAATGTTAACCTTCAGTTGAGAGTGAAATGTAAACGTGTGCATAAACAGGCGGAAAACTGTGTGACCCGACCATGCTGAAACACACGAACACAAATGTGTGTGAAGGAAATGTTGTTCGAGGTACTTTTGTCCCGATCAGGTTCATCCCAGGATGCTACGTACATTCTACACCAGATGGCAGCACCACCCCATTTGTAAAATCACTGCTAACCTGCAAAACAAATGGTTTATCATTCAATGACAAATGGTAGATAAGATTTTTTTCTTATCTGTATTTACATATATATGTATATATACATACAGTGGGTACGGAAAGGGAAATACATTTGAATTTGAATTGTTAATTTGAAACTGTCCAGAAAATATATCTTCCCAAAAAAATCATTCACTGATACAAAAATTCAGTCTTGACAAAATAAAGGCCACAATAATGAAGGCTAAACTGGCAAAGTTATTGAAAAATTTGTTACAAACACATTCAGTTGCATTAATAGAACATTCATTTGAAATGCTGGTATTTAAAGGCTAACTCACTGCACAGATGTTGGTTATTGGCACTTATTATTATTATTATTTTTTTTTTTTAATGTTTTCTGTTTGTAGCTGGATCCCATAACTGTAAAATTGGGAAGTGAATATTCATAAAATGGAATTTGGAAAATATTGGAAAAAATTGTCACTAACAGCTACGGAAAGCGTTGTATAAATAAAAAAAAAAAGACTTTCAGAACCGACATTACTGCTCGCCTATACCAATGGTTTATCAGTCATTGACAAATGGTAGATACGTGTTGTTTTTAAATCTGTATTTACACAGCACCCCATATTGACAGAAAAACACAGAATTTTTGCAGATTTATTAAAAAATATATATATATCACATGGTCCTAAGTATTCAGATTGCTGTGACACTCATATATTTAACTCAGGTGCTGTCCATTTCTTCTGATCATCCTCGAGATGGTTCTAAACCTTCATTTGAGTCCAGCTGTGTTTGATTATACTGATTGGACTTGATTAGGAAAGCCACACACCTGTCTATATAAG
>JAUCMT010000032.1:18594642-18607974 GCA_032357475.1 Enteromius thamalakanensis
AGCATCTTGGAGATCTCTAATCAGTTTAATAGCAGAAGGTATATCTTCACGACATGCATGTGACGTCATTAACAATGGCCCTATGTTGTTGAACTAACGTGGTTCAAACGAAGGAGATGCGACCGTGTTCGCGAAACAGTCGTATGTAACAATGCATCGTACTATGGTGGTTTATCAGCGAGTTACATCGTTGTTCGGGAAACACACCCCAGACTGGATGTTCTTCTTAAGTTAGTTTGTAGATATCTATATTAAGACAACAGTGAATAAAACAAGATCCTGGCAGTGTACGCAATATCACATGATCTACTTCTCATAAAGCCAATATCTTTAACCGCTTAAACCATTGTCTTGTGTTTTTGTTTTTTTTTTATCTAATTTTTGTGGAAATGCTCTAAGAGATGCTGGCAAAGAAAGAGAAGTTGACTTGTGACTTACATAGACCTCTGCACCATACAATCCATCTTGGTACACCACTCTGCAAGACACATAAACCAGGCAGTACATTACACAATGGCATAAAAAATAAAAAAGAAATAATGCAAGCTTAATGCAATAGAATGTTTACTTTGCCTCGTCAACCAATGAATATTTTAAATGTTTTATGGTTACGATGGTCATGACCAGAGCTACTGACCCTGGATAGGCTGGTACTGCTGCTGGTGTGGCGGCGGCTGCAGCTGAGCGGATTGTATTGTAAACTGCCCGACCACGTCCACGGAGGGCAGAGCCCCTGTAGGCCAAGGTCGGTGTGGGAACAGGGTAAGGAAAGCTGGCGACTATTAAATTAAAAAAGTGTAAATGAACAACAGTCATTCTAGAACAAGAAACTCAAAAATGGAATAAAACTCAAGATTAAAAATACCTGTGTAGAGTTCAGGGGCATACATGGCTCCCATTACTGGGTTGATTTTCCACCCAGCAGCTATAGGAATGAACATATAGGTGAGAAGTTGAATTTGAAGATGAATGTGAGGAGTAACAAGTATATGGTGTAAAAGTTTGGGAAAACTATTATATACTCACCGTTCACTAATGGCGTCTGAGGCTTTTTGGTTACCACCCTCGCTGTGGCGTTGTTCACCTGAGAAGCAGAATTATTTTGTCATTCAGTTTTTCAGTTTTCTATTTTCCCAGTACAGAAATTTATCAGCCTCATACCTCAATCTTCCTTCCTTCGACGATCGTTCCGTTGAGCTTCTCTCTCGCTCGATCTGCTTCCACCGCACTTTCAAATGTAACAAATCCAAAACCCTAAAGAAAAGATTGAGATCAAATTGAAAATCTAATAAAGAAGTGACTAACTTGAAACAATTGGGAACCTACTGACCTTTGATCCTCTCTCATTGAAGATGATCTCAACGTCTAGAATCTTGCCAAATTGCTGAGAGATAAAAGACAAATATAGATTGAGTGATTTTCGTGTGAGATAATTTGATTGGCTGAAGGCATAATTAACATAAAAATGAACATTTGGTTGTCTTTGAGCCATCCTCATGTTCAACTTTTTGATGAGTAATGCATTACATTTGGAACAGGAACAAATTTTATTACCCCAAACATTTGCCTGAGGTCTGGGTCACGAAACCTAAAAGGGATATTGGAAACATGGAGCCTTTTTGGTTGAGCCTTTCCAGCTGCGTCCTCCTCAGTTCCACTTCCTGCACTTCCAGACACCACAGAAACACTGAGAGACTGTGGGTCAGATGTCACAGGTGCTAAAGAATCCTCCTATGAGGGAAACAGTAATGAAAGATAGGGAGGGAGAAAATGTGGAGAAGGAGGAAACAGACGTAGAAAGAGTATTGAAGAGAAGAAAAACAGAAGAAACATTAGCATGCGTTTCATTTTAGAAAACCTAACTACTGCTTAGTTTTCTTGTCAAACTTTATTGCAATCTAACATTTTACTGGGAGAAAAACTGTTTTTATAAAGTGACCACAACAAAACGCAAAGGAGCATTCCTCATCCAGTGATTCCTCTCAAGCAAAAGTGAGGAAATGTGATCATGTTCCCATTTTAGTGAGCTGTCTAGGTACATGCCTGTTAGATATAGACACAATTTGCTTTAAAAATAGAGCATTTTAACTTTAGTGAACTCACTGAACCAGCAGCTGAAAGTGATTAAAGATTACTAGCATACTCCACAATGATGTTTTTAAACGCTGCAACTGAAAGATTGTCATATGTGATGCATGGTTATACAGCATTTCCTATTGCATTTATTGTACATGACTGTGAATGCCCCCATGCAAATCAATACATAGGAGTATTTGTGCTTCAAACCCAACGCATCCACTATCCCACAATGCATCACGATGCCAGTTCGTACGTCTGCACAGCCTATACCTCAACAAACGACACAAAACTGTTACTATAAAAAATGGATTAAGAAGTCAAAAAAGTTGTATTAAAAATGTTCAAAAAAAGAAATAGCAAGAAGAAGAAGTAGCCAAGCAGAGCGTGAAATGAGGAAGGGAAAATGGTGAAAAGGTCAAAAACCGACAGACATTAAGGGAATGGAAAAAAAAACAGGTATTGTGAGGGAACAACGAATCAGGTGGCATGAATTTAAAAGCAGTGGAAAAAATGTTACGCAAATGATAAGAGTGGTCATTAGAACAAGAAAGAAGGACAGACAAATTGCCAGTTCTTAATCTATTTCATGAGGATGGAAAAAGTTGAAGCAAAAGGCCTCTGCTTTAACTCATCCATAAAAGATCTAAAGGGTAAAGGGCAACAAAACAGATCTAATCTGGGCAGGAAAAAGGGGTGCATTCGGTTCATCATGTTCCCTTCCTTTCATTCTACAGTATTCATTTTTACTATTTTTTAAGTATTTTTTAACCATCATCCCAGATATCCCCTCTGATCGTTTCATTCTGAAATGAAAAAGTATAGTAGGATAAACTAAAGTACTATAGAATTATATTATTGTCCATATACTGTATAGATTATTGGCCTTATTGATCTTAATTAGCCAGAATTTAAATATCAGTGAATCGCTAGATGTAAATTTTATAAATGAAATGATTTGTTACTCTACTCCGTTTCACATCAATTCACCAAAAGCTCCATAATTACTCCCTCGTTCTATTTCTCTACAACAAACAGACTCGGCATTAAAAGATACACGACAATAGAGTAGCAAAAAAAGCAATGTTGTTCATCCTAATATGTCAAGAAGGTAAGGAAGGGTTTTGAACCGAGTGAACCCCAAAACAAAAAGTGAAAGACAGAAGCTCTAAACACAGGGGAATTCAAGCAGCTTACGTATTTCAGCGTATAATTTTAAAGGCCAGCATTGAAACCGGAACAACGTATAATACTGCTATTCTTGAAACCATAACAGGAAGAGGCAGGAAACGCATGTAGAGGTTTTCACACGTATATACACACACTCAAACACACATCCACATCCACATCCACACACACAAACAAATTATGGTTATGGTTAACTCTAAGCTGGCGGGGCTGATTGCTAGCTGTAAAAACTACCACAGCAGGTGTCACACAGAAAATACTGCTGAAACACCATCATCATTACATTCATCCAGAGACACAGGCCAGGGAGGGTTTTGGGGAGAAGTGACAGATTGGGGAAAGGTGTGATGGGAAGGTATGTGATCATATCACGTCACGATGCAGAGTGCTTTTCTGACTGGACCTGGGAAACTTAGATGAGGGGGGAGGGGTCATCCCGTCCGACTCCCCCCCTTGACCCCTCCCTCCACGGCGGCGTCTCATAGTCCAAATATCTGGGGCTCTCTAGTGGTATAAGCAATGTGGACAAAAAAAAATGGTGTGACAAAGAAAGAGAGAACTCATTGCATGAACCTTTTTAGTGAAATATTACTTTCAATCCTTCCCACAATACCCTTGGCACAACTTAAAATGCCTTCTGCAATTACTATACCAGATGAGCCATTAGTAACACAACAATAACAATCGCACACTTATATGGTGATACACATTAAAAAACATAAGTCCAAAAGACAATATTTACATCTAGATTTATGACTGACATCTCTTTACTGGTGCCTTAAAAGAGCAATAGTAAATATTTTTTTCACATTGATTACACTTAAAAACGTAATATAAAATATTAATTTGTTCAAGTTATTCAACTAAAATAAAATATCCCAGATCATATGACACTATCTGTTTTATTGTAGAGTATTCGGGAATATATCAGGAATTTTCAAACTTTTTAATGCTAAGGACCACAAAATTGAATGATTCTTCTTCTATAAACCAGGTTAACTTAAAATGTAAACTTTAATAACACTAAATATATTTTGTGATTTTTTTTGCTTCCATTATTATTCCTCAGTTTCTCTGCAGACGCAAACACTGCATTCCAGAGAAGAACGATTATTTCTAAAGTATTATTTATTTTTATATAAACTTTATATAGAATATGAGTTATATAAACTTACATGAGATTACTTGAAATGATTTCCTCTTAGACAAGAGAACTAGAGAGTATAAAAGGAAGTAAGGTCAGCATTTTCTTCATAACAACCCTAGATATTCTTCTATATGGTGCCCTGAGCCAGTTGAATTGCCATACATGGACAGGGCAAAGGAAGGATGTGTAAAGGACACAAAGCTATTTTTAGATATCTGAGGACTAAAGCATGAGATTATATATCAGCAGCATATACATATTCCTGGCATACCTTCTCTAATCCAAATACATGAAACTGATTGTACTACACAATTTACAGCAGTGGACATTGGTTCCCACAGTCAAATCTTAGTTTTTCATATCCACACAGATATGTTTTTTTAAGCAAATTAGGTTATATGAATATTAAATAAATATTTGTGCTTGATTTATATATTATTATATTTATTTATTTATTTATTTATTTATCCACATGTACTTTAGATGCAGCTCCCCTTTGTAAACTTATGTTTAACACACCTTTAACTTCTGAATCCAGCCATTTATTGATTGTTCTTACCGTTGTATTGGTGGTTATTGCCTCTGTCCCGTCATGCTGAGAGCCCTGATAGACTCTCAACTGATGATGATCTGAATATTCAGAGTTTGGATGAGCAGCGCTGAAATCAAGGGTTGGGAGCCGGGCAGCAGGTGTGGGTGGGCCTTGTCCAGGAGGAGGATATGAAGGAGGGGGGGCATACACCTGGGAAAGGGAAGGGTCACCATTGCCTGGCCCCGCCTCTTGGGCAGCGGCACCCTAAAATGAGACAGCGATGCTGTTTACTAACAGAAGCTTATTTCTGTAAACTGTTTATTACAAGAACAAAAAGATTTGTCACAGTATCATGTTTTCACATTACTTTACACATCAAAATAATTGTAACCAATTTTAACAATTGTTTTTTAATTATTATGCAAGATTCATCTTTATTTTTCAAGTTGAGTTTGATTATACTTAAAAATGTTAGCAACTGATCAGCAATTTAGTTTCATAGTTAACATAAGTATGAAAGTTCTTATCAGCAACTTATTTGTCCACACACACACACACACACACACACACAAAGAATTCCACTTTTCAAATAGAATAGTCATTCAAACAAATTCAAACCGCCATTAATTTGGTAAAAAAGATTTGCTTACACCAAATAAAACAGATCTAAATATAAAAGCCATACATTAGCTAACGCACTGTTACTGTTTTGAGTGCAGATCTTAAATATTATACAAAGCACAGCTAAAACAAGTGGTCACCACATAAAGATCCTGACAAAGACACAGTGTATGAAATTAGGAGTATAAATCAGACATCTCACCCCTTCAGTGCATTCCGCAGGCGACCCAATACTCACCAACAACTGACGCATGCTTTAATGCAAAGCTTTCACCCGCCCACCCCACCATAAGTCCCTTGCACCCACCAATCACAGAGCACCAAACCAGTCTCAAAGGGGGTCTTTACACCAACTGTGTTCATTTGTTCATGTCAATCATCGACCCATTTCCCCCTCCTACCCTTAGACACTCAACAGACTGTTTGGATAAAAGTGGATTGTAACATAGAAACAACTCAACTGCTCTGTAAAACTCTATTCCTGTTCAAGGGAAAACAGTTACATCGATTTACTTATTTAAACCAGACCAACCAGATTACAATAGAGCAGGTAAAACAGGTAAGATCACTCAAAAAGAGATCTGCAAACATAGAGGATTGGAAACAAGATATTAAATATTATCAAATAAACATAATACATTTTATGCAGAAAACACACACAGACACTTTTTATATGTTGACCCTTTATCAGCTGTTTCGCTGTGCTGATAAGGCCGACTAAATTTAGACTCCACTGATTAACTGTGACACTAAGAGACACAGCTTTGATTACATATTATCACCACACTTAGATTCCTTTAGCAGAAACAAAAGTATCATGTTACATTAGTGTCGGTTACTCATCATAGCTACTTTTTGGAACTGGAACATTATAAACCGCAGGTACGATGTTATTCACTGATTACTCATGATTCCCCTGTGAGCTCCTTGACACCCCTGTAAAAGATTTACGAGATGTAAACAGGTGTTGTCTGAAACACTACAGCGTTTTAAGTACTGCTGACTCAAAATGTCAGTGTACCGTTGCTTCTGGCTGTAGACCAAGTCAAAGATCAAAATTAAGACTTTAGACTTTGGAAACTTTATCCAACAAGTACAAAGAGTACACACTTGCTGAGATGTTTACATACATTTATTACATACATACACAACACCCCTTCATGTTCTAGTGCAGAGGATATGGATAACAAGCATAAATGTGATATAATTCATACACACTCCATTAGTTCCTATCTAACATGCAAAAGTGATCTTCTTAGACTTTTTACATAAGCTGTTCTGTTTCTTGTCCTAATTATCTGTGACTGTGGGAGTTATAACACCTCTAGCAGATAAAATGTCTTTTCAGTCACACTGACTGCTAGGAGATTTCCCCCTCATACACACACACAGGCCTCATCAGCTGTCAGGTTTGGGGTTAAAGATCAGAGGCAGGATGCCAGGTGCATGATCTGACAGCTGCGGGTTCATTCAAACACTTACACAGACTTGATGACAAAACTGCCTATGTAGTCCTATACTACAAGGCTCTGTGTAATACTTGATACTGGTTGGCTAGTTCTGGCACTCTGTGGTCAGATATCTTCGTATAATAATTGCTAAACAATATAACTGACTGTTTTTCCTGGCAACCAGCTTCTTTAATCTTCATTAACAGATGTTATTTTAGTATTTTTGTATAATATTATAGTATTTACTCATATTTATACATATTGCTTTCTATGAGTTTAAAACATTTTGTTGTCGTTTTTATAGTTTTCAAAAATATATTAAATTAAACTTTAAATAATTATGTTTAGTTTGAGTCATTTTTTAGTCATTTTAATTTTTCATTCTAGAACCTTAACTTTAAAGTCATTCTCTATTATAGCTTATTTCAGTTTTATTTCTATTAATCAAAAGACTTAATAATTAACAATAGCAACAATGATCCACAGTGATGTAAAAACTCTGAATCACTCAAGTGACATTTTTCCACTCAACAGTGTCTTTCTAAATAATTCAGACTTAAATTAGCATTTAATGTATTTGCTTATTCATAAGCAATGTTGCAAAATAAACAACATTCGAGTCATATAAAATTCCTCAGATTAACATCAGGGTAAATTTTAGGGTTTAATGTCTGTTTACTAATTGCTTCGCTAATAATCAGACATGCAAATACAATTTTGCACCAATAAATAGATATTAACCACAATAACTACATAATTAACACAAAAGGTTAAACCATGTATGGATAGTATGGCAGATGAAAGGAGCAGACACAACTAAGAAAATTCCATTGTCTCAAGTCTTACTCTTTAGGTGACATAATCTATCATTGTTTATCACTTCAGATAAAGTCAAGAGGCAACCTGAGACATCTATTTCTATATCTGTGAGAGGGAATCTGCAGCGAGAGGAACAGACTAAAAATACAGTGAGTGTGACAGAGAGAAAGAGCAGGCACAACCTTTATCAGCTGTCCTGGAATTTCTCTCTGACACAAACACACAATCCCATAGCGGCACACAAACACACACTGAACCTGTTTTCAGTAGGCCACCTCGCAGGGACAAATATAACTAGCAACAGGACACAGCGTCCTTCACTGGCAGAGAGAAACACATTGATGTCCTCAGAGCCTTTTGGTGGATGACTGTTACATACAAAAGCCTTTAGCTTGCTAGTGATTGGTTGATTTATACAACGTATTACTAGACACGTGACAGAAACTGCACAAGAATTCACCAAAAATAAAAATAATAAAAGTAAAATAATTGTATGAAAATTAAACTAATGTAAAAATGTGAAAGAGGAAGATACAGAGAAAAAAAGGGACATGTTTACCTGTACAATGCTGGGGTAGCAGGAGGCTGTCTGGGGGTAAACAGGGAGTCCGTAGGGCTGAAGGATTACAGTAGGGGAGGACAGCATGGTGCATAGCCAGAAAAAAAGGACAGAAAAAAGGAATGGGAGACCGGGGGAGAGAGAAGGGAAGGTGAGCTCTCTGAATCAAGAAAGTACCAGATTGAGAAAGTTTAGAATCCAAACAGAAGAGAAAAAAGATCCAGAGATATGAAAAAGAAAAGAAGACGAGTGGGCAGCTGCACTGCACTGATGGCTAGCGTCACAACTTCTAATCAACAAACAAAACATGAAATAAATAAGGTAAAAATAAGACACTCTCCAAAAGTTGAGAGTGCCAAGTTAGTCTGTTTCATAAAAGGCAGAGGAGATCAGCACTGGAAGATCTCTGGGGGACCCAGCATGTGTGTATGCCTGTGCGTGTGTGTGTGTCAGTGGGTATATTTGATAGACAGAAACACATGTTCAGAGTTGTGTTACACTCCTTTATAAATAGTCCACCTTCTTCCTTTGGTTGTGCAAGTATCACCAAGAGAAACAGCTAATTGCGCAGGAATACAGAATTTAATCCAAATTTAATGACACAGATGTTTGCCATCTGGCCTCTACTGAAAGAGACACGAGCAACTGCTACATTAAAAAGTCAAAAATGTAAAGAAAAAAAAGACTATAATGCAAAAGCTATCTCCACATATGAGTGAATAAATAGCTTAAGGCATTTACAATTTTGAAAAACTCATTTGTTTCCTTAATTAAATACTGTCTTTATGCTCATTATATGTGTACGTTTAAAGGTAAGTGAATTTTTTATTTTACTTTGCGTTCTTTAGTACACAGAATTAAAATAATTCCAACCAATATCAAAACTGTTCAGAAAATAAGACTTTGTTGGCCATTTATGTGCTCAAAATCATTAATATTTCCAAATCTACATAAAGGCTTAGCAAGTACAAATTCTTCTGTGGGAAATTAATGTATTGTTAATTGTCTTCTGTTAGCTCAGTCGGCTTTTAAATTTCATTTGTGGATCTGCAAAATTATCTCCCTCTCTCTCTCTCTCTCTCTCTCTCTCTCTCTCTGTTCATATTTTGACCAGCAGAGGGAAGCAAATCTTTACGTTAACGGAAGACGCTTAATCGCAAAGATTTGTGGGTAATGTAGTTTACAAAGCACGTATAAATATCAGAGAGAGCCGCGTGCATGTTCTCTTTCCTTGCGAGCCTGACGCAGAGAGGTAATGGCGCCATAGATCTCTGTTGATTTCTATTGTAATTTCCCGCTGTTTACAAGTTTAATGCTTTCTCTTAAACACTGTTTCAACGTTATGTATAAAGGGATGTTTTTATACGCTCAATACCTCGTTAGTAGGTTATATTATGTGGGGAGACGGGCTGTGGTGCGCCGCTTAGCACAACGTGTTTCACAAGGCGCGTCCAGGCCTAGTCATGAAGTAACAAATTGCGCTCTTTTTCTAATAATAAAGAGTCTTCACCTTGATTTTAAGGTTATTTGAATTTGAACTTGTCCCCATAATAAAATATTTTGCCATGGAGGGTAGTGGAATTGACAGAACAAGATACTTGAAGACGCGGTGCTGAGTGTTAAAATTGAAGCGAACTTACGTTACAATTTTTTAACTTTGTCTCCACTATATTTTTATTTACAGGCGTCAATAAGCCGCCATGCCGGTTGCTAAGAGTTGGGTTTGTAGTAAGACTTACGTCACCCCCAGACGTCCCTTCGAGAAGTCACGTCTCGACCAGGAGCTGAAACTCATTGGTAAGGATTTTACATGCATGAAATTGAGTATTTATTATTATAATTTTTTTAAACCTGTATATTGTTTTTCTCAGGCGAGTATGGCCTCAGGAATAAGAGAGAAGTCTGGCGGGTGAAGTTCACTCTGGCCAAAATCCGCAAAGCTGCCAGAGAGCTTCTCACTCTGGATGAGAAGGATCCTAAGCGTCTCTTTGAAGGTAAATCAGCTGATTTATCTAAAACTTAATGGCCGATGATTTAAATCAGTACAAGTCAGATTGTCAGTGTTGCCAAGAATTCCTCGTAAATGAGGCCATGTACGTTAACTGCTTATAATAATTGTTGTCTGCTTTGTATCTATCACTTCCTCCTCACTCAATTTAATTTTGACTTCTAGGTAACGCTTTGCTCAGGCGTCTGGTGCGCATCGGTGTGCTGGATGAGGGCAAGATGAAGCTCGATTACATTCTGGGCTTGAAAGTGGAGGACTTTTTGGAGAGGAGGCTGCAGACTCAGGTCTTCAAGCTTGGCCTGGCTAAGAGCATCCACCATGCTCGTGTGCTCATCCGTCAGAGGCACATCCGGTAAGATGCTGATGCATACAAAACGTTTCATTTAGGACTTTTAACCATGTACATGTGGGTGTGTATAATGGTTACAATCCTGATTGTCTGAACCTGTATTGAGGTTGTCTTCCTCTTTCATTAGCTGACCATGTTTAAACTCCTCCCGGTGAGAGGGAATGAAATATTCCGCAAGGTCAATTCGGTGATTAAACCGTATACCTTTGCTTGTTAAAAACATAAGCCCAAAAACCACAGCTTCCCATGACGTCTGGGGTGCTTTATTGCACGAAACAGAGTCTCAGGTAATGTATGTGGGAGCTTTGACATAAGAAACTACAGTTCTCTTGGCCAGTGATTAAACTTAAAGCTGTCAGATTGTCAGTGGTGTCAAGAATTCCTCGTCAATGAGGCCTTGAGATGCGCTAGCCTCGGTTCTAAAGTCCTAAATAGCCTTTGCACATTTGCTAAAATGTTGTTCTGGTATTCTGCAGGGTGCGTAAGCAGGTTGTGAACATCCCCTCCTTTGTGGTGAGGCTGGACAGCCAGAAGCACATTGACTTCTCTCTCCGCTCTCCGTACGGTGGTGGCCGCCCTGGCCGTGTCAAGAGAAAGAACGCCAAGAAGGCCCAGGGTGGTGGTGGAGGTGGTGATGATGAAGAGGAGGACTAAACTCATTCCTCTGAGGGGGCGAAGGGAATCTGCAGTGCTTGCCTTTTCTCTTTCCCATTAAGTTTTCAATAAATGGTTTATACCAAATCATGTCTTTGCTTGTCCTTTGAGTAACTAGATATTTTATAAAAACCCTTACGAAGTAGGTGCATTTAAAGTTACCCTTAAAGGTTTGAAAGCTGTATTTGTACATTTTAGTATCACTTGAGCAAATTAACTGCCATTTTTGGAAACCCAAACTATATAATGATCCCAAACTAGGATTGGTGTAGAACATTTGCAAAGTCTCAAGTCACCTTATGTGGAGTGTATTCCTGCGGGGTAGTTGGGCTTGACGTTTCCAGTGACCGTTTGAGACTTTAGATTAATTACCTACTCCTTGTCAAGTCAAAGTGTAGTAAATGCTAAAATTTGATGCAAATTAATCTTAAATACTAGTTTGTAGTTTAAAACAACAGACCTTTTATGTGCGTTCAAAACAAGGTAGAATAGAACGAGTTACACAGAACAGGTTAATGTTTAATTCGAGTAATATACACAAACTAGTTAACTGGATAAATTGCAGAAAAAAGTTCCTGAAACGATACACCAGCTATAAGCAGCCATTGAATTTAAACTCTGCTAATTCAATGATGACAATCGAATAACGATGTACAGTTTGTAATCTTATATATTCATATATTTCTGATTGCACTTGGAGCTAGTAACTTACCTTAATACACAAAATACCTAATTAAAATATCTATATACAAGTCCTTTTAAAAAAAGTAAAAAAAAAAAGCATATTGTAAGTTCATTATTTTCTGTAATGTTCTGATAAACATAAGACTTTCATATATTTTAGATTCATTACACACAACTTAAGTAGTTTAAAGCCTTTTGTTTTAGTATTAATGATTTTGGCATACAGCTCATGAAAACCCTAAATCTCAAAAAAATGTGCATATTTCATCCGACCAATAAAAGAAAAGTCAACCTTCAAATAATTGTTCAGTTATGCACTCAATACTTGGACAGGAAACCTTTTGCAGAAATGACTGCTTTAATGCGGCATGGCATCGAGGCAATCAGCCTGTGGCACTGCTGAGGTGTTATGGAGGCCCAGGATGCTGGGATAGCAGCCTTAAGCTCATCCAGAGTGTTGGGTCTTGTGTCTCTCAACTTTCTCTTTACAAGATCCCACAGATTCTCTATGGGGTTCAGGTCAGGAGAGTTGGCAGGCCGATTGAGCACAGTAATACCATGGTCAGTAAACCATTTACCAGTGGTTTTTGTCACTGTGAGCAGGTGCCAGGTCGTGCTGAAAAATCAAACCAACACCAGCAGCTGACATGACACCTCAGACCATCACTGACTGTGGGTCCTGTACACTGGACTTAAGGCATTTTGGCATTTTCCTCTCCTCAGACTTCCTCCAGACTCTGGCTCCTTGATTTTCGAATGACATGCAAAATTTGCTTTCATCCGAAAAAAGTACTTTGGACCACTGAGCAACAGCCCAGTGCTGCTTCTATGCAGCCCAGGTCAGGCCCTTCTGCAGCTGTTTCTGGTTCAAAAGTGGCATGACCTGGGGAATGTTGCACCAGTAGCCCATTTCCTGCATACGGTGGCTCTGGATGTTTCTACTCCAGACTCAGTCCACTGCTTCTGCAGGTCCCCCGAAGTCTGGAATCGGTCCTTCTCCACAATCTTCCTCAGGATCCCACAGAGGTGCCATGATACAGCACTCTGGGAACAGCCTATTTGTTCAGAAATTTCTTTCTGTGTCTTACCCTCTTGCTTGAGGGTATCAATGAAGGCTTTCTGGACAGCAGTCAGGTCGGCAGTCTTACCTATGATTGCAGTTTTCAGTAATGAACCAGGCTGGGAGTTTTTAAAAGCCTCAGGAATCTTTTGCAGGTGTTTAGAGTTAATTAGTTGATTCAGAT
>JAUCMT010000032.1:18608074-18631555 GCA_032357475.1 Enteromius thamalakanensis
TAATGAACCAGGCTGGGAGTTTTTAAAAGCCTCAGGAATCTTTTGCAGGTGTTTAGAGTTAATTAGTTGATTCAGATGATTAGGGTAATAGCTCGTTTTAAGAACCTTTTCATGATATGCAAATTTTTTTTGATTTTTTGGGGTTTTCATGAGCTGTATGCCAAAATCATCAATTTTAAAACAATAAAAGGCTTAAAACTACTTAAGTTGTGAGTAATGAATCTAAAATATATGAAAGTCTAATGTTTATTAGTACGTTACAGAAAATAATGAAAACTTGATCACAATATGCTATTTTTTGTTTAAAAGGACCTGTTTTTTGTGCTTTGCACTCTTCAATTAATCTTGAAGCCTGTGGAAGGCTTTTTGTGCTTAGGCCTCAGAATTAGTGACATCCTTCATCTACAAGTCATCTTGGGGACTGCTTTGACCTCTTGTTTCAGTGTAGCCTGGGTTGGTTGTCTGCTCGCTATAAATGAGACAAAATACAAAATTATAGATGTCTTCTGTGAGCAGGTGTAAATTGCATTGCATTTAAGAGACCTGTAAGATATTTTATGCATTTGTTTCTCACCTCTCACCATCCTTTTCCAGTGTTTTAGCAGTGAGAGAAAAAAAGGTCATCCTTTAACATAACCACAAAAATTATATATAAAACAAAATTGTACACTTATTAAAAGACAATTTGTGTGTTGGTATTTGCTGACCTTTGCTCGCTGCCCTGCTGCACCACCTGCCTTCTTAGGTACTCCCAAGGTATCGAATGAGTGGCTTCGCACCCTAATAGCTCTCTGAAGATGGAGAGAGATACTGATTAGAAGCTTATTCTAATGTCAAACAGTAATGAGCATAATCCAGTGACATTATCAAAGCCTACAGTCTATTATTCTTATTGTGGTTTAAGATTATCTATGTACCTTAAAGTTCTCAATGAATCCTCCTCCACCCTCTGGAACACTTCTTCCCCCTTCAGTGAGGGGAATGCTGGGCTGTGATGGTTCTCCCAACATGCATTGGGATCGAGAAGACAGTTCAGACCGCAGTGCTTCCAAAAGAGATGAACGTGTGCGTAACTGAGAACATAAAACGAGAGAAATGGAAGCGGAAGTAAAGTAACTTGATGCTATGACATAAGTGAATGATTATTTAACATGTTTAGTGTCTGGTTACCTCCAGTCGACTGAATTTCTCAGCCTTGTAGCAAGAGATTTCAGCATTTATAAGTTTGGTCAAGAGGAACTCTCTTAAAACTGAGCCCTGGATTTGGAAATTCACAGAAGAATATTTTATAAACCTTCACATATGTGGCCCTGGACCACAAAACCAGTCATAAGTAGCATGGGTATATTTGTAGCAATAGCCAACAATAAACTGTATGGGTCAAAATTATCGATTTTTCTTTTATGCCAAAAATATTAATCTTAAGTAAAGCATGTCTTCCATTAAGACATTTTGCATACATTAAATATATCAAAGAGTAATTTTAGATTAGTAATATGCATTGCTAAGAACTTTATTTGGACAACTTTAAAAGCAATTTTCTCAATATTTAAATTTTTTTTCACCCTCAGATTTTAGATTTTCAAATAGTTGTATCTCGGCCAAATATTTTCTTATTAGATGATATCAATTATGATGTCAAAATCGACCCTTAAAGCTGGTTTTGTTGTCCAGGGTCATGCACTATTATACTTAAAAAGGTAACTGAGTAGGTCTATAACCCTGTTTTTAATTGTAGACCATATAGTAGGCTAATTAACTGGAGTGATGTAAGAAAGTCTTGTTAAAACTTCAGAAAGTCATGTGGTATCACCTCTGTAAAAATGGGTGGTGTAGGAAGGGGTGGGCCAAAAGGAGGTACATCCTCCCTAGCCGTAACAGATACCTGTCAATCAAATAAGAGGATTTTGAGCTGTGTACTGCGCAGGGGGTGCAGATAAAGTGGAATGGAGCATTTTCTTTTTTACCTGAAAGGATCCCCCATCTTCTCCCTCTCCCTCGTTCTCTCTTTTTATCCTCCTCACTGCAATGAAACAATGCAGGAAGTGGGACCTGATCACATCTGAAATGAAGGGAGTATTACCCTCCTGATAGACCAGGGCAACAATGTCATTCCCAATATGTCTCTTTCTCTGCAACTGAATGGAAAAAACAGATGAGTAAAGCTATAATTCAAAGTAAAATAAGTTGTTATCATTGTTATGAAGGAATTAGTAGCATTTATATTCTACTTGTCACTTTCAGTGACTCCTATTTCAGGTTATATTAATGCACCAGTAGGTGGCGACAAGTGATTGTCTTTTGAGTGAATCATATCGCACTATTCACAAATTAGTGACTCAACAGATTCGTTCAACCACATCGATTCATTCACAGCAACAAATCACCGCTACTGTTGCTGCATGCAGTGCAGACCTTTAGAAATGTACCTATTCGTTACTGTTGAATTTTTTATTTAAAACAAAGAAGCAATATCACACATACGTTCTGTTGATCTGAATACGTTATGATAATATGCATTACGCTATGTCATTTAAAAGATGTAAAATCCATATTTATATATAGTAATGCTTTAATCAAATTTTACCTGTTGTGTATCTCCTTCTGTGAACGGTAGTTTTGTGGCAACGTGGAACATAATCTCACGTCCATGGAAGGAGGTGAAAACTGCTTCATTTCCTGTCTGTCCACGAGAAACATCCAGACCTCCCCTGAAACTAGGAGATGGAAAATGATGATGTCCAGGTGACCGGTGATAATACATTTAAAAAATAATGTTTTGTTATTATTGTTAATATTGATACTGATATCAGTCAGTATAGGAGTCTTAACTCTCTTACCCAGCAAATCCCTGCAGTTTGACCGTCTGTCCAAGTATTGATAAAAACTCCAAAAACTCCTCGCTTTCCTCATTATTACTAAGAATATCTTGCTCTGTTAACTACGTCACATAGATTAGAACGAAATACAAAACAATGGAAGAATAACATTTAAAAAATGATAAATATCCATTTAGGCAAACAGACTGAAGTCCTAGTCAACGAAACATAATGTTTGATATTAAAAATAGGTGAATTAAAGGATCATACTCTAGTATGTGCATACCTGGCCTTCTCTCTGGTATAAGACCCCAAATTTAAAGTTTTGAGACACTCTGTGTTCATCAAACGCCATTATGATCTCTGGGGCCTTTAGATGTTGAAAGAGCAGACAAGATAAATCAAAACTGTATTGATTGTGTGAGAAAAATGATAAAAGACAATTGTATTGATTATGTCAGAAAAGCTTTTAATGTATTTTTCAGTTTATAAAATTGGAATGGAGTCTTATATTAGCTCTTCAACCAGATCATAATTAACAAATTTGACAAGTCAAGATGTACCTTTAAGTAACTCACGGCCTCAAAACATGTAACGCTGACACTTGAGCACAACATCTAAAATAAACCAAATCAAATGTAAATTCAATTAGCTTTCATTTAAATATGAAGCAGGTAAAACCAGTTGTGCAATACCTTTGCCAGCTCCACTGCCGTGGGCAATTGTTGAAAAAGAGAAACGGAGAACGTGCCATGAATTGAACACTCCTTCATCCTGATTAGATGAAAAAGAAAACCGATCAGGGTGGTCTTGCACAATCAGTAATTACTGCACATCATTGACAACATTTAAGACGCTCATAAAATACAAACCTCAAAATGACTCTCAGGCGATTTTCCTCTTCCTCAAGACAAACAGACAAAACTAGGGGCCCGAGAGAGGCATCACAGGCAGTGAAAGAATGATGATACTGCAGAAAAGCATGAGTGTTTGAGGGTCTCTCTGACAGAGTTTTAGGTGTTTTGAAGGTTTTTTTTAATTAAAAAATAGAAAAAATGATCACTGACTCTGTGGCGGAAGAATTCCTGATAGATTTTTGCATCACTGTCTCTCTCCATGATGTCGTAGCTCTCCAGACCAAACCCCCCCTGTGAGAGAGTAGGGCTGGTCTCTACATGTCTATCCAGGGGAGGGTCGATCCAATAACCTCCAGATTTAGGGGGCAGGATGAGAGGTAAGCCATCTCCAATTTTTAACAGCCGTTTCTGAGTAATCAATAGTAATTGTGTAAGTGGGAACTTGAAACTATATACTCTACCATCGAAGTGAGTCAGTAAGACTTTTGAAAAATGATTAGAAAGGCTGCATTTATTGTGTGAATATTGTGAAAGAAATTGTGAAATATTACAATGTAATATTTAAATGTGTTTTTTTCACAGATGTCAGAACTTAATGTCAGCAGCCATTACTTCAGCCTACAATCGACTAAATCAGTCAAATGCTGTCAAATAAATGAATATAAACATTCAATTATATATTATATTAAAAATAGTGTACCAAAACACTTGCTTAAAGTTGAAGAAACACCTTTAATGATTTCCTAGTTTCCTATAGACTGATACTTTGCCATAAACAAACAGTTTTGGGCTGAAATCCCTACCCTCAGAGGTGGCGGGAACTCACAGCGCTGTTCATCCAATCTGCTACCCTTCAGACAAACACAACCACAGAGAAATCATCATCACTGCAACAGAACAAGACACACCATTCACACCATTGCTGTTTACACTGGCAAAAAACACACAGAGAGAGAAAGATGATGGTACCTGTAGCTTTTCAATAATTGCAAACAGCTCTGTGACCTGTAGAGAAAATACAAATGAATGACAGACACATCGAAAGTCTCACATGATGCACCTTACTAGCTGTAATCAAAATATAACTGATGCAGAATGTGAATGTGAATTCAGATCTGGAGAGACCATCTCCATTTCTCCATAGTGTTATTTTCAACATCTTTAGAGCAGATTTCTTACCTTCTGACTGGACGGCGCAGAAGTGAGTGGCTTAGCCTCACTGGAGGGGGAATCCAAAATATCCAGTATGCTGTGACCCACAGATTCTGCACAGCTGTAACAGAAAAAAAGCGTATTGCAAAACGTCTACATGTGATAAATGAGTTCAAACACCTGAGCACAGCAACAAAACCAAAGTGTAGCTGACCTGCTCTCATTTCCAGTGATGAACTTGTCAATCCTGCGTACAGCGTAAAGATGCCACATGACATAAAATCCTTAAGCATTGTGTTTACATTACAGCAGCGGCTGAATGTTATTCATCATGTCCACTCACCCTCCGTAAGCTCCGAATGTGAAACTTCTTTTCCTGGAGAACAACTTCTCATTTCTTCCCTCCATGGTTTATTGCAGACAGCCACAGAAATATGCTAACCAGGCATGCAGGCCATCACTCCTGATAGTGAATTAACTGCTTCTCTCTCTCTCTTTCTGTATGTGTGTGTGTATCACTCTCTCTTTTCTCTCTGCCCCCTGCCACTCTCTCATTTAATCTCTCCCTACATCCTTCCTTGTCTCCTGCTGCCTGTTGACTGACAGGAGTAACTCTTGCATGCCCATCTCCTGCCACTGACATCAGAGGTCGCTGAACTACTGCACATATACAGACTACCAAAAGCCTTTGAATATATATATACAATGGTGAATATTCCCTCACTTAAATCATTTAAAAGCGTTTTGTGCAGCGTTTATGCAGTCACACTAAAAAAACCTGCCTTGGGAGGAGACAAAGATACGTGAATGGGCAATAGACTACTGCTATAGACCTGTTACCCTTTCAGTAAGCAAGATTCATCAATTATTGACCAAACTCTCTTAGAGAGAGGAGGCAAGGCAGCAGGGGAGAGAGCGCGAGAGGGAGGGAGCAGGAAAAAGAGGAAGAGAGAGAGAGGGTCAAGAGACTTTACCGACAAGAGAATAGAGAAATGAAAAAGTGATATTGAGGGGATTTTTTTACCTCTCAGACAGAAATCTACATTTAGTTTTGTCTTAGCTTGTCTTAAAACTATTTAAATATTGCTTAAAATGTAAAGTGGATATCTCATATAAAGTGATTACAAGTAAAAGTGTTACAATGCATTTTATTTGTAAAAAAGTACAATGTCTCTCAACTTGGAGTCCCCAACCTTTTTCTTAAACCTTAATTCATATTAAATTTAATTTACCCTTACTCATCTATGCTTGACAAGAGCATTGCGTTGTGTTAATAGCAAATAAAGATCAGGAATTTTGCATGTAGGCAAAGGATGTCCGCATACACATTTCAAATTGTGTTGAAGTTAGTCATGGTGTCACAGGAATTCGTCATGCTGACAAACTGAACATGCTTGGTTTGAAAAGCTACGCTGGTACACTTTTGGCAACCTTTTTTTTTAACTGCACTTTAACATACTATGTGTGATTCTGCTTTAGCAGGACAAATGGATTTAAAACATTCACTTTGGCGCATAGACAGTTGCTGTGTCTGAAAATTCCTATGTCGGTCCACTTATATACCCTAGTAAAAAAGTTATATAATTTAAATATATTTATTACTAAGTACAGTTCAAATCTATTAACATATTTACCGACAGAAAACCCGAGACCTAGGCTACTGATATAAAAATGTGAATTAAACTTATAGTTATGACTATAGTTATGAGCCTGAAATGCATGTTTGTGTCACTTTTAATGAGGATTGTGTAATATTTAAAGGCAAAATAGTTAAAGTGTACATAAAGTATCCTTGTAATAGTTCCACTTTAGTCAGATATACTAAAAATTTGTTTGATTGGACTTACAAAATTAGTTGTTCCAATTTAGCATACTTGAAGTATACCAGTTTAATATGCTAAAAGTGCATTGCATGGCATTTTATTAAGTACATAAATATGAAAATGTATTTGTAGTAGTATACTGCGCATGAAATAAATGTAATTCAAATACATTTAAGTATATTTATTTTTCACTAGCTTACTGAAAGCTCGCTTTTTACTGATCATTTCTGTCATCAAATCTGTCGTGGTGGCATGTGCCACAGTATTGCTATGTGTTTTTTATGTGTTCTGAATGTTGTTAGTACATTGCTGGGTGGTTGCTGGGGTTGTTTTTTGGTTGCTTTCTGGCAGAATCAAGAGTCAGCTACAATTTAGTGTTAGTGTTATGTTTTTACCCACTTTTGGAAAATCATAACTCCAATTTGGTTAGAAACATAATAGTTTGAAGATTCGAAAACCTGACCCTATCAGCAATAATTAATAATGAACAATTGTACTTTTTTTCCAGAAAGGTATTGCCTATTTTTTTTAATACTCAAAACTATATTGTGACTGGTATGTGAACAACTAACCTATGGAGAAATAAAACCAGAACTATGTATTTGTTATAGTTCCTTATTCTAATAATTCCTGTATTTTAGCAACAACATGTTTTCACATGCACACTGAATGCTCTAATTGTCAGCTTCCCAAACAGATTTGAGATTTGAAGAGGGAAAAAATTGTTGTTTTGTCTCAACACTCCGTTCTTAGGATGAAATTAAAATGAATAAGTAAATAATAATAATGATGATAGTATAGTAGTAATGATAATTTGCTCCAACTGCTAGGTTCTTCTAAGTTCTAAAGCTTTACTTTATGTCTCTTTCTGGAAGATCAGATTGAGAACAGCCAGGAAACAGGCCAGAACCTCTTCTTCACAGAAAATACGCAGTTCGTCAATTTTCTGCTGTATTGCTTCATTCTTTCTCAGGTAATTCCAGTAGAAATCTCTAGGTTCTTGTCCATTTTTATGGTAGTGTCTGATCACCATGATGGCCCTGTCAGAGGTGAAGGCTTGTGTTTGTTTTGCTGCCCTGTTTAGGATGTACATGTAGGCCTGAACTTGATAATAGTACTCATGTGTTTCATTCAGGTGGCCATGACGACTACCGTTTTTTGGTTTAGTGAAGACTTTGCCCACCATATCTCCAGTGGTTCCTTTACACTCAATCACCATTTTTTCTCTTTTTTCCTCTTTTACTTCTGCTAAGAAGTCCAGTCTTCCAGAGAGGAATCCAAAGTCTACTTTGTTACCTTTGGTGTACCTCACTCTCATGTTTGTACCAATTTCTCGCAGCTCGTGGTAGAACTTGAGGCATTCACGTTCATCTCCTGGGTTCTGGAAAAATTTGCCAAAACTTTGTGGAGAGGAGGTTGTCCAGAGAGCTGACTCGTCAGCATAGTCTCTGTTCTCAATGTCACGGACATTCACTGTCACACCGGGAGAAATATTTGCAATATTGTTTCCAACTTCTAAATATCTCCAGCTCCTTGTCTGTGTTGTAGCATAAATGGTGGGTGTGGAGATGACTTTTGTCTGGTATTTGTCCCTGAACCTGAATCCACAACTTGTGTTTGATACATTCTTTCTCCATTGCGATCTTAGAGCTTCCTCTGAATCGTCTCTTTTATCAAAGAAAATCATCACTGTGAGTTCAAGAATTTTTTCATTTTCTTTCAGTGGCAGCGAGTTTTTTAGTTCCCGGCAGCCGAGACGTGGAATGCTGTTAAACTGAAGCTTTAAGTTTTCCAGTTGTTTTACAATGTCCTGGGCTTTCTGAATGATAACTTCGTTTTCTGAGAGCCTGATGACTTTCTGGTTCAGGACACCATTGGGTAAGTTAATGCGGAGTGACTTTAGAAGTACTAGGTAGTCACCTACTGATATTACACTGGTGCTTGAAACAGGCTGCGCTTTTTCAGGCAAGAAAACCCTAGAACGGGGCCCAGATCCTGGTTTTGAACTGCCCCCAAAGCCTTGCTTTTCTGTTCCTCTTTTATTCTTTCCACCTGTGCTTCCATACCCCATACCTATTTTTAGTTCTAGCTCATGAAATTTCTCCTTATCCCGTACCTTCTGTCCATTCAACAAATGCCCATTCTTCAAACTACTATCTTTCAATTCACACACTCTGGATCTTGAAGGTTCCATGTTTTTATCTTTAAAATTCTTTACGCCTAGAAAACATTCGCATTGGGAAAATTAATATAAAAAAATACAATAAAATTATTAATAAATAAAATAAATGCTAAAAAATTATATGTAGGCATATGACCAGGTCATATTTCAC
The DNA here is from genome assembly GCA_032357475.1 of Enteromius thamalakanensis. Classification (NCBI taxonomy): domain Eukaryota; kingdom Metazoa; phylum Chordata; class Actinopteri; order Cypriniformes; family Cyprinidae; genus Enteromius; species Enteromius thamalakanensis. The sequence goes on from JAUCMT010000032.1 coordinate 18,617,059, forward strand.
CATATTATATTTATTTTTGTATTTTTCCACATCAGCCAGATTTAAAATTAATAGAATTAAAAATTCTACAAAAAAATTGATTATTGATAATAGTTCTTTAATTGATTTTATTGAAGATATTAATCAGATTATATGATGTTAGGATAAACTAAAAGTCAGGAACTGATTCATTATTGTATACAACTTGCGCCACCTGAAAATGTTCAGGTCACACCCAGTCATGTGAACTCTATGCTTTGTTTGTCATAGGATTTTATTTCTTCTTTTAAAATGTTAACATTTCACTATTGTTCTGGACATCACGATTATTTAATTTGACCATCTATGTTTTGTTATGAATATCAGTATTTTGTGTATATTTCCTACACAATACATAATTGGCTTGTTCTGACAGTTCTAATATTTCTTATACATAATATATTCTATATAGTATGTGCCTTTTCTAAAATACTAGACAAAATATGTACTTACTGAGGTTTTCATCAGATTCAAGCAGTTGTATTGTAACAAGACTTCACACGCAGACTTGACTACCTGTGTTTATGTCGTCAGGTGAGACCTCAGATGAATAACAGGTCAGCCCAGATTGCAAATGAGCCCTTTCATTTTCCATTCACCTGACTGCATGTAGATGTCAGTGTAGCTCATTAAAAATGACTTGCAGAAATCTGTGTAAAGATGAACATCTTTCCAATTCATGAAATAAATGCTTTAAAATTAAATTAATTTTGAATTTATGAATATATGAATTATTATGTTTTAGTGTAAATAATATTTCAATTACTTTTTGTTAAAAATACTTTTTTTTAAATTGTGTAATGCAGACTGTTAATTCCTATTAAATGAAATAAAGTAAAAGTGTTTTAATAGTGCACCATTTGATTTATTTTATTTTAATAAATAAATGTATTTGTTTTATTTTTGACATACATAATAATTCAAGAGCTTGGTGTTCATGATTTTGCTTTGAGGTTTTTTTATTTTTTTATTTATTTATTTATTTTTATCTACTGAATTAGCGTATGTCAGGCGTGTATTTGTTTATTTATTGGACAGACAGATAGACAGACGTGCGGACTTTTATTATGTAATTATGTGACACCGCTGCAGACTTCTGTCTGGTACTGGTACGTCATTTTTGGCGCCGGAAAAAGAATAGTAAACAGTGCGGGGGGCGGGGCGGGGTTTCATCGCTTTTTTTGAGCCTCATCACAATCACCGTTGTTTGAAGAATTCCAACAATACTTGCAAAAGCAAAAAATAAACACTGGAACTATATTAAATCGATATCGTAAGCACCGTGGACCCCGCTTCCTGCTGATTGTTTTCATTACGAGAGAGGGAAGCATAAACATTGACGATCGCAGAGAGGTAAAATTCTGTTTGGCACTTTGGGAGTCGCCAGTTCGCCAACAATTTTGCAGCAGCGGATGAGATACTGTGGGTGGACATGGTGTCTATTTTCACCTAGCGCATTGTTTCTGCTCGTGAACGTATAGAAATTAATAAGTGTGCTTGTTGTTATTTTGTCTGGTATGCATCGCAACTTGATGATATGTAAGAATTGCACAGAACTAATGCAGCAGAACCTCGATCATTCATCACCCACTGGTGACAGATAACCTTAACCTTCATTTATTCATTACGTGTGCTGTATACGTTAAATGTACGTAACATCGTTGGGTTATTTGAAAGAGAATCGTTCTAAAGATTTTAGCAGACTTGAGTGCTCTAACAAGTTAACAAGTGTGCCTGCGCGAAAGTGTTGTACTACTCTGTTGTTTTTATTTTAGTTAGCCGTTTTAATTAATATTTTATAGTCTTCTGAATCGTTTGTTGATGCATATTTTTCTCTGGTATTCTATTACAAAGTTTGATTGACTGGTCGTCCATCCAGTGACCATGGAGGCAGGAGAAGACCAGACCAACTCCAGCTCAGCCAATAGCAATGCAACGTCAGGGGGAAACTCCCGCCCCCCTCAGATAGCTCAAATGTCTCTGTATGAAAGGCAAGCTGTGCAGGTGGGTCACAAAGCCACTGCGAATTTCCCTAGCAGCCTAGATGAAGTGTGATTTAAACCACTTATTCATGTCATTGCCACTCTGTGACTTAAATTGTCTTGAATTGTGGGAAATTCAACTGTCTGTACTCCTGAATATGTTTCCAGGCACTGCAGGCATTACAGAGGCAGCCCAACGCAGCTCAGTACTTCCAGCAACTGATGCTCCAGCAGCAGATCAACAGCGCTCAACTCCATAACCTGGCTGCTGTGCAACAGGTCAGATGCACTGTAAACCATATCAAGCAATATACCCATAAAATGTTATGAGTAATATTAGTCCTGGTGGTGGATGAGGAAAAACAACCAAATTATGCATATTTTCTTTTCAAATCTCAAAAAATGTATTATCTTTACCTGGTTGGGTAAAGTACACTACTGTTATTTCAAATAAATGCTGTTCTTTTGAACTTCCTAATAATCAAAGAATTCAGAAAAATAAAAAAAAATACTAAGCAATATAATAGTTTTCAACAAGCATAAGAAATGTGTCTTGAACACTAAATTAGCATATTAGAATGATTTCTCAAGGATCATTTGACACTAAAGTCTGGAGTTGTGGCTGGTGAATATTCAGCTTTGCTTCACAGAAATATTCAGAGAATATTTCTCGAAATTACAATTTTTACTATATTTTTAATTGAATAAACGCAACCTTGGCACGAAAGACATCTTTCAAAAACATTACATACCTTACAGACTGTTTTAGCAATAAATGTAAATTTGTTTTGCGTGTGTTGAAATATAAATTCAAGTCTTATATTCAGTGTAGTATAAGCAAGGGTTTGCACTATGTTTAATTATAATTGTTTTTCAGCAAATCATTTATGAATTCATAGCTTTCATGAAGCTGCACTGTAGTTATTATTGTTTGCAAATGGCAATTACTATGGTTTTTTTAGTAAAATTATTATTGCTTATAATTATTTGTGTTCTTTTTGTTATTGTTTTTATTATTATTATTATTAATAAAAACATTGAATTAAAAAAATAAATAATCAGATGCTTTATTATATTAATTTGACACCAAAAATATTGGTGTGGAAAAGTGCTTGTAATGTTATTTTTTACTTTTTTTCACCCTGAGATATTTTCTTTTTTTATTTGCAGGCAACTCTTGCAGCCAGTCGTCAGTCCAGCTCTCCCAGTAACAGTGTCTCTCAAGCTACAAGTTCAGCGCAGTGCACAGTGAGTGCTTTTACATCGATTTAATTTGTGGCCTTTCTAATGCAAATTATAACTATGCTCACTTCTAATTCTTCGTTTGTGAAACTTTGCTTATGGTAGTTGACAATCATTTTGGAACATTTGATTCAATAGAGGCTAGAGCTGATCTATGATGTGCTTGTTTTAGGTTAACTTAAGTACAACATCTGGTGGAGGGACCATGACAAACCCCCGTCCAGTGGGACCTGCCACCTCTGCAACCTCAACAGCCCTTAGCCAGTCAGTTTTGCTGGGTGGAAACTCGGGTGGACAGGGTCAGATGTACCTGAGAGTAAGTGTCTTGTCAGAGTGCACTTAATATATGTTTTTATGACTTGTAATTACAATGTACAAGAGTATAAAACTGTTTACCTGTTGAACGTTAATTTAATGTTTATCTAAGCTCACTCTTTTCCTAAGGGTGTAATTTTACCGTTCCTTCCACCCACAGGTAAACCGCTCTCTCAGGGCACCTCTCACCTCTCAGCTCATTTTCATGCCTGGTGGTACGGCGACAGCTGCTGTGGCAGCGGTTGCCCAACAGCAGCCCCAGCAGCAGCAGGAAACGCCTCCCATATCTTCAAGTAACCAGTCAGACAATGATCAGGTGTGACATTTGGCCTTCTTAGTAAAGTTGCATTAACAAATGATGTCAGTCTGTAGGGTTTCCATCAAGGCCACAGGGTGCCAGAAATATCCCATTTAACCAGTACTTAATTCATTCAAAATGTAAAGTAGAAATCATCTCTCATAGCCGTAGCTGACATGTAGGAGCCTCCTCTTTCTTATTCTTGGATGTAGTTAAACTTTATATTTTTAATGGTTGTGATTTTTGTTAAAAAGCATTTCACTGCCAGTTTTGATTAAAAAGCTACTTTGTCCTGTCTGGTTAGAGTCTAGACCATATTCTTGAGATCTTTGTTCATTGTGATGTTGTTATACTCTTTTTCTTTTTACACTTTTCTTTTGCCTTTTGCATAATTTTCTCTGCCTCTGTTTTTAGGTGCAGAACTTGGCAATGCGTTGCGTGTCCACTCCAAGAGTGGCTACTGTAAAGACAGAGTTTGCAGACAGAAAGGAGACAAGTGGTGAGTATTAAAATGAAGATATAACAGGGCTTAACAATAATTTTTTTTCTGCTTTACCAATTGAGCCAGTAGTTCAGATTTCCACTTGCCCTGCTCCACCACACAATTTTTGTTTTACTTTAATTTCAAATTTTATAAATCATAATGCAGTCTTATTTTTAATCTATTATAATAACTTTATTATTATTTTATTTTTGAATTGTAATTTGATAAATTATTAAATTTTATTTAAACAATAGTTGTTAGATTTTTTTTAAATGAAAAAAATGCGTATTTAAAAAGTTCTAAATAATATAAAGCTAATATTAAATTAATATTACATAAATATTACCATTAAATAAAGTTAGTTCTATTCTATTCATTAAAAAAACAATAATCTGGAAAGAAGATTTAATCATGGATGCTGAAAATTCCACTTGTGGAAAAAAAATATTTACAAAAAGGAATCAATTTAAATTGTAATAATATTTACAATATAATTGTTTTTACTCTATTTTTAACAAAAATAAATGCATTCCTGGTGGACACAAGATACTAAATCTTTGAAAAATGTTATTTACAACAAAATTAACAACAAGTGCTGGACTTTATTCATATTAAGTGAAAATAGCATATTTTCTTATGGCACCTACCCTGACCCCAATTTTTTGATTATTTCATTCATTTTCGTTGAAAAAAACTAAACAAAATGCTTTTCTGATGTGATTTGTAATTTGAAAAGAGTGGAAAAATGTTTGCCAAAAGACAGATTCAAACTAGAGGATGACACAGGAGTGGTTTTTCACTCCTGTCCTGTCCCACTCCCATAGAAAGAAATCCTGTCCCGTCCACTCCCAGACCAAAGTTTGAAAAAAAAATCCCGTCCCATCCTGCTCCTGTTTAAAATGACTCCCGCTCCCATATATATACAAAAAGATGGCTTCTGGGACGGCTGGGTTGTGTACTTATTTTTTAATTGCGTTACATTGTAGGCGTTTTAAAAGGAAACTACAAAATGGTGCATTTACTTTTTTTTTTTTGTCTTTCCTATTGGTTGATTCCCGCTCCCGTCTGCTCCCGTTAACTATTTTATCCTGTACTGTCCTAATCCTGTGATTAATAGCAAAGATGACTCCCATCCCGCAGGAATACCACGGGAATCCCTTGAAAAAATGTCAGCCTCTAATTCGAACCTTGGCCGATCTTTTCCCAAAATTAGTATGAAACACATTTTACCATCTGCGCCACCAGAGCTGATAACTGTCAACTGTCTTTTTTAATGTTGACTAGCCCAATCACAATTTAGTGGGCGGATTTAGTGTAAATGGCCTCTGCTATCAAGTTTTGTACTTAGTGTAAATAGACACCACATTATTAAAAATATAGAGGAAACTCCAAGCCAACAACATTTGTATATAATTTGGCTGAGAAAAAAAATTGTAGTATACATGGCAAAACATGTCCTCATCTGAAAGGTTTAAAAATTCACACAATTATTACTAAATGTCACAGAAAATCAAATGTCATAATATTGCAACCGTTTCAACCGTGTTTTGCGCTTGAAATTTTCAATTGTATAGAGTGTGTCATTTCCCAGTTTCACAAACTATAGAATGTACTAATGTTTGTTTATTTCTTTTGGACTTTTAAGGTTCATTTCCACTTAACCAACAATCTCAGACTCAGCAGCAGTTTGGCCAGCCATCCCAGCAGACCCAACCACAGACTCAACCACTCGCCAACACCAAACTGCAAAACTGCTCCAACACCACCAATCCAAGCATGCCTGGCCTCAGTGTGAAGGGCGCTAACCAATCAGCAGTCACCCCACAGCAAGCTGGAGGTTCTTCCAATCCTCCGTCCTCCTCCCCTTCCCCCTCCCTTCCTCTCCCCCAGCTCCTCCTTTCTCAGTCTAGCTTGTGCCAAGCTCGAGGAGTACCAGCTGCTACAGCCACCCTTACCCACATCCTGGTGCCCACCTCCAATGTTCCTACATCTTCTCAAGGCTATCCATTGGGCACGGTCGCAAACAAACCTAGCATGACTGCCCAGACGTTAGTGGTGCAGCCACTTCAGCAGACTGGGGCGAATCTGAGCACTGAAAAACTGGGTCATGCTACGGGGCATGTGCCTATTCAACCTAAAACAGCTCAGGGGCATCGGGTGCCAGTACAGATGCCCCTTCGACACCCTCCTCCCATTCTTCCAGCACCACCCAACAACGGGCAGGCCGTGGGAGGCCATCATCCTCCTCACATCCCAGTTCAGCTCGTTGGGGCGAGACAGAGCACACTAGGAAACTCCCAGGCTATAGCAGTGGCCCAGGCTCGGACCTGTTGTACCCAGCAGGACGGTGCGGGTGTCGTTCCCATTAATAACTCGGGAAGCAATGTTGTTACAATGGTGACTGCTGTGGAAACGGCCGGAGTCGGCATGTGCCTTAAAACAGCCCAAAGTGCCCTCCCAATGTCTCAGATGCAAACCAATCAGAACCCACCGTTGAGTCAGGGTAATCCTACTTCCGTTACACATTCGATTGATGGACAGAATAGCTCTGGAGATTCTGTTTTCATTCAGTCTGGACCAGCTCAGGTTAGTAGATAATAGGCGAACTGTATTTGCCTGTGGTCTGTCCATAATGTGATGCTCAAGCAATGTTCCTTTTATTGTAGACGAAGCCTGGAATTAGCCCATTAAAAAGGAAATCTGAATCAGATTTACCCCATGAGATGTCAGCCGAGGCCGTCAATGCAAGTCCTTCAATGCAAGACTCCGCCCCTCCTCTCTCCCCAGCTCCCTCACTAGATACAGGTGGGCCATAGGACGTAATAGTTTGAGTCTATCAAAGTGTTTACTGCTGAATGCAGTAATAAAAATAAATGTTTCTTTTAATAATAATATATGGAAATTTATTTTATAGAATGTATATTTATATATTTGTTTATGTATATATTTATAGAAATGATTTTATATTGTAAAAAAAACCTTACTGGATTGCTGTAATTATTTAATGTACCTTTGCGGTGCATGAGAGACGACTTTAAAAACAATACAAATCTGCTAATGTTAAGTAATTGTAGTGTTGCTTAAAACAATGTTGTTGTTTTTTTCTTTTTGCTCGCATATTTTTTTGTAGTTATCACAGTGGATAATACTGGATATTTAACATTTTTATCCTCAATTCACAAAAAGATCAAAGTAAGCACACCACAGCTCCAATAGTAGAAAAGTATTTAATTATGCACTTTGTGGTGAGAACAGAAGAAATGCTTCTGTCTGGTGGATCGCACACATTAAGCTTTTTTGCCTAATTGGTGTGCGCTCTTTTGTTAATCCTCATTTCACACAATTGATACATTTAGATTACATTTTCTATGTTCACTTAAGGTTAATCTAAAAAAACATTTCTAATGATCATTCATTAATGCTGTTAAATGTAATATTGTTCTCTTATTTGTATAAATGTTTTTGTTCTTCTTCGCCTGTCTCTTTGTTGTGTAGTCCCAGAGATGGCGTTTTCCTCTCCTCCAACTCTATCTCTTTCTCTTCCTCTCCCTCGTGGAGGAGGACAGGGTGATCGAGCACCTGTCCCACAGGCTGTGGTCAAACCCCAGGTCCTCACTCACCTCATTGAGGGCTTTGTTATCCAGGAGGGAGCCGAACCTTTCCCTGTGAGTGCATCTGCTAAATACAAACCTAGTTTTTCATGGAACACAAAAGAAAGAAATTCCAGTTTTAAGGCACCCATGAATTAGTGGATTAGAGGTCTGAGAGGAAATAAACTTTTCCTTCTGATTGATAGGTGACTGGGCCGTTGAAAGAACTTCCTGTGGCTGTTCCACCCATCCTACATCCAGAGAACATCCGCTCTGATAGTGAGTTGTTGTGTATCAAAGCTGTGGAAGAATATATCCTGCAATGAGGTTCTCTCTGTCTCTTACGCACCGTCTGTATATATGATTTTTAGAATTAAAGTGCGAGTACTGTCTAAGGTTTGCACCTGCCAGCCAGTTCAGACGATCAAAGCGCTTCTGTTCCAAAACTTGTGCCAAGAGGTGACACCAAATTCAGCCCATAACATTGATAGATTCATAAAATGTCTTATTAGTAGAATTAATGGAATTATTTACAAATAAACTTTCTCATAAAGGTACAACGTCAGCTGCAGCAACCATTACCGTGTTAGTAGGGGTCTTGAGGGTGTCGAACGGCCACCAGGGGGCCCTGTTGTGCAGGATGTTATTGCTAGACGAAGGGGTCCTCGCAGAAGCAGCTCTGAGATCGCCTGTGCTAAAATAGCAGGCAGGCATCTTCCTGTAAAGGTAAGATAATAAACACCTTGATAACAAAACAAGATTGTATGTGCAACTACCGTTCAGATGTTTAGGGTCTTAGATTTTGTTTAAATATCTTTTAATACTTTTATTCAGCAAGAATTCAGTCATAAATGCTATTCTTGTGAATTTTTTTATTGCTCAAACCATCTTGAAATAAATGCATCATGGGTTTCATAATCATATTAAGCAGTTTTAAAGTGCCCCTATTATGGGTTATAAAAGGTTCATATTTTGGGTTTGGGAGTCCCAAACAACAGGTCGAATTGCATGCAAGGTCAAAAATTAATCAACAGATGGCATGATAAAAACATGTTGTTTTTTTTTAAAACATGCAGGAAATTTAATAAGAAAAATATTTGTTGGGCACAAAATCAGCATATTAGAATGATTTTTGTAGCATCATGTGATAATGAATTCTGGATTAATAGTTTTTAAAAAAAATTGGTTTTGCCATCACAAGAACGAATGACGAAGTTTGTAATTTGAGCATAAGAGACTTCTAAGACTTTTAGAAAAAAACATAATGGATACATGATGTCACCCAAACAGAAAATCTTACAAATATTATTCTTGCGCAGTGTCGTTCAGAATCTAGCCGTTCTGAGGACATCTCCAGCTGTGAAGGAGAGGAAGAGGAAGACTTCTTGTCACTCTCTCCCAGCTCATCCTTCTCATGCCCAAGACCAACCCACTGTGGTCCTCAGTTGGACGACACAGCACCAAGTGGTCTCCCAGTGGATGAGAACCACTTCCTAGCTGGTAACCCGGCTCACTGGAGTGTGGATGAAGTGTGTCAGTTCATTTCGTCTCTTCAAGGTTAGTTTTCTGATTAACCTCTGAATGTATTGTGTTCACCTGTATATTTACTTTATTACATCATATACTCCTCTATCTCATGCAGGTTGTGAGGACGTGGCATCCCAGTTCCTGTCACAGGAGATTGATGGCCAAGCGCTCATGCTACTAAAGGAAGAACATCTTATGTCCACCATGAACATCAAACTCGGTCCTGCTCTCAAAATCTGTGCTTCTATCAACAGCTTAAAGGATTGAGCAAAGGATGGCGAGAGAGAAGTAGCGGGATTAGAGCTTTATACTTCTGTTACCAGCCTGAGAAACTGAAACCAATGGGCATGAAAAGACATTGGATTTTATCTTGAGCTAGAGATTAATCCAAAACAAACAAACAAAACCAGGGAAGAACAGGAATGAATGACGTAACATCTGAAGGGGAAAACAAGTGATGCCTTACTAAAGCTAATTATTTACCTTATATTTTTGTTTAGATGTGAAAGCCTGGATTATTAATATTTTTCAATGATGGCTAGATTGGAATGACTAGTTCTCACTTTAATTGGTCTAGAATTCAGTTCTAGAAAGAATAATAATCCTAAAGGAAAAAACAGCTCAAAGGTAGTAATGCATAATCTTTAAATGACAGAATCCATTAGTTAGAAGGTGATAAACATAATACATGTCGATTCTGGATTTTGAATGTGCTACATATATAATATCTGGGCTGTTTGAATAGGCATGTGAGCTTCGCGTCCTTTAGTGTTTGTCAGTTACGTAAAAAAATAGTAATCAAAGTATGACTGATAATACCGTTAGAGACCGTATGTTATACCTGTAGTGCTTTTGACTATCAGAGTCAAAGATATGAAGAAGTTGCCTTTCAAAAAAAAAACAAAAAACAGTATGTCGCCTCTGACAGCTGCATCTTCCTTCAAAACCATTCTTATTTTTCACAAAAGAAAAGTCAACTTGACTGTCATTTCACTACTTCTGTTGGGAAAGCCTGTTTTCAGTTGACCAGCACTTGATTAAGGGACTGTTGATTGTATTTAGTGTGCCATTTAGGAAGTTAATACAATAAGATTTCCATATACTACATAACTGTCTGCTATGAATCTATAGAAATGGTCATTGCATCCATTGGTGATTTCATATTGCAACTTTGTATTCCCGTTTTACTGCTAATAATGGTTCAGAGACTGTGAGAGATGAAAAATCGGTAGTTATGTTCTTACTACACAGTATTACTAAATGAAAGTAGTTTTGTTTCTTTTTTACAAATCACAGACTGAAGGAGTAATTGGATAACCAATCCTAGAACAATACATTTTCTTTTTTTCTACAGTAGATGTTTAGGAACCTTTTCATTTGTATTGAAAAGTAACATCATTATTTTTGGGTACAGTTTACCAGCTTCATAGGCGAGTATTAGTAGCTTTACCTGAGAGTCTTGCTGCACCGGTATGGTGAGGTTGTGTGTGAATGTTTATGAGAGAGAGAGAATGCCTAAGAAAGCTGTTTGCTGGCACTCTAAACATATGGCTCAGTTTCTTTGTACGCTAAAATATGAATAAAGAAGGTGCTGTCACATTTTCTTCAGTTTCTTTTAAGTCTTTATTTCTGGTTTGGCAAATTAGTTTAGCTTCTAGTTTTAGAAATGCATTGATGACTTTGTTCAGTGCTGTGAGAACTTGGTCCTGACTTTAGCTCCAACTTGCTGGAGGATTTTGCAGGCAGCAGAACGTTCTCCAGACTGTCAGGTCTGTCACATGTGCTCAGTGTGAACCTGCTTTCATCTAAAGAGCACAGGGCGCAAGTAGCGATTTTGCCAATCTTGGTGTTCTCTGACGAATGCCAAACGTCTTGCACGGTGTTGGGCTGTAAGCACAACCCCCACCTGTGGACGTCGGGCCCTCATACCATCCTCATGGAGTCTGATTTTGACCGTTTGAGCAAAATGTTATTAGATATGGGAAATTGGGCTAGTTTTTAATCCTTTTGGGTGGGTCATCTGGAAATATTATTGGTGGAGCAAAATGAAAGAGCAAGAGCACCTTGTCTTCAAAGTAAGTTTCTCATTTAATTGTTGTTTACTTTGCTCCCAAGTGTTGATACTTTAAATATGAGCATGACTTTGATTCAGAACATCTGCTCCTGTAAAGATCATCAGTCATTTTCTAGTGACCTACTAAAATCTTTTGTTTAATTTAGAAGTGGAAAATGAACCTTTAAACAAGGTGGCCATTAACCTTGCTATTGTACTGCTATATTGTTCTTGTTCGGATCAGTCAAGTAAGTTTTAAACATCTCATTGTTTATTGAGGTTAACTCCACCTTTTCACAGCACCGCGTTCAAATATCTAACTGTAAAATAAATTTAAGATTTCATTCATGCTAACATAAATAAAATCCTAGAATTTGGCAATATTGCAATGTGTTAAATGAATTTTAAAGAAGATAATATCTGTAAACATTCTCTAAAATTACCATTTCATACATTCAAAAGTTTTAATGTCAGTATGGCTGGTCAACATTTAGCAGGAAGAACTGCAAATGAATATTTTACACCACAAACACAAAATAAATTTTTTATATAGGTCTGATGTATTATGAAGTGTCGTGGAGTTTAGAAAACAGTGTAGTTGTTGGATTCTCCATATCCTGCTTCCTGCAGATACTGTTCAATATTGATTGGCTCAGGCACACGGATAACACTGCTGTCATTGGCACTCTTCTCTCCTGATTGGAGTTTACGCCTGACCTCCGCCAATGAGGGGCGGTCATGCTCCTTCCACTGACAGCAAGCTTTGATAAGTGAGTAACTGGAGAAAAGCAGTAGCAGCAATTGATTATTGTGAACATTCACACTGTATAACTAGTTAATTAAATTATAATAAAAGAGTGTATACAAGATTTTTACAATACAACAATCTTAAAGGTGCATTTACAGTGAGTTGGAGCAGTTGTTCGGTTTCTTCAGGGTTTTCCCTCGCTGATGATACTGTAAAAGTTCCTTTGCGGGAATTTCAGCAAAGGGGACCTCACCTGAAGGAATAAAGAATGGGATAAACAAAAATGTGAGAGAAGTCAAAAGTGAGAGTTATTAATCATTGTAAGAAAGATATAGTCAACTTGATCATCCCAAAAGATCCAGACATCAAACTTACCAAGAGTCACCATTTCATACAATAGCAGCCCAAATGACCAACTGCAAAAAACATCAAGAAATACATGTATTTGAGTTGAAAACGTCAATGTTGTTTTCCTTATAAGATGTATTATGTTTTTTACTTACACGTCACTTTTTGGAGTGGCTGGTCTCTTGGCCAGTAGCTCAGGAGCCTGCCACTTTTTTCTCCCAGGATCTTCACTGTGATTGGCACTTGCTGATGTCCTTGCATACAAATCACCTAAACTCCAGAGTTTTGCAGTGCATATCCTGCTGACTAACACACTGCGAGCTTTGATGTTGCAGTGGAGAAGATCTTTGCTATGGAGAAAGTCCTACAGAAGCAAAGAAGCAAGAAGATCAGAAGATCTTTATCCTTAAAAATTAACCAACATAACACAACACTATAATTGGTGTAATATTTTTTTCCAAATGCTTGGATTTTACGCTGAAAAAGTGGAACAACATTGCGCTCACCAGTGCAGAAGACACATGTGAAGCCATGGTGAAGATCTTTTTCTCTGTCATCTGGTACATGCCGTCTGGTCCAACATTATCCTGTTTAATACCACATGAAAATTGAGCACCAAAAAAAAGGTTTATTTAGATGCAAGATCAACAAGATACCTCTGAGATCAACAACATTACACACAGTAAGCATTTCAAAAGTTGTCTATGTCAGCCTAGATTAGTACCACTGCTATAAAACCTCTTGGTCAGACCCCTTACCTGTCTACATTTCCACAGGAATCCGAGCAGATCTCTGTTCTCCATCTCTTCAATAACAGTAATGAGAGGAGCTCGCACAGATATAACTCCCAGAAGCTCCGGTAAGAAGGGATGGGGTCCTAACTGGGAAAGGAAGGACGCAAATCCCAAGAATGACTGATTTTCCTGGTTACTGGCTGAATCTGCGTAAAAGAACAAGAAATGGAGAGTGAAACTGGAATTCAAGATGTGAGTCAGACAATGACTATATCATAAATCACTCAGGTACCTTTAAGCACACGCAGCACCACATTTCTGTTTTCCATACGTGCCCTGCAGAGTGAGATGGAGCTGTCTGACTTCAGAGAGTATGATGCTGGGAGAGGAGACACCCCTTTGAAGTTCTCCGGGAGTCGCTGTCGTGGAAGTTCCCTGGGCTTTGTGAAAGCTGAAGCTGCGGCGCCGAAAGAGCCTCTGCCATCGGTAAAGGCCACATTGTTGACATTGAAGGAGGCATTTTCATTTCTATAGGAGTCTCGAACTGGGCTGAACGTACTGTAAGATGTAGTGTCCAATGCTATGGGCTCACCCTCAAGAGGATTTAGACCATGGGGAGCTATGTATAGGGAAATAGAAAGAGAGTGGTTAGGTGGAATTCCATGAATTAAAGTATGAGTAAACCGAACAGCATACTTAATTAAATATATTATTGATCACATCATTTTTGTTTACTTGAAGTCATTATTGGAAACATTTTGTGCAAACAGTGTTTACAGTGGATATGGATAGTATTCTGACCCCCTTAAATGTTTCACTCTTTGTTATGTCACAGCCATTTGTTAAAATCATTTGTTCATTTTTTTCCCTCCTTAATGTACCCACATCACCTAATATTGAAAGAAAAAAATTTATTAAAAAAGAAAAACTGAAATATCACATTGCTGTGACACTCATATTAACTCAGACAGGACGACTGGTTGCAATCGAGGGAAAGATGAATGCGGCCAAGTACAGCCCACATAGCAAAATTGGTTTGGCCCAGAGATGGGCCACACAATCCACTATCACTTGGCCCATGTACGGTACATGACTGGACCAGGTCTGCTTGCCAGCACTCGGGCCACATATGGCCCATGGCACAGCCATGTCTCAGCC
>JAUCMT010000032.1:18631655-18671288 GCA_032357475.1 Enteromius thamalakanensis
ATGTCAGCCCCCGCTGGCCACACTTTGATGGTCCTCACTGATGGCTTCACACGGTTGATGAGGGGGGAGTACTTGGGAGGTGAGGAACAAAGAAAGGTGATCTGATTGTCCTGGGTGGGGGAGGGGAGTCACAGCATAGGCTTCAGCCATGTTTGTGTAAACATGGTCCAAAGTTTTGTTTCCTCTGGTGTGACAGGAAATGTTTGGATGACATTTTGGGAGCATTGTCTTTAAGTTAGAGTGATTAAAATGCCTCGCGACAATAAATACAGCCTCCTGGTGAGCAGTCCATTTTGTTCGTTAGCGACCGTACATTAGCAAGGAAAATGCTGGGTAAAGCGAGCCGGTGTGGTGTTTGCTTTAGCTTAGCCTTTAGTCCACCACGCTTCCCCCGCCTTTGTTTACGGTCTCGGCGCCACCTTTGAGCACTTCTGCCCGGTCAGGAGGGTTGTGCAGCCTTGGTTGTTCTGACAATCATATTGCACAGTAAAACCAGTGTAAAAAATTAAGCCATTATATACAAGCGATCAAATGAATTAATTAAATTTAATCCTGACAAATGTGGCCCAGTATCCATGAACTGCCGCAGATAATATTGCCATATATGATTTTCTTCTGTTTGTAGTTTGAATTTAATGCAAATCACTATATATACACATGTTCATCATACCAAGTTTCAGTTTAACTGTCATCCAAATTGCGTAGTGAATGTACACAATTTATAGGCTATTATTTAATATTTATCTGATTCAATTTAAGATCGCGTTGGAATGATTAACCCTTGCTGTATAATCATAGCTTTAATCAAAATCAGAGACATAAGGGCTATTATCAGCGTCTAGTCACTTTTTTTTATTCCAGCTTCATTTTCCTCTGCTGTAGCACCCATGTCCTAAATTCCCAGAATGCATTGCCGCTGTGACGACACATTCCCATGCTCTATATCGAATGCAGCAAAACACCTGCAAAGGTTTTCTGAGCCTTCAAAATGGTCTCTAATTTGGTTCACTAGGCCAGTGGTTTTCAAACTTGTTCCTGGTGACCCACAGCTCTGTAGATTTTGCATGTCTCCCTAATTTACACACCTGATGTAGATCATCAGCTCATTAGTAAAGAGCTCCATGAACTCACTTGAGTGTGTCAGATAAGGGAGACATGCTAAATGTGCAGAGCAGTGGGTCCTGAGGACCAGGATTGAAAACCACTGCACTAGGCTACAAAGTCATGGGGGAAACTGCTGATCTGACAGTTGTCCAGAAGACAATTTGGACACCCTTCAAGGAGGGTAAGCCACAAACATTCATTTCCAAAGAAGCTGGCTGTTCACAGAGTGCTGTATCCATGCATGTTAACAGAAAGTTGAGAGAAAGGAAAAAGTGTTAAAGAAAATGATGCACAATCTACTGAGAGAACTGCAGCTTTATAAGGATTGCCAAGCAAATTCGATTCAAGAATTTGTTGAACTTCAAAAGGAATGGACTGAGGCTAGGGTCAAGGAATCAATAGCCACCACACACAGACGTGTCAAGGAATTTGGCTACAGTTGTCGTATTCCTCTTGTTAAGCCACTCCTGAACCACAGACAACACCAGAGGCTAAGAAGAAGAAGAACTGGACTGTTGCCCACCGGTCCAAAATTTTGTATTTCATTTGGAAACCAAGGTCCTACAATCTGAAGGAAGGGTGGAGAAGCTTGTAGCCCAAGTTGCATGAAGTTTAATTTTCAGTCTGTGATGATTTGGGGCGCTATGTCATCGGCTGGTGTTGGTCCATTGTGTTTTTTGAAAACCAACGTTACTGCACCCGTTTACTAAGAAATTTTGGAGCACTTAATGGTTTCTTCTGCTGATCATCTTTTTAAAGGTGCTGATTTAATTTTCCATCAGGATTTGGCACCTGCCCACACTGCCAAAAGCACCAAAGTTGGTTAAATTACCCTGGTGTTGGTGTACTGTACTTGACTGGCCAGCAGATTCACCAAAACCTGATCCCCATAGTTGCAAGTACATTAGAAAGACTGTTGTATCAATGGCAGTTTCTGTGTAGAGGACCAGTCCTGACTATCAGGATAGATTGTGGCACCAATTTTATAGGTGCACAAAAGGAAGTCCGCTCTGAACCAAGTAGACAATCAGAAAGTTCAAGACACACTGCTAAACTATCATGTTAAGGGGATATTCAACCCACCACATGCAGCTCACTTTGGAGGGGTCTGGGGAGATTGATCAGACTAGTAAAGAAAACATAGCTTACAGTACAGCTGTAGACGAAGATATGTTACAGATAGCTTTGTGTGAAGTTGAATGCATTCTCAATGACCGGCCCATTACAACTAAAAATGTTTTTTATTGGTCTTGTAAAGTATTCTAATTTGTTGAGATTGGTGGGTTTTTGTTAAATGTAGTACATGCGTTTCACAATTTTAAGTTTACTAAAATAAATGAACTTTTCTACTCCATTGTATTTTATTTGAGATTTATTGAGATGCACCTGTGTATTATTTATAACATTTACCAACATGAATAATGAAATGAAGAATGTTTAAAATAATCAACATTGTCAAATGTTACTGTAGAGAGACATAATATTCCTTCTAAATGTGATTTTTTTTATTTATTTATTTTTTTGGCCTAAGTTTTAACTCTCACTACCTTTTAGATAACCGAATCTTGATGCATTAAAAAAAGCCAAAATCATTAAATTTTTATCAAATGCCTCTCAACCCTAGTTCTAACCTGTTCTTAAATGTACAAATATATTAAAAAAAAAAAAATTGAAGTGCAAATACATTCTTGAATGTGATTGGTGTTTGAGATGAAATGGAAGAAAATGGAATCCTGGCTGATGTGCCGTGACTTTACCAGCTGTTTGGTTACATCACGGTTACAGTATTCACAGATGAAGTCATAATAAAGTCATTTACATGCATATGTGTAATTTATCCTTGGTGTCATCCACTAATCCTATCTCAGGATTGATTTCTTATTTTTTATTCCATTGAATGGCATTTGTAAGAATAGTTTATGGTGTATTGCTGCCACCTACTAGACTGGAGTGTGAAGTGGCATTGGAAAATATCTTATATGAACCAAGTCACACTATATTAATATTCAGTGAAATACTGGATGCTGGAATAATGGCTGCTGAAAATTTAGTTTTGGCATTCCAATAATAAACTGCATTTTAAAATATATTACAAAAGAAAGAATTTATTTTTAAACAGCAATAATATTCAACAAAATTTACAGCCTTAGTTAGCAAAAAAAACTTTTGAACAGTAGAGTATACAGACATCAATATTTCTGTCTCTGTTTATTTCTGTCTCTGTTTTTTTTGGTGGCTTGTTTTTTCCTCTCTTTTGAATTCAGTATGATTATATTGTAACAGCAATGTCAATGTAGATTATTAATGTCAATGCACAAAATTCAAAAATAATGCACAATGCACAAAATTATTAAGTATAGAAGAGCTGTGATCACATTTTGGATGTAGGTTTGTTAGGGTGAGGCCCCACCCACTTCTCCCCTGAAACACAAAAGAAGATTTGATTAAATTTTAATATATTTTTAGATGTTAATATCCCAAGGTTAAGTGAAATAAACCATTAAGAAAAACTGGGTATGGTTAATATAACCATTAGACTACAGTATAGCAAAAAATAGTTACCGATGCAATGAGCCATGATCTCAAATCTGTCAGAACCAAAGAAGGTCTCAGGCTTCCCGTTTACATGACACACAGTGAAAGGGAAACCAAAGCCCTGGAAAATTGCAGATCACTGTAAGGAATATTCATTATATTGACAGAGTGCAGAAACATAAGTAAAAGGCTCTGACTTGATAGTTCAGTGCTTCTTGTGTGATGCTTTTCAGCTTGTCTTTGATTGGCTGAGATTTGGAAAGGGTCAGAATTTCCTCCAACACATTGGCTGAGAGACCTGCCTTTAATCCTGCCTGTGTAACAAAAGACAGTCTGTTTTATCATGAAAATTTGCATGGATATAGTTTTATGGCATAATAATAGGATAATCTTTAGGATGCCTCTGTGAGTGAGGCAGGCTGGGTGACGTCCTGATCAGTACTCCAGATTCTTTTCCAGAGCTCTCTAGACACCCTTTCAACCAGATCGTCTCCCTCTTTTTCCTTCTCTGCTACAGCTGTCACAAAACGCATTGCATTCAAAGTGCCTATATGGAAAGATGGGCGATGAAAGAGGATAAAAGAAAGTATAACGGAGAGTTATTAAAGATCTTTTCCCTTAAACAAAACTTCCTCTTAAAAAGATCTCTATGACAGAAAAAAATCTGCAAGGATGGTTCGAATCTGGTCATGGTTACCCTTCTCAAACATTGCCTCAAAAACATTTGAAGGTGGATACAAAGGAACACCAAAATATTCGGACACCCTCTTCAGATCTGTGGTCATGTAATGAAACTTATTTGGAACCATTCCTGGAGGCCGATTGCCTAAAAATAGATGAAACATGATTCTATATTATTCTATTTATAAAAGCACACTTTAATAATCCTGTTGCATGCTTATTGCTCCTATGACTTATTTCAGTAAACAATGCAACGTAAATACCAAATTCTTTTGGTATTTTAAAAACTACATAATGCATTCTGAGACTAGATAAAACACTTTTTCATTAAATAATCTAGAATTGTTGTTTTCAATGATATATATATATATATATATATATATATATATATATATATATGAATCCACCGATTACCTGATTCCTTCATGACTCCCCCTAAATATGCTGGTTTAAATTTGAGGTCGATGTTCCAAACATTTTTATAGCGACACAGCACCTTAAAACACAAAATGATCTTGAGTAAATTGGATTGCAACTAACTACTTATAAGTAGAAAAACAACACGCACCTCAAATGCCAGCCAGGAATACGGAGAAACAATATCATAGAAAAACTCGACCACTTTTCTTGAACCTGCCATCTGTTAAGAAAATAAGCACAAACCCGAATTATGTATTATAATACGGAATATTAGAACAATTTCTTGTACGCAAGCAGTATAACCTTGTCGTTGTTGTGAACTTGAAGAGAACCCGTGCTAAAGTTCAGCGACTTTACAACCACAGATTAACCCTATGGCAAACAAACAAATGCGTATCTGCACGGATTATGAATTACGTTTAGGAACAACATAAACAAACAAAAAATCCTATTCGTCTCGAAACACTGAAGGGTGCTTTTTGCTTCGTGAAGCTTCGGATTCTTTAAGAATCGTTAGTTTCGAGCAAGTGATTCGGAGCTCAAAGTCACGTGATTTCGGTGCCTTTTATAACCAGATGCGTTCTAGATGCACTACACTGACCTTCCACCGGCTGCCGATTTCTTGCGGCTGGGTCGAACCCACCTGGGGCCTGTTCAATAAAACAAGTTTACCAAATAAGCCAGGTTTATTTCAGTTAGACTTACTGCCAGTTAATTTGGCTTGAAATAAGTCAGACTATCTACCAAAAGCCTGGCTTATTTGGTAAACTTGTTTTATGGAACAGGCCCCTGATGTCTTTTTGTGTCAATTTATGATTGTGTTTAATAAAAAGAAATATTTATTAGCATCTTATTGACTTGATTAACCGAGCTCACCAAGACACAGACAATACAAGGCCTACTAATTAATAAAATAACATTTATACAGACGTAACGGTGTTAGATGATTTGTTAATTTGATTTAATATGAACAATAATATAAAACATAAACAATAGAATTAATACAATTTCAATAACACATTTGCATTTAGTTTGTAAAAGGTGTTTTGTGCTTGTTCGACCCACCTTTCCAGTTTTTGACATACTAGTGTTCCGGAGCATTGCTTGAAAAGCGGCTGTCACCTGACCTATGAGAACGATCTCACTTGACGCGTCACGCTTGGCTCAAATTCAAAACGCGTCGATTGCGCTTTCAACATGCCCGTTAGTGTGCCTATGCAATGTTTTTACGTGTTGTGACATTAATTAATTATACTGTATAATTAGTGTATATAATGTGTATATATAATGTATATTTATGTACTATAGTATTAAAAACGATAACATGGGAATAACTGAATTAAATTAAACAAACTCGCGGGCTCAACCAAAAAGGATACTTATTTATTATGTTATTTTATTATTGTAAGGAAGACACAAAACTTGTTGCTAATGACACATATGCTTATTAAATAGACAATTAAACCGTACAACAATGACATCCCAATAAACGAAATATCTAATGATGATCTAATTAGATGATAAATGATACAGTTGCCAGACCTTTTATTGACCACAAGATGGCAGAGTAAAGCGCTGTGTCAAAAGCTTTGACGCATCAACGCAGTTCGTTGTAAAAGCCTCACTGCTTCAAAAGCTTCGTTTGGCACATTCCTACTAATCGCCAGACAGGCTTGTTTAGTGTCGTTTGTAGTTACTGATAAACCTTTGCGACTTGTTCCAAATATTTCAGGAGTGAATGAAACGGTTTGAGCTCCTGTATCAATCAGAGCTCCGCCCCTAGCAGCCACAGTGAAAGTTCCCGTCTGCTGAAGGGGTTGCCAGATACTCAGACTATTACTGGTTGTTTTATTGATTCTATCTTTTATGGGAAAATAAATTACGTTTATTTTTGTAAACCTCATAATAAGTTTTTTTTCTGGTTTTCAAAAATAATTTACAATTAGAAAATATTAAATAAACAACTCTCTTTTTTGCATTTCTTTAAATTTTATCATAAAAAAAAAACTGAACATTTGTCTCCTCTTGTCCTTTTTTTATTTGGTAGCAATTGTATCACAATGTACGGTGCGTTTGTTATGAATATCTGGCAACTCGTAAAGCGATTCATGAACATATGCGGTAGTAGGAAGTGGTGTGAAGAGAACACGCCATTGCGGGCGGTTAAAGGGGACTACAGTATATTTTAATAACCTTTAGAATAAATCGTCTTCATAGCACATCTCCTTATATCTCTGCCGTAAGTATTACGCTGGTTATTTAACAATTATAGGTGGTGCATCACTGATCCATTGTCAGTCTGCTTATCTGCAAGGCCAGTCTGATAGATGCATCTAAAAACTGACTATTCAAATGTAAGATTTATGAAAAATATAACATAACTTGATCCGATGTGTTGAATGGCTGGTGCCTGGAAGTGAATGCACGAGCTATGTCATCACAAGTTGGAAATGTTTGGTTCAGGAAAATAATTAATTAAATCTAAGCAAAGATTGGTAACACCTTATTTTAAAGTGCCCAAGTTACACATATTGCATTAACTTACTATTATAATAACAAGTAATTATGCATAATTAATATGATCCAAATAAATCTTAAAATAAAGTATAAACTAAAGATTAAATGAGCTTTAAATAACATTACCTCAACATCATTGTTTTATATTTAGTCATGTCAAAGATGGGATGACTGATTCAATGTGGGCAGTTTTCCAAACTGAAAAAAGGTATATAGTTCACCCGTAAAGTGTTTTCTTACTGTGGAGGTCCGTGGGGACCAGGAACTGTTTGGTTAACCACATTCTTCAGCTCTTCCTTTAACTCAAGCCACATACAATTTGAATGTTAGATTGATAATGAAATATGATATCTGCTCAACTCAGAGGTTCTCAACTCTTGCCCTCAAATTTTGATCAAGGTTGGAGCTAAACTCTGCAGGAAAGTGGACCTTGGGGACCAGAGTTGAGAACCCCTGTCTTAAACCGTGTAATACTTTCTTATTGATGTAAACAGAAAGATGTCACCGGATGAATTAGTCTACCTAGGAATCCTTGCTGCATCAATACCTGTAGGATTCCTCTTCCGCTACCTAAGTAAGTCTGACCATGTTATTCTCCACATTAATGTGTGAAAAATATGGTGAATACAGTTGAAGCTAGTTAATTTGACATTGGCATTGCTTTACAATTCTTTTTGGGTTCAGCCCATCACACAATGCTGTTTTGTGGCAAAATTACAAAATATTAAATGAATACTACATCTTGAAAACTCACTTTAAATACACACACACACCTCGCCTAAAAACACTGTAGATCACAGTTTTTACTGACAAATGATTATTTACTGTAATTATTATTATAGTAAATGGATCAAAATGTAAATTTATGTTGGTCAAATAAATATAAACAGGTTTTTCCCATTGTATGAATACATAATGCTGATTGGAGTAATTAAATAATAATGAGAAAGATGATTTAATGTCCCTGTATTCAACAAAATCCAATCAATCACCGATGCATGGAAACAAAAATAATTGAAATAATTGAATTTTGATAATTTTTCTGTATATATTATTTCCCAGGTCCTCCAGTCAAGCAGGGGGCAGCATTGCTGTTAGGTTTGATTGTCTCGATAGCAACCTGTGGGATCCACACTCTACACTCTCTATGTACGGTGCTAGGAACATGGCTGATAATAAAGATCAATTGGCGGTTAGTATAATATCTAGTTGTCGTGATTAATACATTGGATTGGCCTGATTCCCCTGTTTAACCTTTGGCCTTTTTTGTTTTACATTTTATTTAGAAGTGCTCCTGCTCTGTCTTTGGGTTGGACGTTTCTGTACCTCCTATTTTTCCGTCTGGTCACCTGGTTTGGCCTTCCCCAACCAACACCTTTTGCCAATGCCATTCAGCTTCTTTTAACTTTAAAGGTATGAGAAAATAAAATTAGCCAGATTTTCACGTTTTAAACTCTTGATATATATTGAATGAGTTTTGAATGTGCAGATGGTCAGTTTAGCCAATGAGATTCAAAGTTATCACTTGGAGAAGAAAAAGGAAGTCGGCACCTTCACCAAATCCCCAGTGGTGGGAGGACTTTCCCATGAGCCTTCACTTTATGAAGTTATATCATACAGCTACTGCTATGTGGGCATAATGACAGGTATTTTGCATGTTTTGTGTTGATTTCAATATGCTTTTAAGTCTATTCAAATGTTCTGTGCTGTTTGTTTTGCATGTTTGCTAATAAACCTCTCTCTGTTTCTCTCTGCCACTAGTTCAGTAATGTGTGAGTCCAATTTACTTTTATAACTAATTGTGTTTATTATTGCTCCTCTTTTGCCATGACTTGTCCTCCCAAACCGTGGCTCATTTTTCATTCCAATATTCCATTTGTTCTCATATCTATATTCCATCCTATCTTTGCCCATCTGCTTCATGTCTTCATCGATAACTCTTACCATTCTCTTCTCACGTTCCTTCATTTTCCATTCTTTCTCCCACCCACTCTTGCCGGTGTTCTGCAGGTCCCTTCTTCCGTTATCAAACATATGCAGACTGGTTGCAGCAGCCCAGTCCTCTGTCATTGCCGGGCAAAGAGCCCTGCTTGCAAAGGCTGAAGATGGTGCCAGTTTACGGAGCTCTCTTCATAGCCGTCAACGCCGTCTTTCCCTTGTCTTATGTCCGTACTGAAGAATTCCTGGACCACAACTATTTTTACAGGTTCATTTTCTGGATTGAAATACCATTCCAAAACCCTAAAACTGAGGAGATGATAAAATTAAATAATACATTATCACAATTTATCATATTGGGAGTCATAGTAGAAATTATATTTCAGGTTTTTCTACATGGTGGCAATTTTCTTTGTATTCCGGATGCGTTTCTACTCTGCGTGGTGTGGAGCGGAGGCTGGCTGCATCAGTGCAGGTCTAGGCTGTTACCCCCAGGGTGCGCTGTCTAAACCTGGAGGAGGGCCAACGCTGAAATATAGGTAGGTTGTGCAACTTTACAGATAAGAGTGTTTTTACAATTTGACTGTAACTTGTACATCTGGTGACTTTAAAGTCCACCTACAATTTTTTTTATACACCATGAAATAACAGTTATGATCTTGTATGATGATCACTGTATGATGAAAGCCTACAGTTGAGCTTTCATTATCCAAGAAGAGAAATGTACCTTTTTTAGTAACACACTTGAAGCAGGATCCAAAAAAAAGACAGTGTCAGAGGACAGCAGGGTCACAGTTGTGTAGTTTTAAACTACAATTGTCAAGACAAATATATTTATTCCTAAAAGGAATTAGGTAAATTTCATAAACGTCATAAAATGATTATGAATATTTCAATATTATGCCCCTGTGGAAACAGAATGTTTTCTTGCATGTGTCTTAACATGCAAATTAGTCTTTACATTTCATTTGTAAAAGCTAGTTTATTTTTATAATTTTAATTTTGATTATCATGTGTATCGCACTGAAGTCATGATTTTTAACCATATTAGTTTAAACTTCTGATATGTGTTAGTGGCTGTCACAAGGCACGGGAGTACTAAACTTTACAAAAACAGCTCGGAAAGAACATACATTACATTAAACACACATTAAATACATCAATTAATTTGCTGCTCTGTGTTGTCATGTACAGAACAGTTAGCATGCTTTTCCTGAACTTTCTTCATGGTGTTAGAACTGGTCTTTTAAAATAATGCCATAATGAATTGATATTCAAAATCATGACTTTTAATAATTAAAATGAACAAGTTGAGTGTGTTAAACATGTTTGAATTTAATTTATTAGTTATATGTAAAAGCAAGGGAAATGAGCATGCACAATTTAATCAAACAGTGCAAATAAATTAAAATTAATCTTTTAATATCAGCATTAACTAATATATTGCCAATATATTGTGCACACCTAGTGTAATTTAAAAAAGGCCACATTTATTAAGCGTGGATCTGCAACGCAGTTTAGCTAGATTATCTACAGGAAATTAGAAGTTTACTCAAGGTTTGATCATTAGGTGGATAATGTTGAAATGCTGTTTTTGTTTCAGTATTGATCCAGACACAGCTGTGGAGTATGACTTTAAAACGATCCAGAACATTGACTGTTACAACACAGATTTCTGCGTAAAGGTTCGGCATGGCATGCGCTACTGGAACATGACTGTGCAGTGGTGGCTTCACCACTACATCTACCCCAATACTCCTTTCAAAGCGTACGCTCTCAGGTATAAGCATGAACATTTGACCTTTCGGCTGGATTGTGTTGTTACTGACCATCACTAATCTTTAACTTTCTCTTTGTTTCCTATCTTTACTTCTAATGGCAGGGCTGGTTGGACTATGTTAATCAGTGCTTATTGGCATGGCCTCCATGCTGGTTACTACCTCTCTTTTCTCACTATCCCACTGTGTATCGCAGCAGAATTGGCCATGGAGGCATCAGTCAGAGCCCGTCTTGGGCCGACGGGCCAGAGCATCTTCGACTGGATCCACTGGTTCCTTAAGATGAGAGCTTATGACTACATGTGCATGGGTTTTGTTCTCCTAAAGGCCAGCGACACCATCAACTACTGGTGCTCCATATACTTCATAATTCACATCATTGCGGTTGCTTGTATAGTAGTAGGACAAGTGATGAAAGGAGGTAAAAAGAGAGCAAGAAGGGAACAGGGTGAAGGAGAGAAAGATGATGTGGTAAGAGAGAAGGCTGAGTGAAACGAATGTGACGCTATGATTGTGCTGATAAGTAAAGAGTTCGTATGTTAAACAAAAAAAACATTTTCCAACATGCACTGCAAAAGCCATCAACTGCCATTCAAGGTATTTTGCTTTTTAAAAAACAACTCAAAAGTGTAATACATGATGAACCCCAAGGACCTTGGGGCTCAAATTAACCTCCTACACAAACGTATAACTAATTCCATCCATTACGAAAAACGAATGAATGTTGAACCCATATACTTTGAGCACGAATTTGTGGAGATTCACTCTCTGTGATGGTGTCTTTGAGGTAATACAACCTTTATGAAAAGGTGGATGTACTGTCATTAAATTTTAGCCTGTATTGTTTTTCATCCATTATGTTTGATGGATTGAGTGTCCATTGATGGTTAATGTTTTTGTCAAATGTATCAATATTATATTTCTGCAAAGAATGTGAAAGTAGTTGGTAACTTTCATGTTTTTTCACTTTTTCAGAAAGTAGGAGTGAATGTTTCTGCTAATTTGTTCATCATTCATTTTTGATACCACATGGTGTACAGTGCAGCTTACAATTATCAAGCTAAAATTTTGCACCGATTAACATGTTACAACGATTTTTTTAAAATAGCTGAAAAGTTTTGTTCTTATAAAATTAAATTATATTGGACAGTCTTGTTTTATTTTGTCATGGTACACTGGATGGTAGCACTTGTGTTTTGTTTATTGATCGGTTCAGATTGTATTCCGGTTCCTGTAATATCTACCTGATGTGTTGTATCTTTGAGGTTTTGTTTGGAAAAATCACAGTATTTTTATTAAAAACAAAGTGATTTTTTTTTCTTTTATCCCACCAAACTTCCTTACATGAAAACTTTTCAGTACCCGTCTTGTGATGGATGTTTTTTCCTCCTACTTTAATGGCTCAACTTAAATTACCATTTAAAAGTTTGGGGATTGTAGATTATTACCTATTCCTTTGCAATACATTTTTTCTACAATTTTTGCAATGTAATATTTTTTAAAACTTTTAAAATGTAATAAATAATTTTTAAGTAGCACATGTTTTAGAAGTCTTTCTAATTTGCTGATTTGGCGCTCCAAAAATAGGGTTAAATTTTATTATCAACGCTGATAATTCCATTTTACTTAGAATGTTTACTTTCAATTTTGGTCTATTTAATGTGATTTTTTTTTTCTTTTTAAAAAATAATTCTGACCCCAAACTTTTAAACAATATTGTGTATCCACACTTTCTTTTATTTCTTTCTATCTATCTTTCTCCCTTTGAACTAATGTTTCATACGTTTTACTGTGAAATGGGCATTTTTATTATTTCATTCTCTTGTTTATTAACAGTATGTGATAGTGATAAGATTTAATAGTCTGTTAATACGGTCACCATGATTTAGCCAATTAACACGTGATCCTGAATCAACATTACTGTCCAAAAATATAACTCCCAAGCCTTACCCTTAAACCTACCCCTACCCAACATTTATGCCTAAAATCAGTGGGAAATGAGCTGATTAATCATTAAATTAACATAGATTAACATCTTGTACTTGGTGACATTATGCTCACCCTGTTAATACTTAAGACTTCTTGTCTCATTGGCTCAGCGAAAAGGGTATGGCCCTTGTCTCTGTGACAACACATTTAACAAGCAATAAAGTACATGGAGACGCCAAACAAAGCTTATAACTCCAACTCATAACTTGTTTTTCCACAAATAAACTTTATTCTTCAATAAGTCATTTTTTAAACAGTCACAGCTAGTTTAGTAAGTCTGTATGACTCCACAGAGAAAGCAAAATGCTTTAAAATGTTCACACATTGTAACTGGATCTCTCAGTAGGTTGCAGCTGACAATACAGTTAGTCTGCCTAGCGTGCAGCTAGTGATCAGCTGGTAAAAGGTACAAGGAAGTGTTTCCAAAGTTTATTTCCATGAGACTCAAAGTCCAGATGACAGAGTCCTGACTCGCCTGTGTTTTTCTCCGTCATATTAGCTATGCTCCACTGACAGCTGTTTCTAGATTGTGTTGTCTGTCTTTTAGTTAGTTTTATGTGGAATTCATGTCCATAGTACTTGTTTTATAATGGAGCTGAGAGAATTTAACAATCAAGTCCATCCAATTCCAGGTAAGATAGTGTGTATATGTTAGCCTCAAATATGAGATATTTAAATGTTCGTCTACAAATATACACTTTTAATATTTTGACCCTGTATGACCCACCCTGTATGCTATAAGTATATGTGTTTTGGGTACAGATTTTTTTGTTGTTGTTGTTCATTGTTCTTTCTATATATAATCCAGATCTAATCGATATTAGATGGTCTTGTGACATTTATTAACAGAACATAATAACTAACAGAAATAATATCTGTCCTTAGTTTCATCCATGTTCAGTGTGAAGTCTATGTTGTTTTAGAAATGTTAAATAGAACTGGCAGAGATGTGCATATATAGGTCATGGCTATGTATAGAAATGTAGTGCAATATTTCAAGTGCTGATGGGGAAATGCTACTCCATTTTGTTCTCAGTCCCAGTTTTTAACCCAGCCATTACTGTACGTGACTATAATGTCTCTCAGTGCAGCTTAGCATCAGTTTTGTCCATTCTTTGCCATGTATAATTTTAAAAATACCAACTCTTGTAATTGTGATTGCTTTGAAATACATCTCTGAACATGTATAGACTACCCTAGTCCTCGCGGTTCCGAGTCTTCTCTGAGGTTACGGACAGTTCCAGCCCAAGACACAGGTGCGGTTCAGTTTGATTGGGCCTCTACACCTGAAGATGTGGAAGACTCCAACGAACCTCGAAGTCTCCGCGAGCTGCCGCTGCACATGGGTCTGAAGAAAGCAGTATGGTATACATGCATTACCTTTTACATACATTTACCAGTGTCGACTTTTACATTTGTGCGTTACCAATACTTAGGGATGCATTTGACGTGACCAAAAAAAATTAAACCTTTCCGTTCTAACTTGAGCTCCCTAAAATTTTGCTTGTTTTTGCTGTCTTCTTCCAGGCAGGTGCAGCAAATGAGAGGTCCAGTTGTTTTTAGCTCTTGGAACATCAAAAAATCACAGACATTTCGCCGTTTCTGTGAGGTTGCCAAATACATTCTCAGCTATTTTGTTCTGTGGAAGAGGGAAATCCAAAGGATAGGAGGTGATGAACCTATGAATTAATGAACAAAAATGAGAAATGCTGCTCTCACTTGCACATAAACATGTTTTTCCACCTTAAAAGACAGGTAATCTGAGAAAAGACACTAAGAAAGAAGCCTAGTGGAGATGGAAGACACATAAAAATAAACTTCATCCACTTGTTTTTTTTTTTTTTTTTGTAGGTCACTTTGGTGGAGGAGTCCAATCTTACTTCTTGTTCCTGAGATTTCTTGTGATTCTCAACTTCCTGTCCTCCTTGTTAATCGCTGCATTTGTCCTCATTCCCAGCATTGTGTTTCGCTCCATGGACTTAAACTCAACCATCCCTTCCACATTTAATTTAACCGGTAAGAACACAATCTCTGTGGTTTACAACACAAACTTCTCATGCTTGATTGCCTTATTTTCATAGATAGCAGCAGCATACATAAAAGCAACAAGACCAGTTTGACATGCTTAGTTTTAGTTCCTTCAGAGTTTAATTTCAAAAGGTATATTAGACAAAAAACAAAACAATAAACCCAAATAATGTCATGTTTAAAAGCATTTCTTTATTCGGTTAATAATTAATTAGAATAACTAATCCTTTCAAAGAAAACCAAAAAAAGTGTTTGACCATTGTGTTTGACTGACTAATTTTTGGTCTTTCCTTCCCTGTTCTGAAATGTTTTCGTTATCAAATGCAAGGTTGTTTCATGCAGCAACCCTATTAATTGGACTGCTGGGATTCTCCCTAATTTTCCTAGCCTTTTACTCCTAAGGAATTTAGGGAAAAATGCTATTTGGATTAAACCCTCTTTATTGAAATGCTATTCACACAGTATGCATACAAATTAATTTTACATTTAAAAAGAATAAAAAATAGTCAATATTATCTATGTATGTATGTATGTATCTATCTGTCTGTCTGTCTGTCTATCTATATCTATATCTATCAATCAGGTAAGGAGATATGCTTGCAGTATGATCCAAAACCTGGTGCCCTTCTGGTGTTTTACACATACTTTCTGGATCTGGTTTCAGGAACGGTATGGGCACGTGTTTAGATTTTAAATACATACTCTAATACACTGCTGTTTGGTGTTAATAAAAATGTTTTAAAAAATACAATAACAAATTATTGTAATATGCTGATTTAATTTGTCAAGAACCAAATCTAATTTTTAACACAGTTGTGCTGCTTTATATTTTTGTGGTCTTTATCATCACTTCAGTTTTTTTCATCAGTTTAATTGATTGCTGAATAGAAGTATTTTTTTTACAGTACTGTTATTATAGCAATTTTACAACATCTTCAGCACTTTCATCATTTTTTTTAAATGGCAGCTTTGTAATTTAAACCGACATTTTGATTTAACCGGAATTTAAATAATTTCGAAACAATGTGGAAAATCAAATAAAAATGAAAGAAAAAGTGAATTATTTAAATGATGCTTGTTTGTCAGGCTGAAATAATAGGAAATTTACTTATCAAATATCAACTGAATAAAAATAAAAAGTTTATTTAGTTTATCTGAAATCTTTTTTTTGTGGATAGTTTCTTAATGATTTTCACTTATCACAGTTATTTTTTTATTTAGGGTTTTATGGAGTATTCCTACCTGTTTTATGGCTATTATAATAATTCCTTGATTGAAAGTAATGGCTTCTCTTATAACATCCCTCTGGCCTATCTATTGACGGCAGCCTTCTACTTCCTCTTCTGCTTCATTTGTATAATTATTAGGTGAGTCTTTCAGGTTTTTCTACCAACATATTGAAAGGATATTGTTGTTGACATCTCTGACTGGCCAACAGAATGGGCAGCACGGCTCGTCTTGTTGTAGAGACGGGTGGAGGAGCAGTAGGGGGTTACAGTATGCTGGTGTTTACAGGATGGGACCATGGTCTCCAAGGAGACCGTGCAACAAAACTTAAACAAAACAATCTTCGCCACCGATTACAGGTCTGTGCATTGGAAAAAAAGTCTAAAATTGTCTTCAGCTATTTTAATCTGTCCAATATTCACGAGTATATCAGATGTTTGGACATCCATTTACTGCAGAGCATCAATTGATGATAAGCAAGCAATACGACTCCATTTTTTAGTAGTGAACTATTTTTAGGTGAACTACTCCTCTAAGAGGTCTACTTTTCCCTTACTCTTTCTTTCTTTCTCCCACTGTGCCTGTCACCCTTAGGTGGATCTAGAAGAAGAAAGGCTTAAAAAAAAGGCTGCCTCCCTGACTTTGGGCCAAACAGTCTCTCTCTATGCACTCCGTGTTTTTCTTCACCTAGTAGTCTTGATACTCATCGGTGCAACTTTCTATGGTATTGCAAGGGCAACTCAGTTCAGCCAGGTTAGCTAAAGTTAAATTGTATTATGCCTTAGGCCAGTAAATTCAGATTCATGATTTGTTTAAAGTTTTAAGATTATATACAAGTAAGATCATTATTTATTTATTTGGTTGAGGTTCTGCACTCTCAGAAATAAAGTACAAAAGCTGTTACTGGGGCAAGTATGTTTGTACCTAAAAGATTAATTTTGGTACCTTACTGGTACATATTAGTACTTAAATTATACATATTTGAACCTAATATCTACAAAAGGGTACCTTTTGAAAGGTACCCCTCTAGTAACAGCTTTTGTACCTTTATTTTAGAGAGTGTGATCACCCTGTCTGGCTTTATTTTTCAATAATGAATTGATTCAAATCTCTCTTTCCCTCAGTCCATGAAAAGATCAGATTTTACAGGGCTGCTGTTGCAATACTTACCCTCCATGGTCATAACAGCAAGCAATTTTGTGGTGCCGTTATTGTGCGACAAGATTGCATTACTGGAAAAGTATTCTCCCAGTACCACCGTCATCCTGGCCCTGTTGAGGTTCGATCAATACTCACACCCACAAAGATATCAAAGAGGACATAGAGCAGATAGATGAAGAGCAGTACTTGTTTAGCCTTGGTTAGAGCATCATTGAGAGCTCTCAGTCTGTTTATATTGTGATCCTCATTAAATAGCTTTCAAAATGAATCATTTCGAATGGATCACTGCCCTTTTCTCTAAATACTCACACATTGTCTGTTCTCTTTGATTTGGTTTTTGTCATTTGTTTTTTGGGAACTCTTCTTCTACTTGTTTGATTTTACTCTGTTGGTTATTGTAGGGCAGTATTCCTGCGTTTGGTGAGTTTGGGTGTTTTGGTGTTGACTCTATGGGAGCAGATTACCTGTAACGGATCAGACAGCATTGGAAACTGCAAGCCCTGTAATTACAATTACGACCAATATAAGGTAAATTTTGATGTATTTTGATGTAGGACATCCAAAAGCATGGAAATCGAAATCTTTTGCAACAATGTAAATGTCTTAACTGTCATGTTTAATTAATTAATGCCTCCTAATGCATTAATTTCTTAAAAAATAAAAAAGTACTCTTCTTAAACTTTTGATATTTTAACCCTAGGACAGTTTTAGGATAGATGTCTTGCTGTTTGAGACTCTGTAGCCATCAAAATGTTTTTTTTTTTATCTCTTTCTCACATTTACGTAGTGCTGGGAGACACGTGTTGGACAGGAAATGTATAAACTGACTCTTTTTGACTTCCTGATTACCATCGCTACACTAATCCTGGTAGAGTTCCCGCGCAGGTCTGTTTGCAGATTTATGATTTCTGGCGCGCATTTATATATTAAATATGTAAGTCTGTAACTTCTTATTGTGATTTTCAGGATTGTGGTTGATCAATGCTCATGTAAACTGATTCAGTTGGTGGGACGGCAGGAGTTTCTGGTTCCCCCGAATGTTCTTGCTTTAGTTTACAGTCAAACTGTGGTTTGGACAGGAGCTCTCTTCTGTCCATTGCTGCCATTCATCAACACCATCAAATTCATAATCTTTTATTACTGCAAAAAGGTACCATAAACACACCCTTCTTACAAGCACATCTAAATGCACAGTTTATTGCAATTTCTCATTTGTTTCTGTTTGCTTGTGTCAGATAACTCTCTTCCAGAATTGTCAACCGGCAACAAGAAACTTCAGATCCACCACCTCCAGTTTCTTTTTCCTATTGGTTCTTCTCTTTGGATGGATGTTGTCCAGCGTGGTTCTCCTTTACAGTGTGGCTAAGTCAGTGAGGCCTATAACGCTTCATGTTCTAGCACACAGATTTTAATGAGAGAGAAAGAATATTTAATCATTTATATGTTAAGTGTTACTTTCTGCATATCTCTCCTTGTTGGTAGGATCAATCCATCTTATGGCTGTGGGCCTTTCCGCTTGAACTCAGCAATGTGGGAAGTTGTACCACAAGCTGTCGAAATGCTAAGCCACACAAGTAAAGAATTCCTGTTTTATATTGGCTCCCAGAAATTCTCAATACCACTCTTCATCTTCTCCTGGTCAGTATAAACAGCTTTCGATTCAGGGTTTCATGTAAAATTTTACTCAATATTCAACACCTCTGTAAATGTAATTTGTTTGAAAACATGAATATTCCTGTAGAGAGATGCTTAAAACATATTGGCCTGGTTTCACAGACAAGGCATAGTCTCAGCCAGGATTAGGCCATAGCTTAATGAGGACATTTAAGCAATTTTTATAAACATGATTTTAAAAAAAGTCAGTGCAAGTTCCCTTTAGATTTTCTCACAGCTCAGGTTACATTTTAGTCTAGGACTAGGCTTAAGCCTTGTCTGTGAAACTGGAGTTAAATTACGTAAGTAATATATTGCTTATCTACACTGATTGTTTATTTTTTTCAAATACAGTGTTCTCCTGTGCTATGTGAGTGCTTTAACATCTGTTCATGGGAAAAGTGTAACATTGCTGAAATCTCAGTGTAAACTGGTAAGTTCTTAGTTATTAGTAATCCAAATATATGGATTAGAATGGTTATACATATTTAAATTGTGTAATTGTATAATAAAATAAGATTTGATGCAATAAATTTCCTTTATATACCCTTTTAAGCACAAAAAAATCGCTTGTGCTCTGAATATTAGATAAATATCACAAAAATAGCGAGTTAAAATAATTTATAATAAGGGGTGTGATCACCTTCCTAAACTATGACTTTCTATGACTTTCTTTCCATTTTATCCTCTGACTGAAACCAATGTTAATTCATCTTTTAATCCATATTTATCTGTAACAGGAACAGCGTGACAAGCAGTTCCTGGTCAGACAAATTGAAGAGATGAATGCCACAGTTACGAAGGAACAACGTGAACCAAAGCAGAGAGAGACCAAGCTCTTAAACCAAACAGCAACACAGTGGAATCAACATTACAATTATGCATTTGATCCAGATGACGACCCAAGACCATATTAAGACTTCAGTGCAGTTTATACTGGAATTATGAAATTTGTGCACTCCATTATTTTACAGAAATACAACCAATGATATTTTCACTGTTGTTCAAAGATTAATTTTTTTTTTTTTATCAGCAGTGTAATGTTACAAAATATTTATATTTCAGCATTGTCTATTTGTCAAAGAATCCTGAAAAAAACATAATTATTAAGGAGATATTGCTTTGCCATAGCAGGAATATATTTAATTTTAAAATATCTTCAAATAGAAAACTATTCATATATTATTTTAAATTGTAATAACATTTTACATTTTTTTACTGTATGATCAAATAATGCAGATTTGTTGAGCATAAGATTCAAAAAATGATAATTTATAAACATATATATGTAGAATATATTTTTTTAATGAACCAGTGTACCTTTTTTTCAAGTCTTTAACCATGTAAAAAAGACATGAGCATTCTTTAAAATGTTTAAAAATATGAAGAATTAAAATACACTATCGTTATAAATTGCTGAGCGTTACGATTTATTTAAGTATTACATAAATTCTGAAAATGATTTTCCTGACAAACAAAAAGCATTCGTTGAGGGTTTATGTTAGCTGCGCCCTCATGTGGTAGCCTACGTTGTAGTGCATGACTATTAAATGCGTCACATACGTGTGACGTGATAACGCCACAGCAACTTCCGGTATTTGCAAAGCATTCTTTCTGTTGAGTCGGTGTATTTTTGTTGAAAGCTGTTCTTTTGTGTTTTTGTGAGCTTTCAGAATGGAAGAAACGGATCTAATTTACATAGAGATTTAGTGGCGAGTTTGAATTTTGCTGCGTAAGTTAGTTTGTTGACGAGTCTGTTTGTTTTGAGCAATAAGCTGTTGCCTTATTTATTGAACCGCGTATGTGGTGTGACAAACTTCCTACGAGACTAGAACTACATTTATCTGTTTCACTGTTCTCATAAATATTACATTATGAACATTTTGCCTAAAAAGAGCTGGCATGTGCGCAATAAGGACAACATTGCGCGCGTGCGCCGCGACGAGGCTCAAGCTGCAGAGGAGCAACGCGAGATTAAGCAGCGAGTGGAACGCGCGGAACAAGAGGTAACCATAGCAACCCAGCATCCTTCCACTGTTTCTAGGTTAATTTGCTACATTCCCATCCCCTCCTGCACTCAGTGACCTCAAAGTATTTATCCTGACCGAATTACTATAAAAAATTAAATAAAATGTTTGTTTTGTTCATCTTTGTTTGTTTGGTATCTAATCTATGCTTCAATTGAAGCTGAATGTTGGTTTCTGATCTGTCCGTCTCATCCCTTAGGCTCGAACTGAGTATTTGAGAAACAAAGCTCGGGCAGCCCTTCAGCAGACAGGAAAATGGACAGAGGATGGAGAGGCAGCGGAGACAAGCCGAGGAGCCCGGGAGATTGAACACTTAAATCTGTTTCCTCTAGAGGACTCATCTGAAAAGAAAGGAAATGCAGAATACCTCAAAGAAAAGAAGGAAGAGAAGGTGTTGCAAAAAAAAATACCACAATTTTAATATTTGACCTTACACATAGTTCAGAATGGTAATCGTTGTCGTATTTTATTTTAGGAGAAGCAGGAGCGTGCTATTGGCCTTTTAGTGTCTCTAGGTCCCGCTCCTGGAACAGAAGCAACTCCCTGGTACCTGAAAGGTGGAAAAGAAAAAGAAGAAGAAATAGACAAGAAAGAGAAAGGCAAAAACAAACCAAGAACCTTAACTGAAGAGGAGAAAGAAAAGAAAGACAGGAAGCTGAAAGATAGTTTGGATCCTCTTAAAGAAATGAAGAAAGCACTGGCAGTGAAAGACAGGAAGGAGAAAAAGCATAAGAAGAAGGACAGGAGAGACAGAGGAGAGAAGAGGAGTGGAGAGAGGTGTG
Organism: Enteromius thamalakanensis; assembly: GCA_032357475.1. Classification (NCBI taxonomy): domain Eukaryota; kingdom Metazoa; phylum Chordata; class Actinopteri; order Cypriniformes; family Cyprinidae; genus Enteromius; species Enteromius thamalakanensis. The sequence goes on from JAUCMT010000032.1 coordinate 18,653,496, forward strand.
AAATACATTTTCTATTTCTGTCAACACTAATAAAGCGTCTTGTCTGGCTACACAACAGTCATACTAAATCCAAACCTTTTGAACAGTATTGTGTATGCATTTAGAATGAATGCCTTTTAACTTTCAGATGTCTTCCTGATGTCCTGTTTAAAGAACTTAAAAGAGTTTCCAGTTTATTTTACCTGTTATGTAATGCAGTCTGGAATCACAAACAAATGCAAAGTGTTACATGAATTAGTTTTTTCCCTTGCAAACAAGTTCACATACGCATAAGTAGACGACTACTGCAGTAGTAACTTGTCCATTTGTCGATTTTTTTCATCCTAAAATGATTTCTTTTCCCTTTCATGACAGTTCAGTTGAGAGGTTACGGGCTGAGCGGCTGCAGAGAGAAGCGGAGGAGAGGAAAAGGACACAGGCTTTACTGGATCAGAGGAGCGGAGGCGGGAAAGAAAAAGAGCACGAGCGAGAGATGGGGGATAGAGACAGACCATACAACAGCGCCTACTTTCCTGAATTGGCACGGAAAAGGCAAAGGAGAGACAGAGATCAGTATGGCTTTTATTAGCTTGCAAAGGCATTGATTCAATAAGTCTCGAAATTACAGAACTGTTTTGTGGTCGGACAAGAAATTAGCCACGTGCAAATTGTGAAGACCATTTAAAATGACTGATTGCTACCTAAATGCCATCGATTGGGCCTCTGCAACACTTTTATTGGTGTCAGGTGACTTGGGGAAAAAAAAGGACAAAAAAGAACACCTCCTTTTAGTTTGTGCTCACAGCAAAGGAGGGATTAAGTTGTTGTAAAAATGTGATCTTATGATCTGTAGGGTTTGCATCAGAGTTGTTTTCCCGAACAATTCAGAGGTATCAGCATTACTATTAAAAACTGTTTTTCTTTGCTGCTGATATTGGAGTCCATAAAATATTTTGTTCTTGTCATGTCTAAAGGCTTTATTTTACCCTGATATTGCAAAGCTGGGCTACACTGCAAAAAGTCTGATTGATATTGCCACTTATTCTGGCCTCTTTACAGTCCCAGTCTAAAGGTAAGATCAAATATACATGATTCTGAATAGGACATTGCAGGATCACCCGCAAGTTCTTATTATTAAATGAAGATTCGCCGATACGCTCTGCATGCCCGAGTCCAGTATCCTTTGAACATGTTTTATTAAATTGCGCTAGTTTCATTTCTCTTAGGAAATTATATTACTCTGCAGAACACTTTAACAGAGTCAACCCTGAATTCATTTTAGAGTTTTTATCTAAAGCAAACATGATGTAATTTGAATAGCTCTTTTATATTATGCCATATATATATATATTTCTATTTATTTATTTTTTTGCGTATAAAAAGTCATAGCATTCTATTCTAAGAGTGCTGTGGAAAATAAAATACACAAAAATGTGTTGCGACTGTGCAGAAAATAAGTATAGACTACTTCAACAGAAATCAAAGCAGGATATACATGCGTATGCAATATGCATCCGACAATCACATGTTGTGGAAATACCATCTAAAGCTGCCACTGAAAACACTTACTATGACTTTATTCTTTATAGTTCATAATATAAACTGCGAATATGAAATTTGATAATTTATATGCACAGTTTTCACTCCAAGCACATATGTTTTTGTGCGAGTAAAAACGAATGCTTGGAGGATGGGATTATAAAATTAGTTGGTATTTAAAGCATTCATTAGTATTTAAAGGCATCTTTCTTATGGAAAAAAATGGCCTTTTCTAGACACAGACAGAGATTTGCATGTCATTAACTTGAAGGCTACAGAACGGCACGCTCCGTGCACCTGTCCTCCCGAGTGGATCATGTCACCGCTCCGTGGAGGTGGTCCGATTTAGGGGGATTTTGATGCAATGATACCCAAGGCCACGACACGGGGGCGTCGACGTTCTCTGCAAGCTAATAAACAAACGCTTTTGTTGGCAGGCAGCAGATACCTGAGCGAAGGGCATCGCGAAATCGTTCTACCTACGAAAATCGCCGCGAGGCGCACGCAGCTCCACAGATCGTAATAGCGCAAGCTCAGTCGCGTCTGACGTAGAGGGGCTTCTTGGAAGAAAACATAGCTGGACCACTCACATGATACTGACACTCTATATATGATCGTATTTAGAACCAATAGAATGACTTCGCTTGTGTTTTCTGCCCGTTTTCGACCGATGGGACGCGATGAGGACGAAATAGTAACAGCGCGCTGGTGAGGATGCGGATCGCGGATTAGGCTGACACAAAAGAGCGTTCACACCGTAGTTAATTGCGGATTAAACGAGGGCATCAGCCGTGCACAACAAGGAGACGGTTCTTTATTATAGCGGGGAGCCAGACGCGCGGCGGGGATCGTTGACAGCGTCGCTCGGATGGTGGTGCCGTGGACCGCGCGACTATGTCACAACAGTGCTGGGTGATTGTTCTGGTGGGGCTGATGTCGTACTTCAACCCGGAGAGAGCTCTGGGAGCCCCGCAGAAGGAAGGTAAGCGTGTCGCTCAGATGGCATGATGCGCTCGAGGGGGGAGGAGGCGATGAGACGCTGTATGAATCGAAGGAAAATGTGACAGTTTAATGAGAATATTTTACATTTCTGGACGGGGGTGACTCGTGTATTATTTCACAATTCAATCATATCTATTATACCTAAGATTCATGTTATGTGTTGTAATATTGAGCCCAGGCATTCTGCGCGGATGATAATAAAGGTGTCTGGTTGGTGTGCTGGTACGCATGTATGATTCTTCATTGTGGGCCTGCAAAGCAGCTCTCCTCTATGTAATTTTACCTATGGGCCTGAGGTAACGTTAATAGATATATTTTACATAACGCGACTTTCCCCGAATCATCATATCCCCCTGATTTGGCAGAACTGCACCATCTGCGGCGTATTATTATGTGTGATGTTTTATCCCGCGCGTTATTTTAGCAGTATCGTGAACACAAATGTGCCAACAGGCCCGCGTGTTTATTTGTGCGCTCGGCTCTCGTATGCAGTATGTGTAACCATATGGTCAAAGAAGGGAACTGCGCACAGGTCCGTGTCTGCCAATGTCTGGCCACTATTCCTCGAACAATAAAAGGTTATCAGATGAATAATAACACCCTTCATGTATTCACAGCTACCTGCTCATTAGCCTATGTATTTCCATAGTTGGAGTGGACGAATTCCACAGGCGATTGTCGAATGCAAAACGCGTCTCTATTGTTAATTGCAAGCGTGGTATTTTTGGTAATGATTATGATTTTTAATAAGCATTTGCGCGATTTTTTGTTGTCATGAGTTACTAGCCCGTGCATTGATCCTTAGCAACACAAGTAAGGTTCGAGTCCTCTGACATCATGTGATATTTAGAAATTATAAAGCTGTAGGATATTCTCCATAAAACGAGAACAAGTTAGGCTTCTGATATTGTGACTCGTGAGATATCTATATGAATTGCTTTTTATTTATTAATGTTAATAATGATGCATTAAGTATTGTTATATGATAATGATTGTAATAGTATTGATTAAGAATTATTAAGTTTATAGTTGTTGCTATTTATAACAATATCTACTACTTTATCATTGAGAAATAATAAGAATATTTAGCTTTCTGTTACTTTCCAGAAAAATGCCATCTGTAAGTTTAAAAATGAGCACAGCCTCAAATGACCTACACCGTTTTCACACAACAGACCTAAATGACTCCTTTTAAACAGCTTTTTCTAGCCTTAACCAGGACCTTGCTGTCAGTCCTGATGTGTCCAAAAATGTCTTTGTGGTGCCTATGCTATTTTAGGAGAACCAGGGCCCATTGCCTCTAAAAGTTGCATTACTTTTTGCAAACGATTAAGATAACATCTGTTTCTCATCAGTTTAAAAAAATGCACTGTTATTTTTATCCTCACTATTTTTAGTGATATTCTCATTTTAATCATATTTTATTATATTATAGTTTTTATTTTTTGACTTATTAAAGAGCATTTAAAAGGGAGGTATATAGTCACTAGCAATGGCATGTGTGCTAACGTGATGAGGTTTTCAATCATTTAAATATATTTTAGTTTAGTGGATATTCAGTCTTAGCATCTTAATCACAATGCCAAAGGTATTTAACCTCCTTGCCCTCCTCCCCACCTTCTCTTCTCCACAGATGGCTCTCCTAAAACAAACGGCCAAATTGAGGTACAAAATCAAGTATGGCACCTTTCCTTCTGACCCAGCAACCCTGCAGATACAAGAATCTTTTTCAATAATCCAGTCCCTTCCCTTAAAAAAGGCCTTTCCCCCAAAACAAAACTCCAGTGCCTTCCCTTCTTCTTCAATGGTGACGAGTACAAGAAATGTCTTGTATGATGACTCTCTGGTTTCTCTCCTTTGCTTCCCTTAAACCTTAACTCTCAAACCCCTCCCTAAACCCAATCTGAAGGTGATCTATTCTCAGTTCCTCTGCTTTTCTCTGTACTTTCACCCTTTGTGCAATGAAAACACTTCATTGGACTCCTGTGCTATGTTCTGAATGTAACGCTGCCCTTTTAAATTTTCCCTGTTAGGAATATATACAAGTTCTCTCTCTTTTTACTCTCTTTCTCTTTCTCTCACACTATTTATCTATCTATCTATCTAGGGATCAGTCCCTTAAAATTTGTAAATGGCTGGATATGTAAAATTCTGCCCTATTTTTTCCCTCAGTCTCTCTGTCCCGGGACGGCTCTCTCTCTCCTCCCCCTTATGTGATTATTCTCATCTCCTGCTCTGGGCTGGTCTCTTTTGTTCTGTTGCTTCTCACCTGCCTTTGCTGTAAGAGAGGAGGTGTGGGATTCAATGTAAGTCTTTTTGCTGTGTGTTTTATACTTGTGGGTTTATGTGAATTTTGCATAACGTGGGTGTTACTGATATGAATCAGCATGAAACGTGTGTTTTATTGTTCATCTGATGGTGGTTAAGTGTCTTTTTACATATATATATATGTTCCCACCTCCACCTTTCTGTTTCAGGAGTTTGATAATGCCGAAGGGGAGGAATGCTCTGGGGCTTCCAGCCCTGTTCCTGAGGACAGTTTGTCCTCCTGTCCATCTCTACCAGAGGTTTACACTCTTCCACTGCGGGACAAGAACTGCCCCACTCTTCCAAATGGCACAGGTAAACCCATTTACTAAAGGCAATGTGCACATCTTGCTTCATAACATGTTCTTAAGTGGCAAAACAACTGTCAGTGTATAGATAAATATATATACAGATACATAACTCAGTCCTATTAAATCCCACAGACGGCTCCCAGTGTTTTCGAAGGCACACTCTCAACTACCTGCAAGAGATTGGAAATGGCTGGTTTGGGAAGGTAGACACATTGAAATGAAAATATTTTATTTATTAAATATTTACGTTTTAATTGTAATTAACACTAATGGAAACCCAAAGTGTGGTAGTATAATGTTATATAGAACATTTCATTTGATCTGTTTTATATAGACTGTAGCATTAAAAAACATAAAACTAGAAGGATGTAGTTATTGTGTTTTTCTTTAATCTAAGTATGGATAAGCACCAAGTATGGTTTCTGAATCAGTGTGCCATAGTCTAAAAAATAATTAAAAAAATTAATCCTTATACACATGCAAATATTAAATCTATGAGCTTAAACATGTAAAATATGGCATTTCAGGCCATGGTCTCATTTTGAGATGCTTAAAGATCACACTTTCTTACTTGATGACCATCTATAATTACATTGACCTGGATTTGTAGTGTGGGTTGTCCTGGTCTGGATGTCCTCTTTATGTCCACATTTTTTTTTTTTGGTATAAGTGTTTGATCTCTCTTTGGTAGGTAATCCTGGCTGAAGTGCTGTGTGACTGCAGCTCCTATCAGGCTGTGGTGAAGGAGCTGAGGGTCAGTGCTAGTCCTCTGGAACAGAGGAAGTTCTTGGCAGAGTCCGAGCCATACAGGTCAGACGAACTGGGCTGTTCTTGCCGGCATTATGTCTTACTGATTGTTGTTTTTCCTAGTTAGTTTCCTAGTTTTTTTTTTTTTAATGGTTTTAGTGGACATTTCTGCTGGTTTTATTGAGGCTATTAATCCCAACTTATCTAACACTCAAATTGCAATGGATTACCTTATTTTTGTGCTTGTTTATTTGCATTACAATTGCCTGTCATTGCGAGGAAGGTTTTATTTGAATATTGGAGATAAATATTTATATATATATGCACATCATTTGTATAGATCCAGATTGACTCAGGAATGCTAAAAGCATTACATATCTTTTTATTAGACACAAGTTTTAATTTAATTACATTTGCTATCTCCCTTTCATAATGTATGTTTACAAGAACATTGTAACATCTAACTCCTTACTGATTTATTTTTCTCATCTCACAGAAGTCTTCAGCATCCGAATATTCTGCAGTGTTTGGGACAATGCAGCGAGAGTGTGCCTTTCCTCCTGGTTATGGAGTTTTGTCAACTGGTGAGAACCCAAATTTAGACATTGAGACCAATTCTGTACAAGAACTTTTGTGGGAAAAAAAACTGCCTTGAATGATGCGTTTGTATCTTATTGATAGTTCAGGGAAATTTAGTCAATGGGTCTTATTCATGAAACACTGACGCATTCAGTTAATAGAAGCAATTTATGTAAGAATAGATTCATGATGTATTAAATAAGATAGTTAATAAGGTTTTTTTGTTCCAATTTCATAGAAATTATTTCTGAATGTTTCATGAACAAGCCACATTATGTACTCAAGGTCCTGGAATAAATTATAATATACCAGTTATGTAACTATAAATTATCTATGCACTTTTAATTTGATCCTATTTTCTGTATTAAATAACTTTCTGGATTTTCATTTGTATATCTACAGGGTGACCTGAAGAGGTATTTAAGAGCTCAGAGGAAGTCTGATGGGATGACCCCTGACCTGTTAAACAGAGACCTCTTGACCTTACAACGGATGGCATATGAGATCACCTCAGGTCTCTTACATCTCCATGAGAACAATTACATTCACAGGTAAGTATTACAAACCATGTGAATGAGACAGACAAAGCATTTGTGAAACTGGAGGGAAATTAAAAACGATAAAACTATTCTCTAATTGTCTGTTCTCCAGTGATTTGGCACTGAGGAACTGCCTCCTCACTTCAGATCTTACTGTTCGGATCGGAGACTATGGCCTCTCACACAATCAATATAAGGTACTTAAACAATTACTAAACAACATTCTACTTCAAAAAGACTTGATAGAACAGGACATCAATTAATCAGCATCCTAAGTTTTGTAGTATAGAAGGCATTTTTTGTTAACCGTAGAAGGTGATTTGTTAGTATTTAAATGCAAAAATGCTAATGGAATTTGAATGTGATTATTATTATGTATTCCTTCTTTCTTTTTTTTTTTGATAATGTGTTTCCATGTTTTACACAAACAGGAGGATTACTATCTAACTCCAGACAAACTGTGGATACCTCTCCGCTGGATCGCCCCAGAACTTCTGGAAGAGTTTCGTGGGAATCTAATTGTCACTGACCAAACCAAAACCAGCAATGTGTGGTATGAAAACTTATAAGCAAATGGATTTAATGGAAAATTAAATGGAAGATTCCAATAATTGCACAGAAAAAATATAATAATGGAGTACCATAGTAAGTGTACCTTTAATAGTACCATATAATTCTTTGACATTAATAGTACTGTATAAAATTTTGACTTTGAGGTGTCAACTTTGGAATTTGAAGTTCACTTTATCCCAGTCTATTGGTTGTGCTACTTTAGTTTTTTCCTAAACTTCAGCCTTTTCTCTTTCTGTTACAATTGACAGGTCTCTGGGTGTTGTAATATGGGAACTGTTTGAATTTGGGGCTCAGCCGCACAGACACCTGAGTGATGAAGAGGTTCTAACCTTTGTCATCAGGGAACGACAGATCACTCTGGCTCAACCTCGCCTCAAAATCGCTCATGCGGACTATTGGTCAGTATTTTTAATGCCTTAAAATAGATGAAACTGTGTCTGCACATAGATGAGGATGTAGAATTCAGATTTATCTGCAAAATCTACAGAAATTAATAGTACATGTAAAATCCCAGTACCATTTCATAATTGGTGTAAAAAAAATCCCTTTAAATCAATGAATCTTGAGTGTATTTTGTTTTTGACTGTAGTTTTAATAAAATGAGGGAAAATAATGCTGGGCTTGTAATCTAAAAAGTAAAAATGTAGTTTATAATGTCACATACTAATAAGTAAACTCTTGTTTGTATATTTCATTAGGTACGAGGTCATGCAATCTTGCTGGCTACCTCCATCTCAGCGGCCAACGGTGAACAAAGTCTTCCTCCTCCTCTCCTCTCTCCTTGCTGCAGAACAAGGAAGTCGGAAGAGTACTAGAAGGGATGAAGATGAGGAGGATTATGAGGAAGACAGTGAAGACGGAAGGAGAGGAGAGAGCGATGAATCATTTGAAAGACGTTGGGATGCCCTCCGGCCCCCAGCTTTTCAGTCAGCCGCACACAAGCTTATGAGGGAGAGAGAGTATGGCAGGGAGGATGGATGCCTCAGAGAAAATGGAAACTCATTTCCCCTTTTGGACCCTGTAGACAATATGATCACTCCGACATCTGAGCTAGATGACATTCTAACTGTAACAGAGACCAGCAAAGGGTTAAACTTTGAATACTTCTGGGAAAAGGCCCATGGCAGGAGAGGGTACAAACCACTTCCTCCACCTCAGCCAATACCAACACCCAATTCTGGCCACAGGCAAACCTTAGATACACCCACTGTCGTCCCCGTGATTAGTGCTCGCAGCCCTTCACTGGCCAGCGAGTATTACATTCGCCTGGAAGAGCATACTCCCCAAGATAAGTCACCTAGTTTAGTAATAGGCAGGTCGTTAAAAAGAAGTTCAATGGGTCCTGGAGATCTGGAGCTGGTCGAGCTTCAAACAGGGACTAGTGGAAAATTCAGTCATCAAGATGGCTTTGCTAGAGGCACTTCTCAGACAGTTAGATCCAGTGAGGTAAAGGTTAGGGTTCCAAACACTGGCTTGGTTGAGTTTAGTAAGGAGAGCTGTAACCGGGTGACGGATTATGCTGTTATAGACATTGGAGAAGCAAAGTCCCTCAGTCCTCAAGCGCCCATCCCACCTAAACCTCGTTCAATGTCCATGTCCTCTGGTAGCCATCTACACTCACGTCCCCTGCCTGCTCCTCCTCTAGGTTACGCAAGAACATACGGTTTAGACATCTACCCTGGATCCTCGTTCCCGACAGGCAAAGTTGAGACCTCTGATTCTTTACTAATGAGTTCATTGTCAAAAGCCAATTTTGACCATTTAGGCTTAAATCGCACTCACCAGACACTGCCCCCATCTCCATCACTCTCTCCTTCTATTCCACCATCTTCTAATAGTCACTCCCTGTTTCTCCCACCTCAAACCTGTCCTCCTCCTCTCCCTCCCCACTATAGACTCCAAAAGGGTCAAAATTACCCTTCAGAGACATATGCCAGATACAATGTGATGCACTTACAAAGAGACCCACTAAGCTGTGACCATAATGATGAGAGATATCTTGACAGAGGCATGACACGGTCTCAGTCTTTGTATAATTCAAGAGATGCTCCAGAGATGTACACTACAGACAATGTGTCCAGAATGACTCGATCTCCATCTGCAATTCCAAAAATCGCGAGAACGTCATCCTCAAGCCCGGAGTTCTCCAAGGATGAAGAAGATGATGATGATGATGATTCAGCCTTCATGTCACCACATAGATCCACCGGTGGAACAACCATTCAGCACACCAACCTGGTTAATGAACCAGACCCAGCTACAACCGAGCTTTTCTCAAGGGGAATGAAGCGAACGCAATCTCGCCTCGCCACCATCCTGCCAGCCATTTGGAGGGAAGATGCAGTCCTGCAACGTGAGCGAGTTGTGGCTGCTAGGAAATCTCCCATACATTTGTTTCTGACTGAGATCTCCAATGAGTCCGTGGACATGAAAGATGGAGAAAGCTCGTGGGCACGAGAAAATGATGGAAGGAAAGACAAAGGAATGCGGAGATCCCAGTCTCTTCTCACAGAACTTGACTCATCCTCACAAGTTTGGGCCTCAGATAAAGACTTCCTGCCTGGATATGAAGGCCGTGGAAAAAAGAGAGATTTGTTCCTTACAGAGATCGAGACATCTGTGTCAGATTGTGAGGATGCATATGATGGTGAAGGTGGCACCCCGGTTTCCAGATTTGGAACTACTCCTCTTCCTTTTGCATATCCCTCAGATCTACCAGCATATGCAGAAGCTGAAGAGGCTTTTTCATCAGGGATAAAGAAGTCCCAATCCCTGCTCTCCGAAATATCCAGTGAGAGTGTTGAATCTGAGCCGAAGAAAGGGGAAATGACAAGAGAGGAATTCCTGAAGGAGATTCAATCTGCTGAAACATTTCTAACTGAAATCATTACAAGGCAACGCAAAAAGGAAGAGAGTGTTTCACCTACTCCATTGTCTCCTGAGTATGAGTCAATATGCATTGACCCAGAATTATCTCAGACAATACAGTTTGAATCAGAAAGAGCAAGAGCAGGAAAGCCACCTGGTGACACAAAAGAAGCAATTTATGCTCAAGTCACCAAGCGGGCGAAAAGAAGTGAAATAAAAGTTGCTATGCGCCCAGAAATTCCAGTACTTCATATTGCGTCTGAGTTACAAAATCTGGAGTCAGCTCAAAAATTAACTGGAGTCAGTCACTTTTCCCCTGAAATTGAGCTAGAGAAGCATTCCCTTAATGATTTTCCTCCCTCAGAAATAATGCCTAAAAATGGGCCTCTTTTGGAGCAGATATCTCCCATTATAAAAGAAAAACAAAGTTCTCAAGTGTTTCACACTCAGCATGAATGCGTAAGTGAAGTTCCCGTAGAACTCAGAAATAATTTGTACACTGTTAATGGTTCACTGAGTTGTGACAAAAATCTAATCCCTGATGATACACAAATTGTAAGTGCAGATGAAAATTATTTGAAGGACATGTTTGTTCAGGCAAAAGAACTAATGCAGAAAAATGACCACAATGTTTCAGCTGGTATCAAGGTGATGACATCAAATGCAACATTTGAAGATGTACACAATGAGAAACTAACAGAATATCCAAACGAGGGGCCAAATGAATCAACTTTCCTTGATCCTTCAAAAAACAGTAATTCAGCAGGTGGCACAAGCTCTACAAAGGAGAGTGAATGCAGTTCAAATATGAGTCAAGGCTGCCCCACTGCCAACTTTCAAATGGAGACATCCTTTAAATTCCTTGAACAAACCACTTTACCTGACAAGGAAATTAGTTCAAGGATGGCCTGTCATGATAAAGACATGAAAATGGCAAAAGGGCAAATACTTCCAAGTGAATCTTTACTCTCCTTAAATAATTCAAGCAAAGATTTGTTTCAATCGCCTATGGTACATGAACCCAACTCTGATCAGTCACTTTCCACCATGACCCCCACAGATTCTGTCTTGTCACCTTTGACTTCTAGTTCACTGGATTGCCTCACACCTGGAGACTCCTGGTTGGTTGGAGGAAGTGGTGGATGGAGAGCCCTGGGAACTGAAACACCACACCGGGATTCAGCCTACTTCTCTGACAGCGACTTGGATGGTGGAGAGGGTTTGGGCAGAAGAGGCACTGATGCACTTGGTGGGAATCGAGGAATATTGATGGGAATTGAGGAGAAGATTGAGGATGAAGGGCTACTGGAGAATATAGAAAAGGAAGTGGAGATCAAACAAGATATGCAGGAAATGTGGGGTTCAAATGAGAGACTTGATGTAGAGAAGGCTCTTATACAAGGTGCTGTCATTTCAAGAGATTCTCAGAGTGAATGCAATGCTGAGTTTATTGCCAGGTTGTTTTCCAATGGAGAGGATGAGCCAAACAAGGGAGTTCCATTTAACAACAGCTCCCTTAACACCCAAAACTCCGCTGTAGTTAAAAATAGTGAGCAGGTCACTTCTCACACATTTTCAAAAGAAACAGTGCTTCACGATTCAGGTGCTACAGATCTTAGTCTGCTCGCTGACATAGTCCCAGACCCTCAAAATCCTGGACCAGTTTGTCAAGATCAACTCATTGAACATTGCTCATATTTGCAAACAACAAAGTGTAAGGAGGCACATTCTACATCACCTGAATCTCCAAATGATGAACAGTCATCAGACAAAAGTGAATCCAGGTTATCAAGGTTTTACAGCTTACAATCTGATTATTCTAAATGCATCAACAGCCCTGAGATAAACACAAAGCTCAGCAATGATGACACCAAATGCGGCCTGACCCAGTTCATCTGGTCTGAGACAAAAACTGAACAACCTACAGGAGAGGAAAAGGCTAAGCTTGATATCCAAGACATAGATGCAAATGAACTAGGCTTGAGAAACCTCTCATATTCAGAGGAGAGTGAAGATGAACAGGCAAAAGAGAGGCCTGAAAGTCAGCTAGCTGTAGGAGAGCTCTGTTTCACTATCAAGGAATCCCCCCAAAAGTCTGCAGATGAGCAAGCCAGCAGTATGGAGATCTTAAAAGATGAATGTTCTGATGAATTCGGCAGAGGTGCCTCAATGGGTCTTGAACTGAAAGAGAAGGAGTTGTGGAGTGCCCTTGAGGAAGATTATGGTACAGAAGAGACTATGAGAGGGGAATTCAACTGCCAAACATTTAAGCAGGGAGAACTTCACCTTTGGCCTGTAGAAAATGACCAGTGGGCTGCAGCTGAAGCTCGCACACCAGAAGCAGGTCTTGGATCAGAGCTGTTCCCGAGTTTTGGAAAAAAGGCCTGGGGGGAGGAGGAACACTTAGTGGTGAGTCATGAGTTTTGGGAATCTGAAGCAAATGATGAGCTTGCAGATAGTGAGTCTCATCCCTCTACTCAGAGAACATGTGAAGATGCATTTAATGATGAGAAGCTAGGACAGCCTGATTATCCACCACCTGAGAGGCTGATTATTTCTACTGGGGTAAAGGAAGTGCAGCAGGCACTTGTAGAAAGGTTCGACTTTCAGCAAGAAGAGAACATAGAAAATCCAGATATTGAAAATGGAACGCCAGAGCATTATACTAGCAATATTAAAATGGAAGTTGAGAATATGGAGAACCCAGAGCTAGAGGCACCTGTGCAACACAGACCTGTCGAGGTGGTGATTGATACCCAGAATTCAGAGACATGTTTACAAAATTATGTGGGAGGTGAATTGTTTGGGGATAAAGATGATAAAGAGTTTGATAGTCACGAAAACATGGTGGGTGTAAGAGGTTGCATGACTCACTCTCCCTCGGTTTCTATTACAAATGCTTCAGCTGATGAGATGGAACCTCTACAATACTACAAAGACTCTCTTTCTAGTCATAAAAACAATGTACAAAGGGACCAAACTGAAGCCACATGGGTACCCAAGAGTGAAGCCAGCAAAATTTTGGTAGCAGCCCTTGAAGACCATCAAACCTGCACAATAGATATGTCAAACTCAACCGCTGACATAGCTGATAGTTCAGAATATTCAGAGTGTCTCAGTACAGAAACTGGTAGACATAATATTGATGGTAATCACTGTTCTGCTGCAATCAGTGATGTGTTTTTTGAAAAAGAAAGATCAGATTCTCCATGCTGTCCAAGTCTCACCATAAGCAATGATCCAGAGCCATGTAAGATTCATAGTAGCAACATTCAGTGTTCTGCCCCTGCACTGATTTCAATGGATCTTTCTGAATGTTCAGCTTCCTCACAAACAGGAGTGGGCAAGTGCCAAAGCCCAAGTAGTTTCCCCAATACTGTACACCACATAGAAATCAAGAGCAGTTCAAGTCTGTTCTGTGCTGCATCTTCTAAAGAACATGAGGAGCCTTCTGACTGTTCTGATGATGTAAACTACTTAGATCAATCTCTTGAAGAGCTTGCCACCAGTACCACCACCACTCACAGCAAAGGTATCACAGCAAACCTGGGACAAAAACTGCACACATCTCTCGTGAAAGAAAACCACATTCACCCAGAATCAAATGCTGTGGACGACAGAAATAGCCTGTCCCAGAAAGGAACCCATCCACCTCTCTCCCAGTGTTCTCTGAACTCCATCCCTGAGTTGTTGATCTCTGAGTGGAAGGACTTGGATGAGGAGCCTCTGGAGGATTTTGAAAAATTGGAGCAGCTGTGCTGCATTTCTGGGGATGAAGAGACCCTTGGAGATCTGTTTTTAGGAAACTTAGATCTTCTTGAATCTTTGAAGAGAAATCCAGAGCAAAGAACAAGTGGTGCTGGTGGCATGATAAATCATCATGACTCAGATGCAGAGGGGAAGACAAGAGTCGAGCTAAAAGAAGAAGTTGACGGGATATCGAAAAGTTCCACGGCTGACTTGCAACAGTCTGAGCAGTATGAAAACATTTCTCCAAATTTCCCAGGAGAAGCTCAGCAGTCAGTGGAGAAGAGTACGGGGCAGCAAGTCTCAACGCCTCCCTCACCATGCAATTCTACAGATTCCAAAGGGCAGAGGTCACTCTCAAAAATGCAGGCAAAAAATGGACTGATGATGCAGGTGAGAAAACAATACTGTGACCTGAGCTATACTATTCCTGAGTTCTGCTATTTCTGAAATTTTCTGTGTCTTTTTTTTTAGGTTTGTGAGGAAAGACTTCAGTTCTCTCTCAGTGAAAATGTTAAAACTAATGTCCTGTGGGGGTCTACAGTTAGTGACAGTGTGATTCTGCACACTTGGGGAGCCTCTAGTACTTCATCCTCTGAAGAAAGTGTTGCAGACAAAGATTTCCAAGAAAACAAGAGGTGTGGCTATGCTTCAGAATTTCTACAAAAAACAGATGTAGTGATGAATAAAATTGATCAGATATTCTGTATTTAATCAGTGTAAAGAGCAGAGAATGTGATGTCAGCACAATATAATGTAACCACAGCTTGTGCTTCCAATTTAATTTTAACTGAATGCATTTCTTGGTTAAAGAAAGGTGTAAACCAGACTTCTGAGTGTAAATTATTTATCTTAGCAGCAAAGAGGAGTCTCAACCCTCCTCTCCCTCTGTGTCTGTGAGTGAACCTACTGAAGCAAAGACAGAAGAAACGACTGTGCTTGAACAGCCTGAGGTTACACCTTCATTGCCAGTTGCAAATCAAGCTATGAAAGGTACTGTGAACAAAAAGCACTCAACAATTTCATCTGGATTTGTTATCGTCAGTTGTGCATTTTACGCTGTTGGGCAATTTTGAATATTTTTTGGCAAATAAACCAAAATTGAAAACCAAAGAACTCGCAAAATGTCAATATTTCAAGGATTGATTTCAATTGGATCAAGTGTCTGGATCATTATGTGTGGTTGACAGCTAGTTAAGAAAAAATAATTGTTAGTATATATTTAATATATTACCATTTTTAAATAATCTTATAGCAATCTCTTTCTCTCTCTCTTTTTTCTCACTTTCTTACTATATACACACACACATACCACCATTTTCTGATGTTTGTCTTTCATCCCTATCTGTACTGTCATCCTGTTTCAGCTAAGCTGGCCCGTCTCTCCTTGTCCCTCCCTCCGCTCGCTCTCTCTCTTCCTCTCTCACCAAATGCCAAAGGAGGATTCTGGGAAGGGGGAGAGCACAGAGGGGGAAGGAGGAGGGTTGCTTCAACAGGTAGCGATCCAGATGAAGATGAAGAAGAGGAACAGGAGGATGAGTCTCCCAGGCGCGTCATCGTTGTCACGGAAACAGATGTTGACAAGAGAGTGGGTTTGCGTAGCTTGTTGAAATCACCAAAGGAGCCCGTGGACAAAGAGAACCGTGACCGCGGGAGGAATGTGTCATTTTTTGATGATGTCACTGTCTATCTTTTCGATCAGGTATGTCAAGGGTGTTTATACAGAAAAGCCTTCAGCTGCAAGGTTTCACATTATCTGTTTCGTTACATCTCTGTGTTTTGAAACTCTTCATGCCAGGAAACTCCAACCAATGAGCTGAGCTCTGGATCTACTAGTTCATCTCCCCAAGGAAAGCCCCCCAACATTGATGGTTTTGGTAAGTGTATTCAGCAGAAGTTGTTTTAATTTGGGCTTGATTTGCATAACGCGACATTTTCTGGTTTTACTTTTTTCTTCTGCCCTTCTTATTAGGATCAGCCAGCCACAAGGCATCAAAAAGTAAAGACCATGTAGTGAAGGCAAGATCTCCAACCGGAGTAACTTCCGGCTCCTCATCGAGGTTTACAGTGAGCCCTGCCGACGACCCGCATTTGGTGTGAGATACTACTGTTAACCTAAACACCTGGACACAATATACCCCCCTGGAGTGATTGAGTGGCCCCCGTTGTCATCGGTAACTATGACGGCTCCTGGAGGTTATTTTTTTAACTGCAAGAAAAAGAAGGACTCCCGTTTCAAAAGGCTGGAGGCAGTCCAGGTTTTACTCACTGCAGCAGCTGGAGTGGTGAATCCACACATAGAAAGTACCTTCCAAACAGCCCAAATCTTTGGAGTTATGTAAAATCCGACATGTACTTTTCGGCTATGCAATGGGAGTCTTATTATGTACCAGCTTAACTGTTCTATTTTCATGGCTTCTTGAAGTACGTTTGTATTTTATTCCCCTTGAATGAAGGGGCGCACTTTCTCTGACCAGTACCTGTCTATTTGTGAGCTTAGAAATATTGACATTGTAAATTTGTTCTCATTGCAGTCAGACATTCTTGTAGTTTGTGGGTGAGGAGGGAACCGTCTCTTTCCACAGCAGTGCAGTTCTCATTTAGCATTTGTACAAATTAAAACTGAAATTGCAACGGAATACAAACTCATTTTAAAACCATTTATTTTAAATGTATTCTTAGATGCACGAAAAAATAAACTGCAACTAACTGTTATGTTTTATACTGTATTTTTTATTGCAAATGTTATTTATTTCTGTTTC
Source organism: Enteromius thamalakanensis (assembly GCA_032357475.1). NCBI lineage: Eukaryota > Metazoa > Chordata > Actinopteri > Cypriniformes > Cyprinidae > Enteromius > Enteromius thamalakanensis. The sequence goes on from JAUCMT010000032.1 coordinate 18,670,449, forward strand.
TAATTGTTTATTTATTCTGCATTCGTCTTTTTTATTTAAATATGTTTGTCTGTTGGCCTAACTCACTAACATACGTTTAAGTATACTGTATATTTACTTTGTATCAAATTATTTTGGATTTATGGCATTTGCCGTTTAATCCTATTAATAACCGCCTCAACAAACATATATCTTTGCATAGGTACAAACACTTTGAAATGTTTTCTCTAATTTAGCTATTTCTAGATGTCAGTCTGTATCTAGTTGTCCTATGATGTGTCTCTACACAGGTGTTATTTTCTAATAATGTATTTGACATTAGCTTTTCCTTTATTTATTTTGAAGCAGTAATTATTGCTTGGCATGGGGAAAAAAAGAGAAATCAGCATACATAACTATTAATTGACTTATTTATACATTCATTTTTAGTTTTCGATCTTAACGTTCATGCAGATGTCTGAGGTAATCCAGATCATTACATCACGTTCAGCATCTGTTTCAGTTAGAGCTTTCATATTATTCTGTAAGAAGCTGAGGGAGTGAAAATAACATGGAAACTGTGAAACATTTATTGAACTGTTTGATGACAATAAATTGTTCTGTCTTACAAAACTTGTGTTATACTTTACTTTCCTAAACATTACTTTTTTTGTAATATTATTATTTTAGTGCATTTTTCCAAGATATAATTGAAACAGAAAATTAATAGTGAGTCGAAAAATATAAATATAAATAAAAAAGAATTACATGCTGAATTATTATTATTATTATAACTGTAATATATATATTAGTGCTGTCAAATGATTAATCGCGATTAATCGCATCCAAAATAAAAGTTTTTATTTACATAATATATTTGTA
>JAUCMT010000032.1:18671388-18724837 GCA_032357475.1 Enteromius thamalakanensis
ACTTAGCATAAACACATATATTATGTAAAGAAAAACTTTTATTTTGGATGCGATTAATCGCGATTAATCATTTGACACCACTAATATATATATATTTATTAATCTAAAAAAGACATATCCGGAAATTACACACACACACATATATATATATATATATAGCCTATATATATATATATATATGTAATTTCCGGATATTTCTTTTTAGGTTCTGTCTCTCACAGTGGAAATCTATCTGTCTATCTATCTATATAGCTAAAAGGCAAACTGCTTTTTTATTCGTTCGTCACAAAGACTAAAAAATGTTCGGTCCTTCTTGACCACATTTCCCAGAAGCCTTTGCTGTAAAACATATGACGCATTTAACCTGCGACTTCAGCGCGTTGTTCGGGGCTGTGCGTTAGTATTGCGTTGCGTGTTGGCTGATTTTGCTGATATTCCTATTTTTTGTTGAAGTGAACAGGAAAGAAGCGCTCTGGAAGTGTAAGTTTAAGCTCATTTAGCTGGATGTCTATTTTTTACAACCTTCTTCAGCAAATAATCGATGTTTTGATCTAATTCGCGTTTGTTTTCTCGCTCTGTTTGTAGATGTCTCTAGCAGACGAATTGCTTGCCGACTTGGAGGAGGCAGGAGAAGAAGAGGACGGGCTGTATCCCGCTGGAGAAGGAGGTGAGAGTGATGGGGAGCCCGATGAGAATCAAGCCCACGGGGGTCTGGAGGACATACCGGAGGAGATGGAGGTGGATTACAGTGGGACGGAGAGTGTCACGTCTATAGCGAAACTACGACACAGCAAGCCTGTGAGTTTTTAACTTAATGTTAATTAATTTGCTATTTATCTCTAAATTGATTCATATAAGTACCGTGTCCCTGAAACGTATTGCAAGCATCTCGATTTCTTACAGTTTGCAGAAATTATTGATAAAATCGGACATTATGTTGGAAATCAACGCAAAAATTCAGAAGGCGAGTAACGTTTCTTTTACGAACATCCTGGTGTCGTGATTATTAATTTTCCATGTTTAACGCATTTGTTTCTTTCTTCAGTGTCTGGACCTGTTGAAGCAGATCCAGAGTACAGACTTATTGTTGCTGCCAACAATCTCACAGTGGAAATTGACAATGAGCTCAGTGAGTTTAATATTAATTTGATATGGAATAAGCAAAATCTTTATCCTCAGATTTCAAGATCCCGTATTAAGCCCCATAACCTCAACTCCTCTTTATTTCCTCCTCAGATATCATTCACAAGTTTGTTCGTGACAAGTACTCCAAAAGGTTTCCTGAGCTGGAGTCTTTGGTGCCGAATGCACTAGACTATATCAGAACTGTTAAGGTATGAAGAAGCATATTAATTAGGAAAATTTGATGGGCTGATTATTTTTGGGCACCTATTTATGCAAAATGTGGTGTCACTTCATATATATCCTCCCATCAGTAATATTTGTTTATTAATGAAGCTTAAACATAAATTCTCTTGTGCTTTATATAAGATAATGTGTTTGTGTGTCTTCAGGAGCTGGGCAACAATCTAGAGAAATGCAAAAATAATGAGACCCTCCAGCAGATCCTGACTAATGCTACTATCATGGTGGTCAGTGTTACAGCCTCAACCACACAAGGGTGAGTGAGAAGATATATTTGGTATGAACTGTTTTGAGCAAGTAGGATTTTGTTTTTGAAATGAATGCATTTAGTTGATCTGTAAGGACTCTCTCCTTGCACTCTTACAAACCCCAATCTTTTGAACTGCTCTGAAATTTCACAGTTTTTTAAATTAAATTATTCCATTTATGCAGAACAATGCTTGGTGAGGATGAACTTCAGAGACTGGAGGAGGCATGTGACATGGCCCTTGAGCTCAACCAATCAAAACACAGGATCTATGAATATGTGGAATCCAGGATGTCATTTATTGCTCCAAATCTTTCAATTATTGTCGGAGCTTCAACTGCTGCCAAAATTATGGGTGAGAACAAGACTGCTAAATTAAAAAAGGATAGTTAGCTGCCCAAAAATTACAATTCTTTTATTTATAATTTGTTCCAAACCCACATGGCTTTCTTCTGTGGGACACAATTTGTGTAAAAAAAAAAAAAAAAAGAAAGTAGGATCTTGTTTGGGGGAAATGCTCACTATTAAACATACCTTCTTCCCTGATTCAGGTGTTGCTGGTGGACTGACTAACCTGTCCAAGATGCCTGCGTGTAATCTGATGTTGCTGGGAGCTCAACGGAAGACGCTGTCTGGATTCAGCAGCACGTCCTTGCTGCCCCACACAGGCTACATCTACCACTGTGACGTAGTGCAGTCTCTGCCTCCGGTGAGCTTCAACCTTTTAGATTTCACTTACTTTCCTTTGCTTTTATTTGATCATTTATATTCATTTATATCCATTTTTCTTTTTCCAGGATTTGAGAAGAAAAGCAGCTCGTCTGGTTGCAGCTAAATGCACTCTGGCTTCTCGTGTGGACAGTTTTCATGAGAGTGCAGTTGGCAAGGTCAGCAGTGTCATCATGGTCTACACCACTGTATAGTTTAGAGATTAAACCGCGTCAAATGACAAGTTAAGCTAGACTGTATTTGCTGCTAAAAAGTCTTAAGAAGCACTTTAGTACTGTCTTGATTTGACTTGGCTTATTTGTTTATACACAAGGTTGGCTATGATTTAAAGGAAGAGATAGAGCGAAAGTTTGATAAATGGCAGGAACCCCCGCCAGTCAAGCAGGTGAAGCCTCTTCCTGCTCCCCTCGATGGACAGAGGAAGAAAAGAGGAGGAAGAAGGTGAGGGTCAGAAGGGGTGGGAATGATGAGTCCTTATAAATCTAATGAAGCATGCCAGGAACTTTTTGTTTAATCATTTCAGAATATTTTGTTTAAATGAAGTAGTTCAAAATATGACCTTACATGGTGATTTTTATATTTTGACGAGAAAAAAAGCTTCATGCCAATATTATAGACAAACAAAAATAAAAAAGGGAAGTATACAAATATATATATATATATATATGTTTGCTTATATTATTTATTCTTAAATATGACTATTACAATAATTAAAATTTTGCATTAAAATGTTTTTTTTTTTTACTATTTTTTTATTTATTTTTTAAATAAAATTGGAAGAGGGGAAAGTACACACAATAATAATTTTAGTATTACCCATTTTTAAAACAAATATCACATGTACACTGATTATACAATTATACAAATAAATAAAAAAAAATTCACTTAAATTGCCAGTAAATAAATTTCCCAAGAGTTGCCATACTCCAATAATCTGTTTTATTCATAAACTTTGGAAAAATGTTGTATTTGCATGAACCTTTTTTTTGTACTCTCAGGTATCGTAAGATGAAAGAGAGACTGGGTCTGACAGAAATCAGGAAACATGCCAACAGAATGACATTTGCAGAGGTTGGTGGTCTTCTTGGTATTCCTCCATTAGCATGCATTGTTTTAAAAACTCCTTAGATTGCAACTGTAAAATTGTAATCTTTTTGTCTTTCTCACTTTGAGATTGAAGATGATGCTTATCAGGAGGATCTGGGTTTCAGTCTTGGTCAGCTGGGAAAGTCTGGGAGCGGCAGGGTCAGACAAGCTCAAGTCAACGACTCCACCAAGGCCAGAATATCCAAATCCTTACAGGTATGCTAACTTAGAATAGTATTCATTACAGAATTGAATAGAACATTTGCAAGAACATAATTTTTTTTTGTTTAAACCCTGACCTTTAACTTTTGAACTGTAAATGTGGTTAATACAATTACTTTTTGGTATTTAATAAGCATTTCCATATGGACTCACGAATGTTTTGTTACTGTAGCGGACACTGCAGAAGCAGAGCATGACGTACGGTGGAAAATCCACTGTCAGAGACCGATCATCTGGAACCAGCTCCAGCGTGGCTTTCACTCCTTTACAGGTACACAAACTCTCATTAAATTTTTGCCATTCTTTTCCTGCCTCTAGGGTGCAGAGTTTACATCTTTCACAATCCAATACATTTTCTTTACACATTCAAGTGCAGTTGCTTTCTGTTCGTTTCCCTGGCTGAAACACTGACCGACATCTGTGGCTGATTTGAATGTTCACTGTTTGCTATTTGTCAGGGCCTGGAGATTGTGAACCCACAGGCTGCAGAGAAGAAGGTGGCTGAAGCCAGTCAGAAATATTTCTCCAACATGGCCGAGTTCCTCAAGGTCAAGCGCGAGAAGGACGATAAAGTGTGAGGCGGCGTGTCAGACGAAGGATATACTCCGACAGCCACAGGCGGATTCACACTTTAGCTGTTAATATACACCCACTCAGACGGACTTGTGTGGGAATGGTGACATTATGATGACAGTACAAGGACGCATTACTGGAGATCATCTTTCTGTTCTGAGGAGATGAAGAGAGAGAGCAACATATTCTAGATTTTGGTTTTTGTTAATTTTTATCTTTTTAAATGTTTTCTGAGCAATTGTTATCGGTATATACAGTATAACAAACAACAGTAAATGCAAGTGGTTTTTCTTTTCAGCATTTTTTTTCCCATCACTTTGATCAAATAAAGTTGCTTATCTGGTTGTACGTTGTCCAGTACTTTTTTTAATTTTAGTTCAAGACCGGCTGTTATTTTCTCTGTGTGACACTTTATTTTTGTCACTAAGAAAACTCCATATTACACTTAAAATGGATTGAAATGACTCCGACAGATTTCATTTAGTTTAGGTTGGTAGGCATGTTTGCATGAAATGTTTTTGAATATGCAAGCATTTCAATCACTTCTGTCCTATCAGAGGAGCCGCACTGTTGTCACATTTTTGCATATGCAAAATTAATGGCTAAATGTCAAAAAGGGTTGTGAAATAAATTTTGAATGTTCAAATAAAGGTTTTCTGGTTGTCTGCAGTATTTCCACTCTTTTTATTGTCGGATGGATTGTGGCTAGTAGTTTTAACTAACAACTTGGTTGTATGTATTTAAAGTCACTTTCATCCTGTTAATCCAGTTATGCCACATTTCATGGTTACGCAATACATTTTAATGAATTGTGACATTTTCACAGCATCAGCTCTTACATAACGATGACCAAGGATCAAAATTGTCTTCAAAAGTACATTCAAGGTAGATAGACTGGATGTGGTACTCCACTAATCACAAAAATGTCAAATTATAAAAACATGATTGTTTCAATAATACGCTTTATTGAACACCTTGGTATTAGTTATTTTAACTGGTTGTATTTACAAATGCACTCACTCTCCCTTATATTGTATTTAAAACTTGTTTATGGAGACAAGAAGAACACTGACATTGCATCACAAAAGTATTTTATTGAAATTTTACAACTCTTTTGTTTCCTCTCAACCTACGAAGCGACATCACAATCGCATGCTGTCCTGTCCCATGTCAAAAAAGGCAAGGATGATGGTGTTTATTACTGGAGAGAAATAGACAAATGCAATCAGCTGCCCTGTGCATCAAAAATACTTTTCATCTCATCACATTTTTGTCATGTTGGATGTTGGTCGAGCCCGTCGTTCTCCCCAAACAATAGAGGAAACTGAAATGAATGGAAACTCACATGGGATTGTGTCACAATGTGGGGTGTTTGGAAAAGCTTTGCCTAATAAATGGAGCAACAGAACAATGATATTTTGTTTTGATTTAGGGAAACTGTCCAGCAGAGTATGTGGGAATCATTTTGCGACGTGACGTCAAAAATAACTGAGGAAAGTTCAGGGAAGGCTTTTGTTTTACTTTACATGCACACTTCCACACAACAAAAATATTCAGCCATGGACAACCTAAATGACACTGAACGAAGGAAAAATTAGGTTTTTAACTTGTACATATTTTAATCTTTGTCTTTTTATTAGATATTTTTGAAGTGAGATCACTCATGCCATGTTTAACAGACAAATAATCACACGCCACTTTGAAGGCTGACAACTTCAACGCACCTTGCTTGTGAACAGATGTAAGATAGATGCTACAGAACATTACCCTATCAACGCCAACTTTTTTTGCGGTCTCGCAAAACCACATTTAGGTCATGATAAAGGTAGGGAGGTCGAGAGGAATTCAATTGCATAGCAATTTAATGGTCGACACATTATCTCGCGAGGCAAAGTCACAGTGCCTAAACACTCCCAGAGGGGCTCAATGAACTAGGAACAACCAATCAATGCATTAGACTCGGGATCTCGTATAGTGCCGGTACATCATAGTCAGTATATGTCATCTAAGAGGATAAGACTCGCTAATGCAGCACTCCACCAAACACAAACTACGAGCAAAATGTTTTGTCTGTGGCCAAACCAAATTGTTTCCTTTAATTTCTGTCGTTTGACTAGATGGGGGTTTCAGTTAGAACAGAAATGTAGGGGATAAAGACTCAACGTTGAAGGAGGTTCAAATGTTTGCATGTAAACAGGCACTCGACCCCCGCTCTCTCTCTCTCCCTTTTAAAGAAAAAGGCCAACATCACATCCAACTTTAACCACGACAAGGAGTTCATCTCGGAATGTCAACAGCAGCGTTTTCTCTGTCGTAGCGATCGCTCTCTCTCTCCCCGTCTCGTCCTCCGTCAGTCACTGCAGGTCTCTGTCCTCCAGGTATCTGTACTCGAACGTAAATCCTTCCTTTTTTCTCTGGCCCCACTTTTCATAGTCAAAGTAAATGTACGTGCCCTACAGACAGAAACAGAAAAGCCACGTCAAGCATTTTATTATTAATGCATTACATCACAGAAACTAAGGTTCTTAACACGCAGTGTAGTTTTATTGTGTATGTGGGTCAAGATATCTGCATCAAAAGAAATGTATAAAAATGATTTAGGTCCATAGAGACATTAAATGCAAGCAAAATGTCAACTTTTAAAGGTTTCAGGCTTTCTGGAGAAAAAAAAACGGCAAAATTTGGTTGAAATAAATTGGTTGAACAATATTTACGTAAAAATTCAAACAACATGCTTATTATAAATAGATTTTTGAATGATAGCATATTAAACAATATGATATGGTTTCTAAATAATAATTAAATAATGATATGCAAATAAAAATTATACAAAAAAAATGCAGTGGCTTGTAAGTACTTGTAGTCTTATTTTGTGTAGTATATAAATGGCACGCGCCTGGAACTAAGTTTACTCTGTGTTTGTTTAACTGTCTGGTTAGTGCAGCAGCTAATAATGACAAATGAAGCTGGTCTCAGGTTATTGTGCTGTGTTTCCCAAACATTTATTTATTTTTTGGCGACCTGCCATGATATAAAAACCAACTGATTTTCTAGAAGGCTTCGTTGAATAAACATGAGCACGTAATGCACATTTAAAAATCTAACCGAGGCGTGTGTGTTTTTATATCACTGTATTTCTGAAGGAATATCTGTCTTTAGAAAATGTCATTTTCATTTCATCCTGCATATTGTAGTGTTTGTAAGCTCCAAGCTGCTTTGTCTACCAGGGAAACCTCTCGTTTCTCGTGTTTAAAGCAACTCTCGCTGGCAGCGAATGAGTCTGCATTTTTAATAAATCTGACTGATTTAAGCAGCGAACATATTTTGCTTGTTATCAAAAAAAGTATCTACTCTATTCTATTACGTTAGGGCCACAAAAGCATGCATGCGCATTAATGTTTGTTTATGTTGTGGTCATTGAAGCTGAAACAGTCTATACACATTTTAAACATTCTCCCCACTGGTATCGACTACTTTAACTGGTATTGCTACGGCTCAACGAAACTCAGTCTGCCGTTTTTTATTTTCGGCAGTGAGAATGAGAACAGTGCCTGTACCTGTTCAAACTCATCAGTGATGGTCTTGGGTTCCTCGTGCCTTTGGAACCACATCATGTATTTGGTGTGGAACCTCCACGATTGCTTCTTCAGTGCTTTAGCCGACAGGTACTGTGCCTTTGTGCCCTGAGACAAAATGCCAACCAAGAGAAAAATGTTGAAAGACTGGCACACCCAACAGATGAGCTTATTTAAAAGCAGCAAACACAGACCTCCAGGTAGTAGAAAATGAAGAAGAGCGTTTCAGTGGACAATCTCTGGTAGAACTCAATAGAGTCCGAATGATGTGGGGGCACCTGGTGGTGGAATGGCGGTGTAGGACATGGGTTTCTCATCAGGTACTGCCTACAAACGGAACAAGAACAGACTTGTGTCATATCAGGCCCACATCTACCACTTGAGGGTCAGCTGCTTGCTTTTCAATGGCTTGTTTTAATCTGCGTTTAGACTAGAGAGCATATTGTGTACCTGATTCTCTCAGAATCGGACGGGTGGGGCATGTGTGTCCACGCTGACTCCTGCATTGCCTGTTGGTAAAGCTGCTCTTTACTGAGAGGGGTGGGGCCTAACGGACACGCTCCTAAAGATGGCGGCAGGTTGACCTCTGAAACAGCAGGCTGAGGAGCTGTTGAGGGTCCAGATGGGGCTGAGAAAAGATAAAAAAAAAAAAGACATTTTTAGTGTTTGTGATGAATATACTAGTTACCTAGCTTCCTATGTAACATCTAATCTGGCACACCAAATTGCAGTCAAGCTGTTAGGCAGCTTGAAGGATACTGAGGCGTGACAGTTGACTACATTACAAATAGCCATATATTCCAGTTAAATAAGTGCTGAAATGAGTTGTTTTAACTACCATTTGCCATGATTAGTTCAGTGCAAAACAGGCCAGCATGTAAAGTACCTCGATCTGGGAGGTGTAGTGATGAAATCTCTCCATCCAGTGTCAATCCCAGTGCCGCTCGTTCTGCCATAGCTTTCAAAGAGCTTGGTGGTTCAGGAGCCTGCGAGAGGCCCAATGGATTTATATAAGAAACAGCACAATTTAAACTTACGGGAAACTGAATTCATTGGATTCGATGGGGGTGACTTTGTGAATTCTGTGCCACTGGCAGGCTGAATATAGTCTAGCCAGGATGAAAAACACACCTTGATAACTTCTGTGTTGAGTGTGTAGGAGTGTGGGCCGTTTAGCAGACTCCCACCACCAGGTGTGCTGTCAGTGAAAGCAGGTGATGGGGAGGAGGGGGGTAGAGTGATAGAACTTAATAAACTGGGGCCATTATCCAGACTACAATACAGAGGAAGTTGGAGAGAGAAAGACAGTGACAATCAATAAGTTATATAATACTGTTATAGTAGCTACAAGTTAAAGAATACAGATGTACACTCACGTTTGATTGGTTGATGAGCTTGAGGATGAGGAATGGCTGTTTTGTGATTGGCTGGCACTGTTGAGTGAGGAGTCTGGTGTGTTGTCCGCAACCACAGAACTGTAGCCTGTAGGGAGAAAAAAAAACAATAAAGAAAAAAAGGTAGGCAAAAGTAAAAAAAAAAAAAAAAAAAAAAAGATAAACGCTAACTAAATAAGTAAAATATTTTTATTTAATTAGTAATAATACATGTAAAAAAAATTAAAATTAAAAATTATTTATATTTACCATTATATTTGTACTACTACTACTACAATAATAATAATAATAATAATAATAATAATGAGAAAGCAATCATTTATAAATCACAATGCAAATATAAAATATTTTCAAAAAAAAATAAAATAAAATAAAAATGTTAAATTTGTAAATACAGTGGATGATTAACAGCCAAACTCACTTGTTGCTCCATTTTGTTTGAGGCCGCTAGGAGGTCTGGCAGGCGCTATGTTCGTCCCGACTCCTGCACTCACCACAGAACCGCTTCCATTTCCACTCAACCCGCTCTCTCCAGTTCCTCCTCCAGGTGCTGTACCCACATGGCTTACAGGTATCTGTGCAGACCCCTGGAGAGATGTCTGGCCCGGTACCAGGTTTAGAATTCCTCCAGTTAAGGTACCATGACCCGGACTGGACCCTAGCAGGCCCATAGAAGGCCCTGTACCATTACTGGTCGCACCTGTGTTTGCTCCCCCTGAACCTGCGCTCGGTACAGATATGCCAGAACTTACACTTCCACTGCCCACTGGACCACTGGAGACACTACCTGCTGTTCCGCCTGCAGCCGCCTGGGCATAGGGGGCAGGGGTAGAGATTGAGTGAAGACCTGCAATCGTGCTGAGAGAACCAGAAATGCCGGTCATGCCCAGACCTGGCATCTGAGCCACACTACTGCTGCTGGTCACCGTCACGCCTACTTTCCCCAGGCCCAAACCCAGTCTAGAGCCCTCAACCCCAGGAACAGATGTAGCCTGGGACTGGGAATTGGAAGTAACTGGGCCAGGTGTGCTGGAACTAGGCAGAGAGGAAGTAGTGGAGGCAGGTAGCGTGGGTTGGCTAGGTGGACTAGGTGTGTTGTTGGAGGGAGCGGATGTCGAGGTGAGTTTGACCTGTGCTTGCTGTTGAGAGTGAGGAACATGCTGCTGCACTGCACTGCTAAAGCTTCCCAGCAGGCTGCTGCCCCCAGAGACCGCTGTGCAGCCACCGACAACAGTAGCCATAGAAACCAGCGACGAGGAGGAGGAGGAGGAGCCCGAGGAGGCGGATGAGGAGAAGGACGAGAGAGATGGGTTGCCGTTCTTCACAGGAGACTGATCGAAGCAAAAAAAGCCATGAGGTTAGAAACACAAATATCACTTTTCATTAAGAATACGTTTCATTTTTGGGTGTAATTACAATCTGCCAAATTTGCTGTGATTCAAACATGTAAGATTTTACAACACAAGTAGGGTGAATTCAGAAGACTGTGCTGGTTATTCAGCTCCACTAATTATAATAGGCATTTCAAGCTTCAAAAAGGACACAAAAGTAATCCATACAACTTGTGTGCAACATTGCATATTATATCAAGCCTCCTGAAGCCATACAAGAACTTTTATAGTGCTTCAGCATTGTCATAAAACCATGCAAGTTAGAAACAACAATGTTAGCGTAAACACATATAACTGATATGGAGGTCTTACCTGACTGATTTCACTGTCTGTCGATCGACCTCTCTTATCCTCCAAAATCTCCTGAGCAATGCATAGTCACACATAACATACAGTAAGATTATCAATTCTGTGACTAAAATTCAACAAGAGAGAATGATTTGAGTTTCTGAATGATTATAAATGATGGGAGAAGCTCTGCAGACCAGACAGAGTCCAGAGGAAGAATGAAAGAAAGCGGATTACCATTGTGCCTGCGGCAGGAGATGGAGGTATGGGGGAAGAGGAAGTGGTGGAGGTCGGTGTGCTGCTGGACTGAAGGAACATCTCATCTTCAATATGGCCCTGAGGAGATGTTGCCATCAAAGTTGCCGCTAGAGAGAAAGAGATATTTATAAATGTGATCTATCTTGACACTATGCATCAACAACAACTCTCATCCCACACACACAGACTTACGTATGTCCTCCAAGTCAAGATCATCGTAGAGGAATTCATTCTCTTCAAAGTCTGGGTCTTGCGAAGAGTCAATGTAATATTCCACATCATCTTTGATCTTATGGATAGCATCAACCTGGATCGAATCGTTATCCAACATCCTCAAGATGGTCTCTAGCATTCGAATGTGGTACCGGTGTCTTTCGATTAACCTCTTTAGTTCCTCAATTCGATCCTGCTTCTGAAGTCAAACACAATAAACAGTTTTCTATAGATCATAATGGTATGAGAACAAGCTAAGGTCTCCACCAGTGAGTGTTCACATAATACTGAAAGCACAAAAAGGCCTAATTTATAATAAAACAGGAAAGCGGTGGAATAAAAAGGATGGGGAAATGCAAAAAGTGAAACGCTGACCTCCTTGTCTCCTTTCTTTTTCCGTGTTTGAACAGAGAGGGACTCAACTTCACTTTCAAACTGGTCCACCTGCATGTTCAAAGTGTCTATTGTGTTCTGCGAGAGAGAAATCATGTCATTACTGCACTATTTGCATCCTGTTAAAAGGTCTTCTACCCCCCACTGTTATCCATGAGCCCTCTTGTACCGTGAGCCACTGTTCCGTTTCCTCCTTCTCTTTCTGCGCTGGGTCTACTTTCTGAGCCAAGCCCAGCCCCTCTTTAGAGTAGGCTTTTGTCTTGGTTTCTCTTTCAACCACCTTAAATCGCTCCATTTGCTGAGGAGAAAGAGACAGAGATTCAGGTTAAGGGGTACAAGCTTGACAGATCAAGCGTGGGAAACACATCTAAGAATTTATGATGCAAAATGTAATTTTTGTGCAAATGCACTAATATTTTTTATCAAAAGCACAAAAGAATTTCGCAAACTGACAAGAGCGTAGTAATAAAATAGTCTTAAGGCATGGTACCGTTTCAATAAGCTTCCGGTTCTCCACTAGCTGCCGTTTGTCTTTGATCTCATTGGATGCCACCCATGTTTTAATCTGGTCTCGTAGCCGCTAAGAAGAAAAACAGGTGAGAACAATTAAACTGATTGAGAACACATTATTCCCTTGATTCCAAATAAAGTATGCAATAATTCATCAGCTAGTTTCACTTCTCTAAAATGATTGCCCAAGAGAAATGCTTCTCTGTTTGTAACACTCCACTTATCCATATTCACACAATTCCAGAAAGCCTTAAAAGTAAGCTAAACGTCAAATTGGCACATCCTTACCTGAAGCTTTTTAATTTCTTTCTTGAGATCAGCCTCGTATTTTTCCTTCTGGTTGGCATTGGCTGCATTGTGAAGCTGAGCATGAAATGGATTGTTAAAATATAATATCTAACAACATGTGCACAATTTCTTTAGTTCCTATTCGCCTTATGAATTGGTGGTTGATATCCCACCTTTTTCCAAATGTCTTCAAACTGTTCAACGCCTTCAGCAACTTTTTTCAAACATCGATCTATTTCACCTGGTTGTGTAAAGCATGAGTCATTTCATAAGATGATATTCTAATTCAGACATCTGAACACAAATTACGGTGTACAAGCCTAGCAGGGGGAAAGTAGAGAAGAAAATATTTACAATATCAGAATAGCTTACCTTGTAGTTTTCTCTTATCAGCCATGGCTTCGCTATGATACTGTCTTCATACCTTCTGTCACTGCAAGATCAGAGAGACTGTTAACTTGTACAGTATTCAGTGTGAGGCAGATGGTATGTGTTTATACTGCTCCTGACAGATAGATCTCATCTCAATAAAAAAGGCTGATATCAAACACCCAGCTCGATTAATGTTAGACTATTTGTATGGGCAAAGGAAACGGTTAAAAACTGCAAAGTTAGATTTTACTCGAGTTCTTTCCTGGTAAACAAATAAACGCAACAGTGGCTTTTGCAATCCCTTCTAGATAATAGAAATAATGAAGAACTTTAATGACATCGCGCCTTGAACATCCTCACACTATAGTATACGTTAACGCCAACACAACCACAGTGTTTACGCAGACTATGATCACTGAGCACTAGCCACCAAGATGCTAACGTGTAAGATCAGCAGCATTTCATCGCCACATCTCATCTGCATTGATAATATGTCAACATGGCAGTATATATAGACGCAATACTGTATATTTTTGCAGTTATCATGGATTAAGCTGCTGTTGTTGTGATGTCGAGCAGCGCTGACGGCTAACGCTCTGCTAGCATACACACATAGTTTTTCCAACAGAAGGTGTGGGGGATTTAATCTCTCAAATTGAATGCACATTCGTCGTATACCTTTTTCAAAAGTGTGTAATATTCGTCAGTATCTCTTTGTGACAGCCACGACCAAAATATCCGCCAATTCCTTTTTTCAAATTTGGTAATGTTTTCAGCTCGTCAATCCTCCTTCTGTCCAGTACATTAAATATGGACGGCAGGCTCCGCCCCCCGCTCGCTGCAGAAGTTCCCGCCTCCCGTCTTTTTTCCGTTCTTGTGATTCATTAAAAATGCCTGTCAATCATTTCTCAAGTTGTGACCATTTCCGCTGGACTGCTGATCCCATTGGATGAAATATTGGGTGAAAGGTTATATTTACGGAAAAGACCATTCTCTTTATAAAAATGGACTTCTCTTAGGGCCTAATACAAATGTTCTTTATTTGTAACAGCTGCACTAGTTTTTTTTGAAGAAAAGAAGTTGGGAAAATGCGTTTTTTAAGGAATTGATTAAGAGTCGGTTGAAGATGTAATAATGATGAAATTTGTTTTTATTTCAGATTTTATTTTTTAGGTACAAAAAATATAAAATTTACATATGAGGCCTATTCCTATTTTATAACTACCTAATAATCAGTCACAATAAATTCGTCTTGGTCGACGAAATTATAAATAGATAATGCCATAGATAATGCCCTTCATCATTTCTTGTTGGAATCTATTTTATAACATAAAGTGGAATCAGCTTTTAAAACGGATATAAGTAAAATAGATTTACGTACATAGAATTACGTAGAATTAACGTACATTTTTATAATACATATAGCCTATAATGTGCATATAATATAATGTTTTATTTGTTAAACCTTGAATCACTTTGATTTTTCATAAATTTCGTTACATTTATTTTGTAGTATTAACATCTTTATTTTTCATGTTTTAATCTATTTGTTGATTACACATATAATTTTCCTTTTCAATTATGAAACTTATATTAACCGTTTTATTTAATTTCACTCTATATATCCACAGATATACAAACTGTAAGAAACAAAAACATAAATGCCAACTTTATGATGAAAATAATAAAACATTATACATACAAAACATATTTAATTCTGTTAACGTGATCAAAATCTGCGTTTTCACTCTTTTTCTATATTTATTATTTTATATTTATTATATATTTAGTCTTAACTGTTATATCTGTGTGAGTGGTTCAGTTTTGTTCATAATTAGACTGATTTAACTAAACATTAACTGCATATTCAAAATAAAATTAATGTTAAATATCTCTCTCACTAATAATCAAATGCAGTATAAATAGAAATTTATTAAATAAGCTCTTCAGAAGAAAGTACTGTGGAGTATCGCGCAAAAGCATGCTTTATCGCCAAGATATGGGCTTGGCCAAACGGATTGTACTTCATGATTGTACACTTATCACGTCAATCATCCACTGGCCTCCGCCCACCGCGTCAATAGACTTCCTGAAAATGCTCGTGCCTCCCCTACAGCTCAGGAAAGCTGGACAACTCGCCATGTAGGGGGGACAAAAAAAGACAGGTAAGTCCGATATTACTTTCGCTTGTTCGTTTATTATTATTAATAAAGTCATTACACCCCGTAAGCGGGTGTAAAAGTTTCTAGTCTGCCCAATTTGGTGAACAATTTAAACAGAAACAGATCCGTTTTCAGGTTGATGTCTCTGAGCTCGCGTCAGATTGACTGTTTAAAATGACAATATCAACATGTTTGCTAAAAACGTTTTTCTCCTCATCGTTAAAACCGAATTTTGTTTTTACCAGCTTTAAGGTTTTAAATGCCGCCGTTATGTACAAAGGAGTCCTATCATATACTAGTATCCTGAGCTGGCCTGTCATCAGCTAGCTGTGTTTATATGCGAGTTTGACCCGAGTTGCTAAGAAACTGCAGTTGTACCTATTAATTGCCTTGCCATTAGTTTGCTTCACATTTGGAATGGTTCATATTTTGCCTCTAATTCATTTTATAGTACCATTTGGTACAGGATAGCATATAAGCTATTTGTTTCTTTATCTACTAATGGTCACTCATAATAAACTGCCAAATGTCACTATATGAGTTGCCGTTTTGCATGTAAAAGTTAATACAAATACACTCAAATGATAAAAGCCAGTTTTTTCTTGTAACACTAAAATAAACGTGTGGCTTTGACAGCTGACGGACCACCTGTCACATTCCGGGACACTTTTTAGTAATTGTATGGATTTTTAATATTATTTGTAATGTGACTTTGCTCAAATTGTATTTATTTGGCAATGTTTGTTATTTTTTTTATTTATTTCATTGCCATTGGCTCACCTAGAGAAAGATCTGCACAAATGTGTGCAAAGGCCAATAGTGTTTTTATTTTATGATCTGTGAGGTCACAACTGACTAATTCTAGTCAAATGGCTTTGCTCTATCTGAATAAGTCTTGAAACTGTCATATCACTGATGCAGTAAAAGTCTTGGTGATAAAAGGGACAAAGTGTGCACTCATGTGTGAAAACCCAGACAGTCAACAGAGCTCCTTTTGGCTCTAGAAAGGTAAAGCTTGAGGCAGCCTGAGAGAGGAATGTACTTTTTTTGTCTAAAGTGGGTTTTGATTTCTTGACTGTGTCTCCGTCCAGCTTTTCAAGGACACATAAGGAAAAAGTGGACATCACAGTTTTATTTATTTATTTTTTTAACAGTTATGGAAATCTGCCAGGCATTGATTTCGCAGGAGTTTTAACAAATAGAAAATAAAAGTATGTGATAAAGTCACATACTTCTGCATTGAGCATTACTTGCTAACTGCCAGATTCAATTCCAAAACAAAGACTGCAAATACAGAAACAGCTTAAACATCCTAAACAGCCATCCATTTCATTCCAGATGTTTACCGACTGTGCAGATATATTAGGCCTCTCAATTGCAGGCGTTTCCTGTCAGCCATAAACTCATACGGCGAGATGTTAATCTGCTGAATCTGTCGTCAGTTCACATTTCAAACGTTCCTGTTCTCCATTGAGTTGAAACTGCGATTATATCTCTACTCTAGTTCTCATTCACGGTCCCGGTATTGCATTTCAGGCTCAGTTGCGGAATTTACATATGTAGTGTCATCCAAGATTGACACCGGACAGGTGTAATTCCACCCCAGACCAGTGCAAACCACTGGATCTTGAACATTTTGAATAATGAACTTTGTATTCAGACTAAATCCATCTGTTCACATTTCCCCAGAAAATGTTGCCACATTCTTTCTGTTGGGAAACAGAACCGTATTGTTCAGCATGATCTTTTCTGCTGATGCTAGACCTTTTAATATACATCGCACTAAAGTTATCTGATTACTTGAGTCTGTTTAGGTTAAGTGCAAGTCAACTTAGCGTCACATTTCATTAAAAAAGGCAACAATGAGGCAGATGATATTGAATTCTCTTGTATAAAATACAGCACTGTTTGAAAGTTTGGGGTCAGTACATTTTTATACTATATTACAATAACAAATGATCACTGTTTCCACAAAATATTCACCGGCACAACTGTTTTCAACTGTAATTTTTTTTCAGCACCAGGATTTTAGAATGATTTCTGAAGGAACATATGATACTGAAATGAGTAATGATTGATGCTTAAGAAACCGCTTTCTTTTTGATATAACAGTAATACATTATATTTTCAAATATATTAATATTGAAAGTTGTTTTAAATTGTATTCAGAGACTTCTTTCAAGAATATAAAAAAATGCCTCAAACTTTTAAAAGGTAGTACATCTTCTATAGTTGAAGGTCCTCAGATTCTATATAGAATAATATCTTGTTCATATTCTTAGAGTTCACATTACTCTATATTACTTTGTAGAATGTAGAATATCACATTTAACTTAGGTAACCGTTCTCTCTCTGTCTCTCTCCAAACCTTCTGTTCTCTGTGTAACAGGGCACCTTTCACATCAGATAAAGAGGTGTACCATGACTTGAGACCCTGTTCCAGCACTCCTCCTCTTTCTGTATTCTGTTTAATTTATTTTCATTTTTGAGGACTCTCTAACAAGAATTGAAGAACAACTTCAACATTCATGGATATCACGTCCTGGATTTTCTGGCATTTTTTTATTGGGTGAGCTATAGTACATGAGTTTTCAGCACTACTACAATCTCTCACACTGCTTTGGACCAAAAACCGAAGTGACGTCCCAGTTCATCTCTATCACTTCCTAAACTTTGTTGTTTTTGGAGAGGAACTGTATTCTCAGTTAACCACAACAATAAGGTTTCATTTGATGATTCTCAAACACTATCCTTGGCCAGGCCGTTACCTCTGCTCTCTGTACTTTGTTTGTCACTGAACTCTTGTAGCATTTATAGGGTTATTATAACCTTAGTGTGCATTTATTTTTAGTCATTTATAAGTTCCATGTTCTGTGACCTTAAGACAATGCATTGTTAATTGAACTTGTGCTTCCTATTTTATTTAAAAAACTTCAAGAGCGGAAAATTGTTCAGTTTTGTAACTTAAGAAATTGTTTAATGATTATTTATGTAGATGCACACACAATTCCGTTTAACCTTGACAAAGCTAAGCCTTTTCTTATATTGTAATATTTTGCCAGTGCAGTCAGACAAAGGCAGAAAAGCAAATAATCTGGCTTCTTTGTGCATTTTCATTTTCAAAACAAAACTATGATTTTTTTTTTTGTAGGGATACTAGCAATACTAAACTGGAAATCTCTTTTGTGTATTGTTTTCTGATCAGATGATCATAAGAGGATTTACCATTGTTTCCAGGCAAAATGCACTGATGGAAAAGATGTAACAGTATCAGGGATAGAAAAGCCTGCTGATGATTTGTGTGTTTTGAAAAGGCAACTGTCATAATTTGTAACTTGTTTAACCTTAAGTTTATGCAAAAGCCCATGATCTAGGCTTTAAAAAGCTGACACGTTTTATCTCAGAACGATTAGTGCATCCGTCCCGAAAGTCATCTCTGCAAATCAGAAGAAAGACCTCTTCATGAGGCATTTAAGCTGTATTGTCCAAATATACTCCCTGCACCCCAGTGGCACTACCTTCTGAGGCCAGACATTGAACATGCGCTCCCCAGGCCCAGAGAGTCCATCTATGACTGAGGAGGCCCTGCTTCATGGGCAGTTTGGCGGTTGGAGCAGCGGAGGAGGAAGTGGAAGTAACAGCAACAGCAGTCCCAACAGCCCTGGAGGTGTTTCTTTACCTTCCAGCCCCGCCTCCACCAACTATGCCCTGACCCTCACGCCAGCTCACATCCATGTCCAGCGGTTGTCTTCACGTGCGGGGAAGCAGTCCAGACTGATCCTGCCACTGGCGGAACTGACCGGATGCAGCTGCCCGCGCTCGCCAGCTCCTCCTTTGCTGGTGCTTTACTGGTACCCCCCGGGTCGTCGCCGCAAAGGCGTCTCCAGACATAGACAGGTGAGGGCTTACTTGGCAGAGAGCAGAGTTGAGGCGGAGAAATGGAACGCTGCTATACAGAGCCTGCTGAGGGGAATGGATGTCAGCTCCACTACAGGTGGGTGTCAGGGTTTGATCATTCTCAAATGCTGGTGTGTCTATGCTTTTGTTGTTTGTTAGTCTTCCCTAAATGCATCCAGATGTTGATGACTCTTCAAGATGTTTGAGTCAGTGCTAAATCAGTTAATGTTGTGTCATTCGTATGCGTCTTGTCAATAAGATGCCTCTTTGATTTTCTTCTATGAGCTAAATTTATGCGAGTATGAATCATGTCTGGCTGCATTTATTTTTGTGAGTTTAACTGTTCCCTCCCTAACCTTTTTTTTTTGCTCTCATAATGTGTACCACATGCTGTCATTGATGGTTAGAGAATGGGTGGGTCTGCGGCTGGGAAAATATAGCCTTTTTTGAGTAGTGCAGATCGTTTGGTAGCAATACACATGGCTTTATTGACCTTAACAGATGCTGCTTGTTGTCGCTCTGTCCCTGTTTTTGACTGCAAAGCTCTAGGTAGTTGTCAGGGCTAGTGGTTGCAGCTCAGTAAATCATTAAAATGCATTTATATGGTGTTAATAAGTTGGTTGGCTTGTTGGTTTGTGTTAGGAGTGAACATCCTGGGTCAGTTTCGTAGTTCTAATGCTGTGAAAATGTTAACTTTGTAAATGTAAAAAAAAAAATTTTTAATTGCCAAACTAACATTGGATCATCCTTTGGACCAAGCTGATTGATAAAACTTAGATGTTTGTAGATAAGATTAAACATCAGTGAAGCAATCTTTTACAATCAGCTGTTTAAACAAGAGAAATAAATGCAACTAATATGAAAAGGTTACCTTTAAAGAAATTGATGATAAAGTGTTGCCACAGTTAATTTCAAAATACTTGAGTCAACCATCTGAAAAAGCACAACTTTGCACCATATGAAGTTGTGAAGGCAGATGTTCTGATCTATTTTAATAGCAGGACTGTGCATGCTCTCTTCTGGACAGATGAGACGCATCACATTCCAATCTTAAATTCCATACAGTTGAACCATTAACATAAAAAAACTAATTTAGTGATTATTGGATCATTTTAATTCTCTTTTCATCAGTATGTTTTTAAATGAAGGTCAGATATGTGATCTTGAGGAGTACATATTTTTCACATCTGCCAAAAACATTTATGGTCTGTTTTCACATGGGTTAGGATGTGGCTCAGTGTTGTTTTTAGCCTTAAAATGAAGGCCTTTTCCTCACTTGTTTGTTTTTGTTTTCTTATCGAGCAGAATTTTGCAAAAGCATGTTGCCCCGTCCCCGTCGACTGTTGCTGCTGGTTAATCCATTCAGTGGACGGGGTCAGTCAATGCAGTGGTGTCAAACGCACATACTTCCAATGATAAGAGAAGCAAACATCAGCTACAACCTCATACAGACAGGTAAGAACAACACACAATCACAAACACATGGCGTCAGCTGCAAACCCTTCAAATATTTTTGCAGGTTTCAGAATCTGATTGATTGCATTAAATTGATGTGATGCATGTGGTTTTGTTGTTGAACAGAGCGTCAGAATCATGCACGTGAACTAATCCGAGAGATCTCGCTATCAGAATGGGACGGAATTGTCATTGTTTCTGGAGATGGACTCTTGCACGAGGCAAGTATCGTGATTGTTTAGCCACATATATTAATTAACTGATTACAGAGCCCATTCAGAAACTACTTTTTGCAGGAAATGTGTTTGATACATTTTCTGCATAGGAACACTTAACTATTTTTGAAAATAGGCTGATTTTTCAATCAGTTTTAAGTTTTACCATTTTCAAATCCATTCAGCGGATCTCCGGGTCTAGCGGTAATTGATCTGATTAGACTATTAGCATCTCGCTCAAAAAGTACCTGACTGATCTACCACATGGTTTATATTTAAAAATAAGATTATTTGCATATTTTTTCGCATATTAATCTGTGTGTCCTCTTTCTGCAGGTGATAAATGGCCTTATGGAAAGGCCGGACTGGGAACAAGCAATAAAAACTCCTGTGGGAATCCTACCTTGTGGCTCTGGAAATGCACTTGCTGGTTCCATCAACCACTATGCAGGGTATGAAATGTATTCTCTGAAACAGTTCTTCAGAGGGACCTCCCTTACAGTTCACTCATCCTGTTATCTATGAGTATTCTGGCAATAAATCTGTGTGAAGATTATTAAAAAAAAATCATTGTGTATAAAAGAACACTCTGTTCCCTCTGCAGAGGAAAACATTTTTTTTTTAAATGAGTGAACTTAGAAAATCTTCGTGTCAGTGTGCCTGTCCTGTTACTAAGATGAGTGTCATACATTTCTCAAGGGTTGTTTGCTCTAGTGTAGGTGTATTGGTTTCAATGCACCTACTTTTACTCTCTTAAACAAGATCTATGGAGGTGATGATTCTTGTCAGTATCTGTTTCAAGTATTAAGAGTAAATTAAAGTATTTTTAGTGTTTTAATAAATGTGATTGAATTGAATCTATATCCATTTTCCTGTCTGTCTCTTAGATATGACATGTGCCTTCGGGAGCCTCTCCTCCTCAACTGCTGTTTTTTGCTGTGTCGGGGTGGGGTTAAACCGATGGACTTGGTGTCTGTTACAACCAGCCCATGCACTTCATCATCCACAACCAATCAGAATGGGCACCCACCTGCTCCCAGGAGGCTTTTCTCTTTCCTTTCTGTGGCCTGGGGTTTTGTGTCTGATGTGGACATAGAAAG
Organism: Enteromius thamalakanensis; assembly: GCA_032357475.1. Lineage (NCBI taxonomy): Eukaryota > Metazoa > Chordata > Actinopteri > Cypriniformes > Cyprinidae > Enteromius > Enteromius thamalakanensis. The sequence goes on from JAUCMT010000032.1 coordinate 18,693,122, forward strand.
TGAGCGCTACAGAGGGCTGGGCTCAGCACGGTTTACACTGGGAACACTAGTGAGATTGGCTTCTCTGCGCTCCTATAAGGGCCGTCTTTCTTACCTGCCACCCGGTATGTTCAACCCGTCCCCCGATGCCACACCTCAGCCGCCCCGCAGGCCTCTTTCACGGAGCATTACCGAAGGTTTGGAGGGATTTTGCCGCACTCCCATTCACCGAACCTGCTCAGACATGGGCCTTAGTGAACAAAGAAGTCTCCGTAAGGGAGATGGGGAAAGAGAGAGGGAAAGGGAACGGGAGAAGCAAGAGAGAGAGCGGGAGAGGGAGAGAAGAAGAGAGAGGGCAAGAGGGGTTGGAGTAGTGCGAGCTAGCAGTCTCGCGGAAGACCGAGAGAGAGAGGTGGAAGCAGAAGAGAAGATGGAGGAGATGTCAGGGACCAGCTCGGAATCAACAGAAAGGGAAGAGTGTGACAACACAGCCAGTAATAATGGAAACCCAGAAGAGGAGAATAAATTAGGTGGGGATGAAATGGATGGAGAAGATGTAATGAAAGCAAGAGATTCGAGTGATGAGGCAAACGAGAGTTATCAAACGAATCCATCTGAGATGCAACGCACAGTACGTAAAAACTCGGCCCCTTCTAGCCAGATAATGAACGCCTTTTTCAGCCAGCCAATTGGTGCAGAACCAGACCAAGACTTGGAGCTGGCAGCCTATGGCAAGGAGGACGAAGACATCAATGGCACTTACTTTCAGAGAGAGGCATTTCCACTGGACAAGTCTCGTGAGCGAGCCCTCACCATCTCATCTTCTCCGTTCCGTCAGTCTCCTTTCAAAGCTTTCAAACCTAAAACTTTAGACCAGAACCAGAACCCCTCACGGCCACGGCCCCTCTCTCTTCTCCAGCAATCGCATTCAAACTCTCTGCCTCCAAAATTTCCATCCCTTTCTCTGTCCCTTTCCCCGACCCCTCCTTCATCTCCATCTTGTGCCTCTCCCCACTCTTCTTATCTCGCGCCACGTCCCAACACTCCCAGCTCGTCTTCCCCTTCGCCTTCTTTTCATTCACCCACCCCTTCCTTCAACTTTGACCTTGCAGAGCCCGCAGGACCCCTGAGGAACCGCTCTTTCATGACATCCTCTATCAACCTGCCAGAGGATGATCTGCTACCTCCTCTTGACCAGCCTCTCCCTACACGTGACTGGGTCACTATTGAGGGAGATTTTGTTTTGGTGCTTGCCATTTACCAGAGCCATCTGGGAGCAGATCTTCTCGCTGCGCCTCAGGCTCGATTTGACGATGGGCTGATCCATCTGACATTTGTGCGGGCTGGTATCTCCCGGGCTACACTGCTTAGATTGTTCCTAGCAATGGAGAGAGGAGCCCATATGTCCGTTAGCTCTCCCTACGTTAGTCACGTTTCTGCTCGGGCGTTCCGCCTTCAGCCGCTTTCACCACGAGGAACCCTCACTGTAGATGGAGAGCTGGTGCCCTATGGGCCACTGCAGGCACAGGTAAGATTGGTCAATCTTTATGGGTTAAACAAATAAAGTAAAGTGCCCCTGTAAATGTGTTCTGAAAGGTCAAGGTTTTGGGAGCCCCAAAAAACAGGCTGACATGCATTCAATGTGAAAACAAAATCACTTTAATTTTTGTTATAATGTGCATTTAGTTTGTCCGCTATTTGTTCAATGACTTGCAAAGATTTGTTAAGTTAATTTTTCCAAACCCCTCCTGTTATTGGTTGATTTTCATTTAAAGCAGTGTTTGTGAGGTTTTAATTTCCACAAAAGTGGCATTTAGTGGCAAAGAATGAGTTTGCTTTTTTATTCAGACCAACAGGAAAAGACGAACAAGTGGGCAGGCAATATACTAATGTTTCATTTTGATGTCAACGGTTTGGGACTTGTGCTAAAAATGACTCATTCATTGATTCAAAGTTGACTCTTTCATTTGAGAGACAATAACTTTATACACAGTGCACTTTCAGGTTTAAAACTTTGCAGGATTTTTTCATTCGTTTGATGCATAATCAAAAATCTATAATAGCGGCACCTTAATAACAGTTTTTATGAGTAAAATGAATAATGAATATCCATTTGTTTTATGCTGTATATTATAATGCTGTCATGCCTAAATACTCCTGAGCCATTTAAAATGATTGGTTTTAGTTGTTGTTGTTTTATTTTAAGTATATAACTTCTCCAAAAAAAAAACATTTAAATCTAAAAGTTTAGATTTTTAACATTTTAATGTGTACCTTCTTTTATCCCAGGTTCATCCCTCCATGGCTCGTTTGATTGTTGGGGACTCTGGAATAAAGATTACAAGATTCTGACCTGTTTGGATTTGAACGAGCAGGGATTAGCATGACGCTGTGGATTATATAACATTTTGCCATCCGCATATTGAGGGGGGGTGGGAGAAACAGAAAGCCAGCAGTTGCAATCACTACTTTTACTGGGATTAACTGAGGGATTGCTGATTCAAGCTGCATATGCAAGGAGTGTTTTTGAATTTAACGAAGGGATGAAAACTTGCGGCCTATTGCACGACTGTAGGATTACACTTGGATTACCCTCACTGTAGTCGGTGAGAGAATCTGAAATGCCTACATAAAAGAAGAAACGGCGAAACTGAATGTGTCCAACTGGTGTATACATTTTAGTATGCATTTGTGCATAGATTCTCAACAGTGCTCCTGCCTTACTTCAGAAAGTGGAATAAAATGACACAAACACTAACAATAACAAGCTTTTAGGTTGCCACACCCACATACAAAAATGACACCACCCATTTTGCATAATAGGTACCCCTGGAATGCCTTATCCATCTCTGAACCCCCTCCCCTTAATTTACATACTCGCTGACTATGATACTTGCTCAGATACTTGCTTGATTAGTCTCCATCCAGTTTTTGAAAAGTTTTATGGGGCTGATCAGAAATGTAATCAGTTCTGGCGGGTATGTTTAGACACAATCATTGTGTGGATTGAGTACAACAGTTAAACATGGGCTGTAATGGTGTATATTGCATTGCTAGTTTGTGTAAGAAACGCATGTGATGATGATGATGATGATATTTGGTAACTAGCTATATGCATTGCAGTGAACACAGAAATCTAGGAAAACGTCCAGTATAGCATTTTTTTTCTTCCCCCAGTAATATTGCATCACTGTTTTCTGTGACATAATGCAAACTTGTGTAACAGTTGCTAATTTTTATTCCTAATGAATGAAGAAAGAACTGGAAGTTATGGATCAACTGCTAATACTCCTTTTGCTGAAAGATTCATGTTAAATATTAGTCAAGGACTACTTCATAGTGATCAGTAACTTGATAACTTTTTCTACTTCTCTAACAAATCATTTGTAAGACTAGAGTAAAATGTATTTTTCAGCTCTTCAAGAGAACAGGCCTGTGGAAAGTCCAGCTGTGGAGCTGATCATGATTGTAACGGAGCCTTTCCAGTGCTTTTAATTTGACCTAAATATTCATTAGAAAAATGCTCTATTTACATTTCTTCTGTCCTTTTCATTTTCCAAAGGACCACAATTTGAAACGCAGACTCTTTTTGCTCTCTTTTCTGAAGTAACAATGATTAGCAAATAATTTTTCGTTCCAATAACTCGACTGGTATTTCCGAACAGCTGTTTAGTTCTTTCTAGTGTAATCATCACTGCCGTCCTCCGCTCTTAAGTGTCGGCTGATATGTAGGTCCGGTTGTTTTGTTTGCGAGTCTGGCACTCAAAATGATTTTCAGCTGCAATCAGATGGCCAGTTATTTGTTTTTCATTCCCTTTATTTCCTTCCTTCCTTTTGTTGTACCATGCTTTAGAGTGATCTAATAAATTTGGTATCAAGCTGCTGTCCACCTTGAAAATGAAAAGTTTGTATTAAGATTGTAATTACTATTAAAAGAATATTATATTAAGGGTATATACGTATGATTTACAGTTTCTAGTTCTGTATGGTTCAAAGGTTTTGTTTCAGATAAAATTTAACTATGAAACCTTGCATTTGTGTCCTCCAGTCTTTCACTCTCGCTTTCTGTAGACTTTCCAAGGTAGGAAAAGCAACTATGATAGAGGTATCACTCAGGATAAAGTTTTTTTCCGGTTGAATCCAACAAATTTCACCTCAGGAATGTTATTCTTCTTCACATACTCAATGGGAGGGAGGCAAGAACAAAAGCAGCTGGAACTATATAAAACCTGTGACATAATTTCATACAATCTCTGCTGTAATTAATTCAGAGGTGGAAAACAATGCAAGTTCCTCTTAGACAAGATGAGTATGGCACCAGTGGTCTCACAGCCTAGCGTTTCACTTCTTTAAGTCTCCTTTTGGTTATCAGGTTTGTACAAATTTGTAAACAAGGAAGCTGCCGTCTCAGACTCTCTTCCTCTCTTTCTTTCAGCTCTTCATCTTTCTTTTCAGAGTCTACTAATCTCCAAATACCACTGCAAGGTTCAGCCACTATCTTGCTTTGTTGTGTGTCTCCACCTTCCTATCAGCTCCATGAGCAGTTTATTTTCCCCTTGTTTTCCCACTTGTATCTCAGTATCCACTCTGTTAGAGACTTACTGTGTACTACATTGCCCTTTTGCTCCTTTAGATTACAGCTAGCCTGTGTTACTCTTTCCCTCCCTCCGCTTACCTCCCCTCCTTTTCCCCTAGAAGGAATACATTGTTTTGGAGCTTTTGTCCTCAGGAGTTGCTCAACCGTGGCCTACACCATGTCTTTACTACACTAAAAGGTCATTGTGTAGTTGGTGGCCACCTGCTGGTTAACTTTAGCTTGTTCCAGTATTATGAATTAATATTAAAACTGAATTCATCTCATATTGTGATTTCTGTCAAGTGCTACTTACATAATCTCATGTGATTTTCACATTTTACATGCGTCATTTAATACCCAGCTGACACACCAATTATTACACAGCTACTAAAACAATGAAACGTGATTCAAGTTGGAATTATTTTCTTAATTTTTTCGTGTAGTTTAGACTATAAGCGTTCGCCTACAAAAATAGTCCGTTACAATGTTGAAAACTATTTACCTAACGTTTTCATTTTTCTAATTTAAGAGATAGATTGAAGCTTATGTTAAATTTATGTTTATTTTCACGATAAAAGTAATGCTAAACTCGTCCGACTTTGGTTAACAGTTTAAAAAGTTAGAATCAAATTCAATGAACGCGGAGTGATACTAGACAGAGACTTTACAATTAGCACTGGTTCCTAGATGTACAGTGATTCAGAAATACTGTAGTCGACTTAAGACGTTTTTATTGATATTACAGAAAGCCATAATTTGCCTTTAAAAGACTAAAAATAAATCAAGCTAGGAATCTGCTCCTTGTTAAAAACAGCTTAGTAGCACGTGCTCTCTCACCACAAGGTGGCGTGAACAAACCGCTTGCAGTTCAAGATGATTTAATAAACAGGTGAATAGTTTTAATGATAGTTTTAATTTTAATGAATAATGATTTGATAAGAGATGAATAGTTCTTTTTGATACATTTCTTAGCTTAGTGTGTGCATCATCTTTAGCATAAACATTATAGTTTTTTCAATATTTGAATTAGTTTTTACTATATATATATACATTAATTTGTTTTATTTACGTCTAAAAACTGTACAATTAGCAATATTTTACTTTAAAGTCTGGTTAGATGTTTTACAGTTTTTCCCTGAATATAGTAGGTTTTTTTTCCTGTAGCATTTTTACAGCATTTAACAGTTAAAATTACATTTACTTTATAATAGTAATTTTTGTGGCTTGTCATTTATATTAGTCTTTGCTTTTAAAAATATGTCTATATTTTATTTCAGTTGAATTCATCATTTTAGTACATGCTTTCTTAAAATGTTGTTTGTATTGTTAGAATGTAAGTGTTTTGTTTGTTTGTTTATGGTAATGCTTATGTCAAGTATAAAAACAAAAGTGTATATATTATAACAATCCTGGTATGTTTTTTTTTTTGTTCCTGTACACTTAACACCAAATATTATTATTATTTTTTAAATTAAGATAACACTAGGGGAATACAAAATTGTATAAAAATATGAGCCTTTAAAAGAATAAAACTACGTTTTTCTTTTACATTTGTCACCAAAACACCAAATATATAGAACCTGGTGGCCTTGGGTGTTCTTTTTTAAAGACATTTTTAAGGAATTTGTTGGCGTCAGTTATATTTCACCTGTTTTACAGGAAGACACTACCTTTATATCTGTTACAAGACAGGGGGGTGGGGGAGGAACTTGAGGGAGCTGTGGGAGGTGTATGTGCTTTTTACTTTCATCTAGCTATGCACGAAAGAAGCCGCATGTGTATTATAAACAAAGATGTGTGAGAGCACCTGTCAGTCGTCCAGGTGAACTCAGGGAAAACAGCCTAAAGGAGTGATGGCTGGTTTGGATGTGATTCTTTTACTCATGTTGTCTGTGCTGGTAGGGGTCAGAGAAGTTTCACTGGCACAGTTAAAACATCAAGGAGCAATGGCCCCTGGAGACATCATCATTGGAGGTCTTTTCCCCATCCATGAGGCAGCGGAGGCAGTGAACTACATTGGCTCAGACAGCTTCTCTTCTCCTCAGCATCCAAACTGCAGCAGGTGAGTGTTCATTCTGAAGAATCCGGTCATAAACTTTACATACAAGATGATTAAACTGATCACTGACTATTTCACTATTTACACTACAGTAACCTATTCAGATATATTGTATGTGGAGGTTCAATGTCAAAGTTAGTGGCATGATGTTACTGGTGTTTTTATTATTTAATATAATAATTGTAATTTATGGAGTATTTCTTAATTCCATAAATTAAAATTTGTATCTTTTATTTTAACTTATGGGTGATAATTCAGTTATTGTTCATATTGTTCAAATTCATATTGACTGTTAATTTTTTATTAAAATAAAATGCAATCAAACGTGGTGTTGATATGTATAGTATTTATGTATATATAAAGTATCTTATGCTTACCAAGGCTTTATTTATTTTCACTATAAAACATCATCTTAAAAAACAGTAAAAACAGCACCATTTATAATAACTTTTATATTTTAATATGTAACGTATTCCTGTGATGGCAAAGCTGAATTTAAAGCAGCAATTACTCAGTCTTCGTTGCAATATATAGCCCTCAAGAAACATTTCTTATTATTTATCACAGAATAAAGTGCTGCTTAATGTTCTTCTGGAGAACATGATTTTTTCAGGATTGTTTGATGAATTGAAAGTTCAGAACAGCCTTTATTTGAAATAAATGAAATAGATTATTTGAAATCTTTTGTTAACATTATAAATGTAATTTCAATTTAATGTATCGTTGCTGAATTGATGAACAAAAATAAAGAAAAAAAAATTAATATAATACAATTTTTGCTGTCAAGTACCCATACACACACACACACACACACACACACACTTTTTTCATACTAGACGATCCATCATCATCATCATCATCATTATACTGTTATTTTTTTTTTGCTTTTTGTGAAAAATTATTATTATAATTTTTTAAACATTATACTATGATTCTTGTGTTAATGCTGAAGAATATTGCTATCTTGGTGAAAATCAACCATTTCTTATATTTTGTTTTGTTCTCGTTAGGTACTACACAAGAGGTTTAAGTCAGGCACTAGTTATGATTCATGCTGTGGAAATGGCAAACCAATCCCCCATGTTAAGCAGTTTGAACATAACTCTTGGATATCGCATCTATGACACATGTTCTGATGTGACAACTGCACTTTGGGCCGTCCAAGATCTCACTCGGCCGTTCTCAGACTGTAATTCACCATCAAACACTTCTCAACCTGTCCAGCCAATAATGGCGGTAATTGGAGCCTCCTCTTCTGAGATCTCCATCGCAATTGCCAGGGAACTCAACCTTCTGCTGATTCCACAGGTAGAGAATCTCCACCTGAATTTAGCATTCAGCAATTCATAAAAATGTGTGGTCAGCTATGTCATAGAAAGAACTGTCAGATTTAAGCAGTTCTTAAAAGAACCATTTAATTCTTAGTGTGAATCAGAGAGATGTGAATAACATAATCTTATCTAAAGACACATTTTTCAGAACCTTTTGTCCAATGTTAAGGTCCTTTACGGAACAATAGAGGCCTTGAAAAAAGAAAATAATATATATAAGAAAAAAAAAAGAAATATATATATATTTAACCTAAAAATATGTATTTAATGTATATGTATATGTGCTTTAATTGCTGTATGTTCATCTGTTGTACAGATAAGTTATGCATCTACAGCTTCGATTCTGAGTGACAAAAGTCGTTTCCCTACTTTCATGAGGACTGTCCCAAATGATGAGTACCAAACACACGCCATGGTACAACTTCTGAAGGACAATAAATGGACCTGGGTGGGGATTATCATCACAGATGGAGACTATGGACGTTCTGCAATGGAAAGTTTTGTTAACCACACTGAAAGCGAAGGAATTTGTGTGGCCTTTAAGGCGATCCTACCAGACTCACTTGCAGACCAACAAAAATTAAACACTCACATCAACAAGACTCTGGACATCATTGAAAAAAATACTAAGGTTAACGTGGTGGTCTCATTCGCTAAGTCATCTCAAATGAAGTTGCTATTTCAGGGCATGCTTAGAAGAAATGTTTCAAATAATAAAGTATGGGTGGCCAGCGACAACTGGTCAACTGCTACAGATATTCTGAAAGATGTAAACCAATCAGAAATCGGAAATATACTGGGTTTCACCTTCACAAGTGGAAATGTTACAGCCTTTTATCAGCACCTTAAGGATCTAAATTTTGAAAGCGAAGCTATGAACAATTCATTCATGGAGGAATTTTTAAAGCTCCCTGATACAGGAAATGCTACAAACGCTCTAAATAAACTGCTCAATAACACGTATTCGGACATGGTCTTCAGCGTTCAGATGGCAGTCAGTGCTATTGCTAATGCAGTGGCAGAACTATGTGTAAAACGACAATGCAAGAAACCTACTGCTATCCAACCTTGGGAGGTAGGCTATACTGAGACACTTGCTGTCAACTTAAAAGGGTTAGTTGGCCCCAAAACGATAATTCTGTCATTAATTACTCACCTTAATGTCATTGCAAACCCGTAAGACATTGGTTCATTTTAGGAAGATATTTTTGATTAAATCTGAGATCTATCTGACCCTCCGTGAACAGCAACACAACAGAAATGTTCCCAGGTCCAGAAACATAACCTTAGTAAATACATCATTAAAACAGTCCATGTGTCATGTCTTAAAATTCAGTTTTGTGACACTGCAAGAATACTTTTTTTTTTTACTCATACTCAACCATTCTTCTCCCCTGAGTTACGTCTTCCACCATTTTGGAGATTACTTAAGAACATATTTATTACATGTAAGTTTGGTTATTTTAGTTTTCTGCCACTGATGTCACATGGACTGTTTTACAGATGTATTTAATACGTTTTTGGACCTGGAAACATTTCAGTTATGTTGCTATCTATGTAGGGTCAGACAGCTGTCTGAGTAATTAATGACAGAATTTTCATTTTGGGATGAACTAACTCTTTAAGCTTACACTTGATTTTGATGGTCCACTTTAACTAACTAACTAAGTAACTTTGTGTCAACTACATGTCAACTAATCCTCATTAATTCACAACTACATATCTTCTAACTCTCAGAGTAGACTGTCAGGGTAGGTTTAGTTGACGTATACCTGCTGTTTCTGATAGTCAGCGGGTTGTATGTTGTGGAACCATCAAAATAAGTTTTAGAAAATATTAATCAGAGTCTACCAATACTCTAATAACTGCTAGCTGACATGTAGTTGCAAAGTTACTTACTAGTAAAATGTCTAATGTGGACTATCAAAATAAAGTGTTGCCAAATGTAATACATGCTTTTGCCTTGTCACAATCAACATCCTAAAAGTCATTGAACGTTTGTGTTTCAGCTCTTTAAGCACCTGAGGAACATCACTTTTGAGAGAGAAGGACAAATGTACAGTTTCGACGCAAACGGCGACATCAATTTGGGATATGATGTCTGCAAGTGGGATGAAAATGAATCTGAAGAACATGACCTAATAGCACAATACTATCCATCTAATACCAGTTTCACATTTACAAGGAAGAATCTAAGTGATATTGAGGTAACATATTTTCTTTAAACTGTTATTAATTAGCAGGTTTTCTGCTAATATAAAGTCTATATTCTTTAGTACAATCCAACCAAAATGTCACAATACCTAGGCTATAGGCAAATAGGCACAGTATTATCTGGGTGTTCGTTATTGCAGGGGGTGATTTTGTTATGCTTTACAGTGTACATTATTATTATTATCATTTTTAATATTACCGGCCCCAAGGCAACATGGTGATACAAAAGTGAAAAAAAAAAGTGTTCTCTTCAGTTTTTGGGGGGAAGCGCAAATCTATGGATAAACATAGAAGCATGAAAATATTTTATTCCACATTTCTTTTTCTTTTTTCTATCACCAGGTGCCGGTTGCACTAGCTGGACATACACCCAGTTGTAAGACTAGATGTAAAATGAGCTTAGAGTAGGCCTAATATCACAATAGTAGGCTACATTGCAGAACCTGATTTTACCAAGTACGACATGTTCCTGAATCAACATCTTTGTTGACCCTGGAACAACATAGTGATCAACCAATTAGATTTGAAAAACCAGTTTACAGTTTCTGTGAAGTTTAGGCTTACAATCTGTGTTTGGTGATTGTACATCAGTGCCAATCATCTATACTTTCCTCTGAATTTAGGAATTACTCACGGTTAAGGTTAGGTTAAGGCGTAGAGATATGTTTATTAAAATGATGTTTCAGCCAAATCAGATTCGAAGAAGCCGTTTATAGTTTTTGTGAAATTTAGGCTTAGGCTCGATATACTACAAATGAAATCGAAGAATGAACTGAAAATTGAATTGAATTGAACTGTAACTGAATTCATTTGGAACAAAATTAGGCCAAAAAGAAGTTCCTTTTGAGTTTTTTTCGGCAGTTCGAAATGGCTCACTAAACTTTTTGTGGAGTTGACTCCTAGGTCCATGGCAATTACTTAGTTGGTAGCTGTGTTCTTCTTTGACATAGAATTTTTTTTCCTGGTTCGTTTCTCATTCAGCTGAGGTCAGGCAAGAGAGCAATATCTATAAGTCATTATATAACCTATTCATGGGTATTGTTAGGTTAAGTGTAGAGATATGGTCAAAATTAAATTTTTGGATTAAAATGTTGTTCCATGTTGATCCAAGAACATCTCAGCAAAACCAGGTTGTGTCTTTCTCAGTGCTGAATAATCTGTGTTCTATAAAGCATTGCCTAAAGCCTTTTCCCCCTTGTTTCTTCTCAGAAAGTGATATCTAAGTGTTCAGACAGCTGTCAGCCAGGGGAGTACAAAAAAACAGCGGAGGGACAGCACACTTGCTGTTACGAATGCCTCATCTGCGCCGAAAACCAATTCTCTAACCACACAGGCAAGTGGTGACACTATATATATTAAAGATAAAAATAAAATAAAATAAAATTTTATTCCAACATGTAATCAAATACTATGTTTTTAAACTGTCTTACAGATGCAGACGCATGTTCCAGTTGCGACACTGAGAGCATGTGGTCAAATGAAAGTAGCTCAGAATGTTATCCTAAGCTTTATGAGTACTTTGAGTGGAAAAGTGGGTTCGCTATCGTCCTGTTGACGCTGGCTGCCCTCGGCGTTCTCCTCCTCTTCTCGATGTCTGCACTGTTCTTCTGGCAAAGGAACTCTCTGGTGGTTAAGGCTGCAGGAGGACCGCTTTGTCATCTAATCCTTTTCTCCCTGCTGGGGAGTTTTATCAGTGTCATTTTCTTTGTGGGTGAACCGAGCAATGAGACGTGTATGGCAAGGCAGGTCATCTTTGGCCTGAGTTTCACACTGTGTGTTTCATGCATCTTGGTGAAATCCTTAAAGATCCTTCTGGCTTTCCAGATGAACCTAGACCTGAAGGAGCTTCTTCGCAAGCTCTACAAGCCGTATGTGATCGTTTGCATCTGCATGGGGCTTCAGGTCACCATTTGCACTCTTTGGTTGACTTTGAACAAGCCTTCGATAAAAAAAGTGGTGCAGCCCAAATCCATTCTCCTGCAATGCAATGAGGGTTCAAGTGTGATGTTCGGGATAATGCTGGCTTACATAGCTTTGTTGGCGCTGATATGTTTCACGTTTGCTTTTAAAAGCAGGAAACTTCCGCAGAAGTATAACGAGGCCAAGTTCATTACATTCGGTATGCTCATCTACCTCATGGCCTGGGTCATTTTTATCCCAGTGCATCTCACCACCAGTGGCAAATATGTACCGGCTGTGGAGGTGGTTGTTATTCTCATTTCTAACTACGGGATCCTGAGCTGCCACTTTTTGCCAAAATGCTACATAATAATTTTCAAAAAGGAGTATAATACCAAAGATGCATTCTTGGACAGTGTTTATGAATACGCCAAAAAGAGCTCTGAGAACATCAAGAGCTTGACTGGAACTGATCCGCACAGTAAAACTGAGAATTCAGTCTACGTCATATCCAATCCGTCACTTGTGCCTGAGGAGAAACAAGTTTCTGTAACAAAATAGACATATGCCTTAAAACAGACTGTGAGCTCATCTGACAAAAGTTTGTCTTCATTTGACATGGCACTTAAATAGACTAAGTTTTGTATTTCACGTACAATGATCCTTAATAAAGACAAAACTTCATGATGGCTATTCTAAATTGTGGAAAACAGTAAAAAGTATATGCGTATTTATATGCATTTGGAAAATATGTATTTTTGTGTACAGTGTATAAGTTGTTTAATTGAAGTGATTTTACAATGCTGTTTAACTTGATGAAGATTAAGTATTGCATTATCACAAACAGTCATTCTTTTAACAGAAATATTTTTGTGTTACATTTAGGTTTTAATAATATACAATTACATAACAAATTATGCATTATTTATACTTAACAATTTATTAATATGAATTTCATATGAAAAGGCATTAGTAGAAATTAACATTGTCTTGTTCAGGATTTTAGTTCATGATTAATGTTAGAAATTTTATATCTTCAATCATCTATAAGGAACTTTATTAGTAAAATGTATTTATGTGTAAATATACTATTGTGTATTAAATAAAGATTACTTTGTTAATGCATTATCACAAACTTATAAATATGTTAATAAAGTGAATTGATTTTCATTACATTAAATGTTTGTTTATTTATTATAACAAATATTTACTGTTAAATATTCAAATAAAGATAGCAAAACACATTAGTATGTAGAAATTAGCATTATAGATTCCTAAATGTTTACCCGGTTCATTTTGCATATTTACAGTCATCTGAAAGAAAATAGTTTACTTTATTAAAATGAATTGCCATGAAGCTGGGACTTTTCTGTAAATTTATGGACAATATCCTGTTGAGAATGAAAGCGTCTGTTTGTTCTGTTGGTGTGACATTATCTCTCTTGGCTAGAGGCCTACCACATCACTGATACTATGAGAGAAACATAGTGAGAGTGCCAGAGGCTTATGACTGGATCAAGAGCAGCCCCAAACTCTCATCTCAGCCCAGGAAATAGGTCTTGTTTCTTATGTCATGCTGAAATTTCCTTAATCACTAAAATGTTTAGTAATTGTTTATTGTGCAAACTACCTGGAACTATATCCTGCTAAGAATTTCCGTTACATAAAACAATTTGTTGTTTTTATGAGGTGTTAAGTTAAAGTGTTAAATTCAGTATTCTGTAGCTCACTTTAAATGCACATATTTTTAAAAATTGAGGGGGTATTTGCATGTTCTTCAGGTTTGTGTAAATGAAAAATGTTTTGGTTTACCTTTTTTCTCCCACCCTGAGCATAATATTACAGGTTTCAGTGTCAAATGTCGCCCGGTGTGAGAAAAATCTTGAAATATGAGAGATGGGGGAAATATGCAATGGTGAAGAAATGGAACTTTTGCCTGCGATTTTAAAAGTGTGACAGATGATGAATCGATTCTTTATTGTTACTTGGAAAAAAACGTCACCCGTTCGACCACAGAAGCAGACAGTGGAGTCATTATTGCCCGTGGCATGCAATCTACAGGTGTTGTTTTGTGAACTAGCATGTCCAGTTTTGTCACCTCAACAGACACAACAAAAATAGCATTTACTCAGATGGTTAGATATTGTTACATAGAAATTCATCCTCAAGTTGCTAATAATGTTGGATGATAATGCTGCTTGAATCATCATTTTCAAATATTTGTTGAGATGATTGAGATGACTAGACACACAATATCCTATTCGAAATGGCGAGTTTGTATAGATATATGTACACAAGCAAATGAAGTCTAAGCCTAATATTTCTTTTCGTTCTTACTCTGATGCTATGTCTGCCGTTTCAGTTCATCCTCAAGGGGTATTCAACTCTGGGTTTTTGTGCAGGTTAGTTGATTATGGTCCAATACACTTAAACAATTTATCTGATTTTGTTTTGTTCAGAAGAAAAACTCCCCTCCTTCAACAACAGTAAAATCATTGCTCATTGTCATTCAGTATACGTCACTACTGGTGTAGAACTGAGATTGATCTTCACTGGAAATGGCAAAACCTGTAAATTCGGTGTTGTTCACATACCTTTGTAAAGTTCCTAGTTATGCCTGTAACAGCTGAAGATGAAGTTAATAGAACAAAACAGACAAATGACTCATTTTTAGTCTACTTTCATCTGTCAACATCTTGCCAGTCACACTTGCACAATTCCCTCATGATGCAATTCCAATGTTATGAATCAAACAGCCTTGGTTTGACGTTCGTCTGGTTGCAGTAAACGTTTTAAAATAGTAAGCTTTTCGCAAGCTTTCCGCCCACGCGGAAATATTATATGAATGCTTATGTACGTTCACACTTAACAAATGAGTTACCCACGTTAAAATCATTAACTTTGAACATTTCCCACAGTTTAACGGACACACTTCGCATAAAAATGTTTTAACAAAGATTTGCTCATCTTCGTCCTTATTTATATTCAAATGATGTGGTATTTTACCATAACATCTAATGAATTATTCTAAGTGCATGCCTATTATTTCAAATTCAGTTCCATCTTCGTGTTTTAATGTTAAGTTACCTCTGTTTACGTATTAGTATTCACCCACCGTCATGATTTCGCCTTTTATTGGTTGAAGTTTCTGCGTTCCACTTTAATTAATTTTTACTGCAAGTAAACATACATTAGATGGAAGTCTTAAATAAACTTAAATTGAAAGTAAACAGCATATGCCTAGTTTAGCTGTTTAAAACAGTCCCTGCTGTTCTTGGATTTGAGTCTTCCCTCAGGGACTTTGTGATTTTACCCCTTAAAGGGGTCATTCAGTGCACTTTTTCAAGCTGTTTGGACTGAAATATGTGTTGGGGGTGTGTGTGTACACCACCACCCTACAATGATAAAGATCCACAGGTAATTTTATTTTGATTTAATAAAATAAGTTTTTAGATAGTTGATTGACAGCAGCGTGTCACACAGACAGAACTGTGCTGCATCCAAAATCGCTTACTTCCCTACTATATAGTACGCGAAAAACAGCATGCGAGGCGAGTAGTATGTCCGAATTCATAGCATTCGAAATGTAGGCAAGAAGTACCCGGATGACCTACTACTTCCAGCCGAATTCTGTAGCAAGCATTCCATGGACACTTTCCTATCCCTTAAGGCGTCATATTTAAAAAAGGACGGAAAGTGGAGACGCGGCTCATTTTAAGTGTAAGCACCTAAGGGGAAAAAAAACGTTATTTGTTGTGATTAAATTACATGTGTTTAACACACTCTAAATAAACGGATGACTTATTGAAAGTTTACATTTTCGCGCTGTTGTGACGACGCGTTACACGTAACAACATCAATATGGCGGATGTAGTACGTCCGAGTTCTATTCATACTACTATCAGAGAGATCATCTGTCACACTTTTAAATTCGCGGCAAAAGTTCCATTTCTTCACCATTGCATATTTCACCCATCTTTCAGATTTCAAGACTTTTCTCACACCATGACATTTGACACTGAAACCTGTAATATTATGCTCAGGGTGGGAGAAAAAAGGTAAACCAAAACATTTTTCATTTGCACAAACCTGAAGAACATGCAAACTAATTAGTTTTACTCTCAAACACGGTGTATTATTTTTTTGAATAAAGACACAAAAATAACCCCATGCTAATTAGCAAGTTTCACTATGAATATGGCTAAAAAAAAGATCCTCTGAAAAGAGGGGCGGGGTCAGCGGAGCTCGTGGAGATTTAAAGGGGAAGTACACAGAACAGAGTGATTTCAAAAGAGCTGTTTATGACAGGGTAAAATTAGCGTTTTTAGAACTATCTTTGAGAAATTGTAAAACAAACTATGTTACAAACTTTCCATTAAGACCCTAATCATATTAGCTTATGGAAAACTGGGGTTGTATGACTCCTTTAAAGGGATGGTTCAGCCAAAATTGTGCCATCTTTTAATCACCATCAAGAAGTTTTAAACTAATAATATGAGTTTCTTTCCTGGGCAGAACACAATAGACATGCATGTTTTAATGATGTCAATTTTAACTTTTTTGTTAACTTTCTTCCCCCCCCCCTTTAAAAACATTGCATTTCTAGTTAAACTCTTGCTGATGTTGGCTCAATTTTGACATTGACAGGCACTGTTAAAGGCTGTTGCAAACCAGCCTTGCTTCATTAAATCCCAGTAAACTTATTTAAATGTGTAACAGAACATTTTATTTGTCTGTCTATTTGTCTACATCATTTCACACAATAACAACATTTGTCCTTGAGGAAAGCAATGAGCTCCTCTGTACTGAAGGTTTGTACCAATGATAACTTAAACACAGATGTTTTTTTTTCCTGATGTGAAAAAAACCCAAACTTAGAAAACATTGTACAAACATGAGAATTTTTACAAAACTATACACAATCGAATGTGCTTGATAAAGTTTAATTTTACAATCTTAATGATTTTTTTTTCTCTGTAAATATACTGACTTTCCATTATTATAACTCTTATTTGGATCAATCAAGCTTGTTTCAAAGAAAAATGGGTGCAAGTCATTTATGGGCAGAACATGAGGAGGAAGTGAATAATCACACCAAAAACAGAAAACTGAAAGGAACTTTCTGCCAGACAAGTTTCATGACTAAGGCAATCTCCTGTTCATTTGAAGCACTAAAAAAAGGATATAGCATTACAAGAGTTTTAACACAGAAGGAAATCTGAGCACTAGTAGGGACCATACGAGGAAAAGCTCTTTGAATGAAGAATGTTACGAAAAGCTTTCCTTGTGTTAGTATTTCACTGCACACCAAGACCATTTCACTGAAAAACATCCTCCTTCTACCCTCAATGTATATATAATATACACATTTGACTAAATCTCAACACTTTCTACCATGTGAACATTAAATAAATCAAATTAAAGCCAGTCAGCGCAAAAAGACACACCTTTGAGGTGAGATGAGAAACAACCCAATGATATGCATACATACAAACAACTCCATCTTGGTGATCGCATGACCACACTTAAATAATTGCATGCAACGCTTGTAACGCTTGTACAGCATTAGCAAAGCGAGGGCTGAGAGGAAGCAGGCTGTGCGCTGCTCTCTGAACAGCCGGACCCCACAGACCGGTTTCCTTCTTAAAAGCACAATAAATACGGCTCTAAATCTCCCAGGTCAGCAGTTTGCTGTGCTAGTTAACAAAACATCAGAATAAATAGTGTAACTAGGCTTGACATGCCTGCAGGATGCATTGTCAACAAACATGGCATGACAAAAACTTCAGGGAATTAATCCAATGCAAATGTATCAATGCAAATACATTAGTTACTTTGTCTGGCCGTGTTATTTCTGCCACGCCGAAAATACATGTTTGCATAGAAGCATTTACTTCACAAGAGAAGAGAACTGTCAGAGCTAAAGGCTGGGTGTTTGTCACACACTTTTCTGATTGAAGAGGTAGTTTCACATTTCTCAAGGGATATGGAGTAAAGTTTACTTTACAAAACACCAGTGCCAATGTCTAATAATCATAATAACATTAACAACAATAAAAGCAAGATGCTTTTTGTAAGTCTCAACAGGACTTAAACTACAGACTCTGAGCTTTGCCCTCCTCGACCCATCTCAGATTTTCTCTCTCGATAAATGGAGCTCGGAATATGGGCAGGATGGAAATGGAAAATTTAGTGAGTTGGGTTGGGTTTGGTGGGGAGGGGGCAGCAGGGCGCAGGCATCATCTCTGCTGTGAGTAGCGGGTACAGGCCTCTGTGTCTTGGAGTGAGGCTGGAGCTGAGGGCCTGCGCTGCAGAGAAGGAGGGAGAGGAGACTCCAGGCAGGATGGAGGAAGCAAGGCCTGAAGCTTGGCCAGTAGGACAGGATTACGAGTTACAGCTGGAAGCCTTCCATCGGTCCCTCAGACTGCTGGAAAATGTACTGGCCCTGATTCTGATCCACCTGCGGAACGATGCTGGCATCCTCCTCCTCCACGCCAAAGTAATGCTCGATCAGGTCAAAGGCCTTCTGGTAGATCTCCTGGTTCTCGTGGCTTTGCAGGAACTCAATCTTGTCCAAGCCTTTGTGGGAACATCAGCAAAATGATTATACAAACAAATGAACAGACAGCATTGTAAACACTGTCTGCACGAATGGAAAATAGACGACAATTCAGACTATAAAAAGAAAATTGCTGATTTGAATATGTTTTTTGTGCATGTTTTGTTGTGTTTAAAATAATAATAACTGTTATCTTTAATAATACTATTATCATGAATAATATTCTTCCAACCAACCTAGACACGTACGAAAATATAAAAATCAAAACAGCTAAAAACACATGATTCCTGCACCTTTAAGCACCTTGAATTTTTAGTGCTTTGAGATTACTGGATAAAGATTTACTTAAGAGCCGACCAGAACTAAATTTTCTTTACAAATGCATGAGATGATACACTGTATTAGGTGCGGCATGCCTACCATAAGCCTCTTCGATGAGAGCACAGTAAGGATTGATGCCTGTTCCATTCTGTTTGGACTCCTGCTCTCCCAATCTGAGGATGTTCTCCAGGCCGTTCAGAGCCACCTGCACAATCTTGGAGTCCATCACTGTCAGCAGGTCACACATGGGCTTTATGGTGTTGAGAGAAACCAAGTACCTGCATGTAAAGCACAATTATCAACTTCTTTTTATTAAACATAAAATTAAACATGACATCCTTAGTTTTTCCATAACTACATGATGTAAATACAATTAAAAAATAAATAACTTTAAAGATGGTCTAGACTATTACTGCCATCTATAGGACATAAACTGTGCCTAAAACGTGTGCTTTGATCCCACGCTGTGCTTTAATGACTGTTATTAGTTCGACCAAAATCCCTGTGTAAAACATACAAAGCTGTTCAAGTCTCTCTTAAAAGAGATTATGGGTAAAGGATAACCTAAGGCAGTGTGCAGGTGGTTTAGCATGCATTATATAAGATGCTCAGAAAATTTGCGGTAACACAGTGAGTCCTCAATCAAAATAAATCCTTTAAAATTCCTAGAATAGGTAAAAACCGAAGCAAAAAAAGCCCACAGTGCACCTAATCTGCTCTGGCGTGCCTCCCGAGGTGGCGTTGGTTATTGCCCACGCAGCCTCCTTCCTGGTGCGGAACTCAGCTTTTTGCAGTATCTCGATTAACACTGGGAATATGTTGGCATCGATTACCGCCTGCAACAGAAAAAGCATCAACTCATGGCTGTTCAGACACAGCATTTATAAATGCATCATATCCTTATAGTGTCTCGCTCAGTCAAACATACCTGGATTTGCGATCTGTTCCCAGCTGTGATATTGGAGACGGTCCAGCAGGCCTCTTTTTTGATGGATTCCTTCGGACTGCTGAGTAAATGAAGCAGGCAGGGCAGAGCGGAGCAGTTCAGAATCACCTGATATACAACAGAGCAGCACAACAGATCAGAAAAATTTACATTTTTCAAAAATGCTGAAAACTTAGCTTCTGATATATGACACCTATACTACCTGGGTCTGAATATCGTCTCCTGTTACAATGTTACCCACTGCTCTCAGTGCAGGGGAAACCACCTTGTAATCACTGTGCCTGTGAATGGACAACAAATGGGTGTTATTTTAAATCAGTGACATCACATGGTTTACTGATTAATTGAGCATGTCTGGTTCTTACATGAGCAACTCCACCAGCCTGCGGCACACGCCTGAGTCAATAACTGTCTGGATTTTGTCATTGGGTCCATCGGACAGGTATGAAAGTGCCCAACAGGCATCTGCAAGAACATCAGGATCACTGCTGAAGAGCAATCTGGACAGCACGCTCAGACATGGTGACACCTGTGAGGAAACAGTTGTTCGATTATGTTACTACGAGGAAAAAAACACTGGTTTACACAAAGAGAGTGTGTTTGTCTAGTTAATGAAATTTGATAACTTTGCAATTGGAATGTGGTTTGCCCAGAACTGGTTTGAAAACTTACCTTTGCAAAGTCCGGAGGTGGATTTTTCCCTCTGCACAGGTTAGATAGCGCCCACACGGCGTTCCGGGTGGTAGTGAGCCGGTTTGATTTTGCAAGCAACCTGCAAAGACAGAGAAAAGAATATTTAAATCGAGCCACTTGATGGCGGTAATGGTAAAGTCTTTTACGTAACAGCCACACTACAGCAGAAAAATGCTGTCGCATAGTGAAATATAAGCATACTGGTTAAACATACCAGCAAGTTTGAGAGTATTAAACAAAAGCTGTTCGTGACATCAGAATGACGTTTGTAAGTGAGATTTATTCAGCGTCAGCTGTTCTTATAAAGGATAAGGCCCCTAATCATAAGACTTCTACCAAGAAGATTTAAAATTCCTGGAACACATAGGAATTTCATTAATTCTGAATGAGAAAAGAACAGCAAGTTTTATTTTTGGGGGATTGGAAATTAAAGCAACCTGTACATCAAGATTTGGCCAGGTAGCATGATCTAGAGAGCCAATACATTTTTCAAACATTTTCAACACTGAGAATATTGAGCATCAATTTAGCTGAAAAAAAAATGATTTTAAGTTTCTGTAATATTTCAAATATCACTTTTTTATGTATTATTGATCAAGTAAACGTAGCCCACTAGTCTTAGTGAGAGTTTTCTCAAAACAATTTTCAAACTATGCCCATTGTATTTTACTTCAGTATATAGTTCCAATGATGGTCCAGTGTTTGGAGGGCTCTTAACATCCTGAAAAAGAATAGAATAGAATACCCTGTCTGCATTTAACGTCACAGCTAGTAAATACTTGCAATACTTGCTAGTGAAAGGTTTGGGACTGTGTCATTTGCCATTTAATGTAATTTTTCCTGCAGGATATTACATTTAGGGCTCAGCAGAAATACAGGGACCTGCAGTACTGAGATAATAGTTGGCTTTCAATAGGTACCATAGACTTCCTGAAAAACAGCAAATGTAAACATGCAATCACAGTGTTGGGACCAGTAGAGGACACTCACTGCTGAAGAGAAGGCAAGATGCAACAGTTGAGGACGTAGTCTCTGCACTCTGCATTATCTCCGGCTATATTTCCTAACGCCCACACTGCCTGTAACAGTTAGACACAACTGTTCACTTTCATGGCGCTATAGAGTTCTGATAATAGAACTACTTGATCAAAGTCATGAACCAGGCTATGTGCAAAAAAAAATAAAAAAAATATTCACCTGCTCTTGCACATCCTCATAGTCTGAGTTGAGTAGCTCTATAAAGATGGGTACGGCCCCTGTCTCAATGACCACCTTGGTGTGGAGGAAGGTTCCCGAGGCTATGTTGGTCAAGGCCCAGGCAGCTTCAAACTGGTCAAAACAAGCAACATTTGCATCTTAAACCTTGGATGTAACAGAAATGTAGCTTTTGCAAGAATTGTGCTATGCAATGTTCTTACCTGCAGAGTCCAGTTATCACTCCTTTTTAGGAATTCAACAAACCGGTTGACAACACCAGGTGTGTGGATGACCTCATCAATGGGAGGATTGGGTTCTAAAAGGAGATTAATAACACCTTAATCTTGACTTTAAACGGTTGTCATCCATGAGTCAATCAGACACAGAAATAAAGATACAAACCTTTAGAGAGCAACTTTCTGAACTTTTGAGTGGCTATGAGCTGCTGGTCTGGATCCTCAGAGAAGATCATCTGAATCATGTCTTGGGTTATAACTCCTTCCTGCAAAAATAATATAATGTTAATCCAAGATGAGGTTTTGACAGTTTACATTCACCAGAAAAAAAAAAATTATAACAAAAGGACCTTTTGCACTGCAGCAACCTCTTTATTGTACTTTTGTAGTACCCAAACTAATTGATGAACTACCCACTTTTTGGTGTGTATGCACCACAGGAACTAGGAACGGTTTTAGTTCCAGGAACTCAGTTTGGCGGAACTCATTTAGCTCCTACTTCAGAGTAGCTAGGGTCTAAAAGAGTTCGAGGAACTATCAGTGATGTAAGTGCATGCTGATTGACCAAACACAGGTGAAACACTGGCGACCCGGCATTTTTAAAAGCCATGTAAACACACTTACTCCATGAACATGGAAAACAGCGGTTTACCTGTTGTCTGCAATGTTGTGTTCTTTTCTCACCTTGGATAATAAGTAACACTGCAAGTTGTCATAAAAAACAGTGTTTTTGTCTAACTTTTTGCTCTTTGAAATCGCATAAATTGTGCGTTTATATTCCATCTCTGTCATGAAACCCATAATACACAACAAAAACTGCTCTGTTCACAGCGTCTTCCAGATTTTGACATTTGTTAATGGCAAGCAAAAAGATAGCCAACAAGATACCCTGCTGGCTAGTTCCTAGGTCTAAGTTCCTAGAACTACGCGGTGCATTATTGATGTTCTTTGGAACTATTTACCAACGGATCCTAAAACAGCTATTACAAAATAATAGTAAGCAGCAAAACTGTTTTAACCTTGGTAATAAGAGGACCAAATGAGCATATTACAATGATTTTTTTTTTAAATATCTAAAAATAGGAAAGTTTATTGTTATTATAATAATAATAATTCATAATATAACTTTACTGTATATTTGATTCAATGCTTCTTTTGAGGGCATATACATTTCAAACAAATATTATATAGTGAGAATTGATACAAAATATATTCAATTTTAGTTTTTTTTAAATGCTTTTAAAAAAAAACGTAATTTTTTTTTTTTTAGTTTTTTAAATGCTGTATATTCAATTCAATGTGCTTAAACTTATGTAGAACTAATAATCAAGTCCCATGGAAAAAGCACTGACAAATAGGTCTGTTCTCTGTGAACTTCACAGTCCAATCATCTGTTTGACAACAATGACTGATGGTCTGCTGTCTGGATAACTTACACCTGATACAGGTACAGTGGAGCTGATATCAGGGTCCTGAATGGGGCATTCAAGCATGGACTCATCACCAGGTGGCAGAGACACATTCCTCCTCTTGAACAGCTGCGAAGTGGATAGAACAAATAACTTTAGTAATTACTACTGAACACAAAATTGGTTTATTAAATAAACAAATCTGCCAATATAACCCTTTAATATACACTTCTATCACATTAAGTAACCCCTTCATGAACAGAACTGTAATTGTATTTGCATGTACAATAAGAAAGAAAAAATGATGACTAACCTGCTCCTCCCTCTTCTGTTTACGAAGCTGTATCCCTTCCTCCTCTCTCCTTCTCCGCATTTCCTGGGGGTTCAGAGCTTTATTCTTGTAGCTCTTCATTCGATAGCTTTCTTTGCCTGGGCTTGCCATTGCGTCTTCAGAGCAGAGAAAGGAATTTTGTTAGATGTGCATTCTGATACTCAATTTCTGCTGTCTATTCAGCACATCAACCATAGGCCTATAGCAATACAGACAAGAATCATAACTGGTCGAGCCAGTATGCAATTTGCGTCATAATTTGTGCCAAACTGCATGTGGAGACAAAAGAAATGGTTTGTATTGAAAGCATTTATGCTTGTTAATAGTAGCATTTCCTGTGCAACACCTCTGAGCACTAACTGACACTTTGCATGCCGAACTTCCTTCATTATCTGGTCAATGTTTTTGTTGTTCAGCTTCCTTTCAGATCAAACAAGCAGTTCAAAACATTTTAACTTATTTATCATCAGTGTATTTGACTAACAATGCATTATACACATCACAAATAGTCTTCAGTTATTGGTTCAAAAATATGGTTGTAGAAAATTTTAAGCAGAGACGCTCAAACCAGCAGGCCAATGCGGTCTCATCATAGGGAAATTTAATTTGGCTATATCAGAACATAAATTAAGAACATTTAAAGGGAAAAAACATAACTTATTTTTTCTTATTTATTTGCATTATTTTAAGTTCCTTTTATTAATACTTTTTAAATGTAAATTTTTACAGTTGTATATAATGCAATAACAGTTAGTTTCACTTTTTTTTCAGTGGATTACAAAATTATGCAAACGGCAGTCTCAGCCACCTTTTAGTTTCAGTGCATGGGAAAATATGCATTGAAAGTGAAAGATGATGACAGATACTGTCAGTCCCAACATCTCTTACTAACTTTTTTATCTTCTGTAAAAAGACAACATGACACTAAATATATGATTACAAAAGTGTCATTTTTACAGGATCTTTCCCTGTCAAGATATAAAACATAGGTCGACATCTCTAAGTTATAATTATTCACTTTACTCAAATGAAGCCCTTGTAAACACTGGCGTTTTAATCGGATCAGCTGGTTTTGTATGGAATTGTTATGGAGGACTGGAATAATTTTACAAAGAAAATGTATCACATACTACATAAGTAAATTCCGTTTTAAATATACAAGTCTAAGCATCTATAACACCACACAATTTATCTGGCTCATCAAACAACTAAATATTCTTGGTATTTATCGTTTTCAGTAACGTTAGCGCATTAGCAGATATTTCGTGGACAGTTTTAACCAAGACTTCATGAAATTGATTTGATTTGTGACCCACTAACGCACTGTTAGAGGTTTCATATATTTTCACTTTAAGCCTAAATTGTCCACCTTCTCTGAGCTAACATGCTAACCGTGCTGTGCTAGCTTGGGACTAAACGTCAAAATGGTAAATTACTCTGTCAGCACGCCCTTTTGCCTCATTTAATCCCTGCAAAGAAAATACCTTTACATCGTATATAGTGTAAAAATCTCACCCATTTAGTCGTAGATCGGAGGGGGATGCACTGGCCGTGTGTTTTTAAATTGATCTCAAGACCCTCCCGAGTTCCTCCAGCTGAGGGCAATATGGCGTCTACTGGTAAGGTACGTCACCTCCGCACCGCTGCTGTTTCCGGTTTTCGCGAGCGGCCTCATTCAATAATAATAAACGGAAAGTGAAACGGGTGTTTTAGTCAACATATCTACCTCTGAGAGCCGGTAGGTTGCATATAAATGGCGATTTTGAGATAGATTCAAGCGATTTTTTGTTGTTGTGCATGAAGTCAGTGTAAGAAGGCTTTTAGATGTTTTACATGTAAGTTAGCAGCGTGATGCTCCAGTTTTTTGTTGACAGAATAACGTTAGGTGCTTGCTGTCGCGGCAGGTGCGTCTTGATAAAATCCGGATGTCAGGGCCAAATTGCCCCAGAGATTTACTATTAGTTAATTAGAACTAACGTAAAGTGAATTCCAAACACAAACGCCTCACTTGCCACTTTTTATCAAGGTTTACCGGAGTAAACAATGTTTATTTGGTAATATATCGTAATTACTACAAATATATTAGTTAAGGCTTGTGACAGTCATGAACTTTAGGCTGTGGGTTATTTGTTACACAATATTTGCGATTAATTAAATATATGATTTCCTACATGGCTTTATTAACAAACATTGTACAAGGTTGAATTACATGAATGAATATAAATATTTAAAACTAATAGACATCATCAATTCCTTTTAATTAATATTTCTTAATTATTTTATTTTTTTACTTAAAAAACATTTTATATATTATATAATCATGAAATTTATATTTTGGAAATGTTAGTAAGCTGGTCATAAATACTTCTCTTTCTATTGTAATTTTCAGATAATATGGTTAAATTCACAGCCATTCATGTTAAAAATCATTGTCAGGTATATTATTGGTACTAAAATTAGAAAAAAATAGTATTAGACTTTCTTCTAACTTGTGTGAGAAGAATTTCGTAATTTAATTTTTTTGGTTTGTTGTAATAAATTTGCCACAGTTTATTAACAACATCTGAATTTTTTTGCTGATACTAATATGATACTATTATTTGTCCATCCAGTTTTGTGAAAATGCCTGTGTGTGATATCTGCTGTGAAGAGCTCCCATCTGAGGCAGAGATGAGAACCCATCTCCTCCTGAGTCACACAGAGAATGTTATGGCCTGCCCCTTCTGCTCTTTGTCCGGCGTCTCATATGATGAACTTAACTTCCACATCAACACTGCACATATAGAGAAAGACTGCCAGGACACGAGGACAACAGTGGTTGACAGTGGACAGAAAAGCTCAAATGAATGTATTGCTCAAAGTCGCAATTCTACAAGGACTTCCAATGTGAATGCGAAAAATATGGAACGGGTATCTCAAGCCTCACCTCAGTCACCGAGTACAGGGACCTCTCTTTCTCAGGGAACCTCGACTAGTCTCAAGAGTTCCCCACCTGCAGCTGCTACAGCGAATGGTGCAGTAAAACTGGTCAGAACCACACAAAAATCCAGCAACAGCCCAAGCAAGGAGAGGGAAGATGGACGGAAAAAATCAAAGCAGAAGCGTTTGTCCTCTCCTATTAAAGGTGCTCTGAAGTTTACAACATAACACTGAATTAAATTAGGCCATTAGACTAATATATTCTCTTTGTTTGTTGCAGAAGGGTGCTTTGCATGTCCAATGTGCAGTTTAGTCTGCAAAGACTGCTTTATTCTGCAAGAGCATGTTGAGCTTCACTTACAGGACCAAGGTGTCTTACCTCAGTACATAAATGTCACGTGTAAACATACAAATACACTTGCTACAGTATTCATTTAACACCTATTTTATCACCAGTTGATTGATATCTGTTATGGCTTGTCTTCTTAAGGAGCTGCTCCTGAGGTCAGCACTTCCACAGAAATGTCTTCCACAAGTAGATCAGGTGAGTTAGCAATGTGGTCAGTTTGATAGTTCTTAATTAAACCAGATGGGCAAACTGAACTATAACTGTATTTTTGGGATCTCCAGGTGTGATGCGCTTTGAGTGTCCAATGTGTTCTCTGAGTTTTTCCAGTGGCTCCTCCTTACAAGAGCATGTTGAGCTTCACCTGGAACATGGCTCAGCATCTGGAACAGGTATGTGTGTGTATTAATGAGCGTACAATCGCATATAAATTTTATTTAAGAAAAGTTGGTTATTTACATTTTATTTTAGAAATTAAGATGTTGTGTGGGTTCTAATCAACATGAAATCTGTAGCAAAACTTGTGGTTTCAAAAAACATCTCATTGATGTTTATTTGTTTTGGGTGTTTTGAGGACATTCATCCGAAGACCTGACTCTAGCCAGGAAGCTTCAGGAGGAAGAGGAGCAAAAGTGGAGAGAGGCTACAACTAGACGGGAAGCAGAGGACTTTAAGAAGCTCCAGGTTAGCTAAAGGGAACCTAAAAAGTAAAAATTGGCATATTTACCTGTCAACTTACTACAAAAAGTCTTTGTAATTTCTTTACACTTCACTACTCTTTTCAGAAACAGTTTGGGCTTGATAACAGCAGTGGTTATAGCAAGCAGATGGAGAGGAATATGGAGAGGGCTGTGTCTCGAGGTCAGATGGTTCCTGCAGAGTTTCACAGGAAAAAAGCGGAGATGCTTGAATCTCTGGCCTCCGGGGTGGATGATGGCAGAAGCAAAACATCAGGTCTGTTCGAGAGTGCATCAAACAGCTACACCAATAATCTTTACATGTGCGGTCCAGGTTGTGTATTATTAGACTAAAAGTCTGTTCAGTTATTTTATCCTTATAACTTCTTTATAAGTGTTTTAACAGTCACTTTTGGTTAATTGAATGTGTCCCGCTGAATAAAGTTATTAATTTCTTTCAAAAACAAATCTCACTGACCAAAACAAACTAGTTTGTGTGTAAAATTTTAATTAATATACCCAAGTATCCAGTTTAATACATTTATTTTATATAATAAATTATAATAGTAATAAAAAAATGTAGTTTTATTAGGTTTTTAACTATATAGCTACATTTTTTTTTATTTTTTTTTTAGAAAATTAAAATAAAGAAAACAGCTTAAGGCTTAAATGTAATCTTTCTATTTCAGGACTCATGGGAGCTCTGTATAGGTACTATCAGAGAAATGCCTCTGACTGTGCACATGTGTGGCTCTGTGCGGAGACTGATCACTACTCTTCATCAGAGGGAGACAAAGGTTGGGGATGTGGCTACAGAAACTTCCAGATGCTTCTTTCATCTTTGCATAGGATGGAGCAATATAAACTTTTATCTGGTATGACATCAGTAACATCATCCTATTGTCTTGGTTCCATGTTGATTTTCCTTGTAACAGTATCTATCATCACATTTTCTATTGCAGTGTCAGTTCCCAACATTCCGAGAGTGCAAGCCTTAATTGAAGAGGCGTGGGCTCAAGGCGCAGATCCTCAGGGTGCCTCACACTTCAACCATCGACTGCAAAGAACACGGGCTTGGATAGGAGCTACAGAAATCTATGCAGTTCTCACCTCCCTTAGTGTAAAGTACGTAATGAAATCCCAAGTTTACATGCTATAAACTAAATTCATACACTAATGTTTGGGGTTAGAAAGATAAATATTAGTGCTGTCATATATTTATTTAATATTTATTATGTATATATAAACACACTTGCATGTGTATATATATATATTTTTTTTAGAAATATGTTTATATATTAAATATCTTTATACATTTTATAAATTATATCAATATAAATATACATGTAACATTTATTTTCAAAATATATACTGTATGTGTGTATTTATATATACATAATAAATAAATATACACAGTACAGTACAAAAACTCCAATTTTGGATGCAATTAATTGTTTGACAATACTAATAAATATACATTAAATTTTCTGCTCATCAATTGAATATTAGGTAGCACAACATTGAGAAAAATAAGAAGCGTTTCATGTGAGTTTTTAATAGTTGAAAACATATTAATTTCACATCTTAACTTTACTTGAAAAAATTGTAGAGCCCGAATTGTGGATTTTCACAAGCCCACTGGACCTGGAGACACACATCCCAAATTGTTTGAGTGGGTGAAACATTATTTTTCACATTCTGCCACTAGGGGTGCAAGACTGCCACCCAAAATTGTGCAGACAACATTACCACCGATATACCTCCAGCACCAAGGTATTTCAAGATTTCTTTTATAATAAAACAAGATTGCATTTTCCTCATAGAAACAGACTTGCCTGATGATATGTGTGTTATCCTGTCTTCATGATCAGGCCACAGTCGCTCTGTTGTAGGAGTGGAAGAGAAAGTAAATGGCAACCTATGCCTGCTCCTCTTCGACCCGGGGTGCACACCTGGGGAAATGAGGAAGGTGCTGTCACAGGAGACAACAGCTACCATAGTGCGACGAATGCGCAAATTCCTTGGTAGTCTGAAAGACAGACAGTATCAAGTGGTTGCTGTAGAAGGGCTGCTAACACCTGAAGAGAAACAGGTAATTTTGACCCACAGCTTCAGAAATACATTGCAGAAATTTAATGAATTCATATCTATGAATATAGTCTGTTAAATTTTTAAATACTTTTTGGTATGTTTGTGTCTTTCAGAGCCGCATTCTTAATTCAAGGACACTGTGTGCTGAGAAAATTCCTTGATGGAATTGTCCACATCTGCTGATAGCAATTTTATTTACTATTCCTGTTGTTTTTATAAGCTAGTCTTTTAAAACGGACTGTGAAAAAGTGTATTTAATGTCAATAAAAAAATAACACAGAGTTTTATCTGACTTGCTGCGGAATAAGTCAATTATCATTACCTGTTATGATGTGTGTGAGTCTTCAGTTTTTAGATTTTGATTTTGTTGAAATTCTAAATCTGCTCTTTTTAAACTACAGTTGTAAACATATGGTGCAGTATCTATTGTCTACACCAGTGGTTTTCAACCTGTGGGCTGCGACGGTATTGCAGGGGGGCCGCCATTACCAGTTTATTCAATAAAGACAATTAACATCCTTGCTTCTAAGTACTTAGTTAACCCAACACAAAAAGTGGGATTGTTGAAAAATTCTTTTGCAGTGGGCCGCGGAAGCATATGTGTTTGGCTGTGTGAGCCGTGAGTTAAAAAAGGTTGGGAACCACTGGTTTACACCATTCAAGGTCAAAGGATGTTTATCAAGACTTATCATTCCAAAAAAAACCTCACTCCTTTTTCCCATCCCACAGGATATTTTAAAGTCATTACAGATCCTCCCCTTCTTTCTTTGTTGTTTTTTATCAGTGTGTTATAATACAGCTTTTACTTTAATCGGAGCAGACAACCTGCAAGTCACAGGACAGACAGGAGTCTCATCTCATGGACACGGACACCGAGAGAGAAAGACAGAAGGACAGACAAACAGAAATGGCAGGCAAGTAAACTCATTGAACTAACCACAAAGTCAACTCTACAGTTTAGGACTAAAACTAACAAACATTCCCGAACAGGGTTTAAGACTAGTCCTAGATAAAAATAAATGTTGAGAGCTGTCTAAACTGGAAAAAGCTTGCACTGAGATATCTTAAAATACATTATTGTCATTGTTTGGTCTTAATATGCTCACAGATAATGCATTTTTGTAAGACATGTTTCAAAAAATTCTTGAATGTCTTAAACTAGCAAAGGTCTGGTCCTGGCTTAATCTAATTCCTCTCCGGGAAACCGTTCAGGAAATGTATATTAATATTTAATTAAACTCATCGTAAATGTACTATGAACCAGGGCCAGGGCAGCCTGACCTAACATTCGGTGCTTTCTTGCAAATAGTTGACTGATGACTGGTAACTCATGACTGGTTAACTTTAATATAGTCACTTTAAAAAAAACATGCCAAAAAAAAGAGAGATTTTGTCCATATCACCACCCCTAATGGCGGGATCAGACTGCACGATTTTTAAAGTAGTCGCGTCACAGATCTGTTCACACTGCGAGACTATCTGGGGTATTCAGTTGCTGCTGTGTTCACACTGTATGATAAATCGGTGGTAGAGTTTTTTTTTTATGATGACAAATAGTGTTGAAAGAGATGGGTTTTCTGCAGTCATTTGAAAGTTGTAAGGGAGTTGGCGTTTCGGATAGTGATGGGAAGATCATTCCACCAGCCAGGAATGGTGTATGAGAATGTTCTGGAAAGAGATTTTGTGCCTCTTTGTGATGGTACTATGAGGCATCGGTCACTGGCGGATCTCAGAGTTCTGGAGTTCTGGAGGGAGTGTAGAGTGGAGGTAAGCGGGGCCCGAGCCAGTGGTTGTTCCATATGCAAGCATCAGTGTCTTGAATTTGATGCGAGCTGCAATTGGGAGCCAGTGCATGGAGATGAAGAGAGGTGTAAATTAATCCATTATAAATTATTTGTAGGATATCTGTTTGCTACCCCCTTATTACCCAAAC
>JAUCMT010000032.1:18734176-18748795 GCA_032357475.1 Enteromius thamalakanensis
GACAGCTCTTTGGATCTCATCTTGAGAGTTGACAGCAACACATTCCAAATGCAAATAGCACACTTAAAATGAACTCTGGACATTTTATCTGCTCATTGTAATTGGGATAATGAGGGAATAAAACACACCTGGCCATGGAACAGCTGAAAAGCCAATTGTCCCATTACTTTTGGTCCCTTAAAAAGTGGAAGGCACATATGCAAACTGTTGTAATTCCTACACCTTTCATCTGATTTGGATGTAAATACCCTCAAATTAAAGCTGACAGTCTGCAGTTAAAGCACATCTTGTTCATTTCAAATTCATTGTGGTGGTGTATAGAGCCAAAAATGTTAAATTTGTGTCTATGTGCCAATATTTATGGACCTGACTGTATATATATATATATAATCAATAAATAAATAATCAAAAAATATACATGTAAATATAAATATAAACATGTATTAAATGTTTAAATATATGTGTGTATTTAAATATGGATAAAATATACAACGTATACACATATTATGTAAATAAAACTTATTTTGAATGTGATTACTTACAAATAATCATTTGAAAGTGCTAGTAATTATGCATTTAAGTATTGTGTAATATTAATTAAAACTGTGACTCTGACTCTCAGTTTTAATGTCATTAGTTATTAGGCTACATTTTGTTACTTAAGTAATATTTTTTCACACTCAACTATGTTATAGTAAGTATATTTACTTCTCTTTCACAACAGTGCAGGAAATGCATGCCACAGACATGCCAGAAACCACCACCTTACTATGTTTAATATTTGTGTAATTGGACCTTGCTATTTTGAAAAGCTACGCATTGTTTTGATCACGAGGGCACCTTTTTTAGAGCTGATCTGTGGGTCATAACTACTGAAGAAATGAGTGTTGGGGACTCTAAATGTGGGTTTCCTGTTTTCAAATCTTCTGCTTAAAACCTACAGAGGAAATACACATTGTGGTTTACTTGTTTTTTATTTTGTTATTTGACATAGATGCAATGCAACCTTATTGTAGATTTTACAATAAATGACAAATGCCCTGAGAATTTTCTTTTCTTTTTTGACTTTGTAAATCCTACAATACAACATTCAAAGAGTATGCAAATTAAATGTTTTTTCAGGAAGTGTCAAACAAATCTGTTAACGTCTCTTTATAAGGCCTAGATATGTGTTGTTTCACTGATATAAAAATGGAACACTATTTACCGTTTGTAGTGTGCAATGACCACTTCCTTAACAGTCACTGGCCCACCGGTGGGCCCGTTTGCCTTTACATGTTTAAACAATAATATCCTGTACTTAATCTGATCTAACATTGATAAACTACATATCGTTGGAAGGCTCTAAGCATGTACTTTATGTAGTGACAATAATTTATTAATTTGTAACAAAGGTAGCAAAACAAATCATAAGTGCAATAAGAGTTGTGGCATTTGTTATGAAAAGCAAACAAACACACTTATAATCAATTGAAGTTTAGTTTTTTATAATCCAAAAAACTAAATATATTTTCTAGTATTTGTCTAAAATATTGAGAATCATACATGAATCAGCATTTGCAAAGCGTATTACTGAAAGGTTGTAAATAATTATATATATATATATATATAGTACAGTTAAATTAATAATTATTTATAGTGGTGATAGGGTTTGTTTTAACAGTATATTTGTGTATTATTGGATATGTTCACAATGTAATAATCTTGAGCAATATTTTGAATTTAAAAAAAGCATATCAATCTGTGCTCTGTTGTGAGGTCAAGTGGTACCCATGTTTCATTTAGGAATCAAAAATGTCTTTTGTTGGTATATCAATTCACGAAAATATAATTATTTTTGTGATATCAGTCTCAAATTTGGAACACAACTTCTTTAGATCTCTGGCTTTTTTAGGATAAACTAGGGTTTTAAAATTTTTTTTTAACTCTAGACACCTGTGCAAGGAACTTCAAAGTCTCTTCATTAAAACAAGACCTGAATGAGGATTATATTCAAAAGCGTTCCAAAATTATATTAATTCGAATTTCGGCATTACCTTTGCAGGCCCTACACATATTATTATTTAAAAATGGGCGTGACAGTTAACAGGTTAATGGGTAAAAAAAGTCCAAATTTGTAATGACAACATTTTCAACACAGGTTGTAACTCTATCTTGATTGACAGTGGCTTTTTGTCTTCAGGGTTGTTTTCTGGGCTACAATTGTTCTCATATCAGTCCATGCAATGTTCTATCGGTGCTCAGTCATCTCAAAGCTATTTTTCCCATCTAGAACAGGATGCAACTCAGGGCTGTAGTCCCTATCCGCGCGCTCCACATATCTCTGAAGTGTGCTGTAGTACTGTTCGCTTTCCTTAAAAGTGTATACAGTAGAGATCTCCTCCCAGGCCCTGTGATTTGGAAAGGGAAATGGTTCGGGATTTTTGTTGTCAAAGAAACTCGTGAGGTTTCTCTCTGCCAGTTTGGTAGCATAATCTTCTGCAAACAGCTCAAACTTTTCATTTTCCTTCTCCATGTAGATCTTCTGGAAAGTTAATTGAAGGTAGCTTACTTTAGAGCGACAGTTCTTAAAGCAAGTTCCAATCAGGGCTACTGTTGCTGATACGATAATGATGGACCAACCGAGGATCTGTGGAGATATTAATTAGTTGAATGTTAGAAGACAGAATACTTTATACAGTAGGTTACTATAGCAAAATATTACTAATAGAATTTAGCAAGCAAAAAGAATAATTGTATTTGAGAATATTTTAGCAAAGCTTACACAGGAACTTCTTTTAAACAGCTTTCTGTTGGTTAGGGTTAGGGACCAGTTTGATCCTTTTGCAAATGTGAATATGACCTTTTGGTTATATTCACCTTAGTTCAGCTAGACTGTCCATGCAAAATCCAGTCATTTAAATAGGAATTCACACAATCAAGAATTTGGCAGAAAAGTAGGAGAAAAGTTCCCCCATGCAGATTTAGCTCCCCAATGCAAATGTGCTGTGCTGACCAACAGAAAGCTGCTTGATTTAAAAGTGAATTCTGTTCGAGCTGTGCTTCATGCATCTCCACGCTAATGACAATACCTTAATCTGGTTAGATTTCATGTGTAAATTTAACATAGATAAAAAGGCTTTAAGGGAGACCCTTGTTTTCCCAATGGGACACACTGTATAAAGGTCCTTACTCAGTGCTGCAATGGGCCAAGTACTCCAGAAAAATATATGAAGAAATAAATAGACAAAAGAATCGGTCAGCGCTCACCTGTGATTGGGCTCGTAACATCAACAGCAGTTCCATATTTTCATTCGTAGTCAGCTGGGACTTGCTGCAGGGAACTCTGGGGAGCTCGTCCTGGCATGTACGTGTCTTGTTTTTGCAGAAGAGTTGCACCACCACATTTTTATCCAGGCCACTAACAGCACACTCATAAAACGTTCCATTTAACAATGCTACACTGAGCCACATGACAGGAGCAATGCAGGCTCCAGATAGCACTTTTATAAACACCTGCAAACATCCTATAAAGTTGACTTTTGGGCAGAGTTTGAGAGGGTTGAGACAACACCCAGTATATAACCGCCAAAGACGTGTACTGACAAAGAGTCCAATAGTCAGCAAGACGACAGCAGGGCCGATCAGAAAAGTTAATCCATAGGCAAAATTCTGTTTTCGGTTGCACGGACATTGGAAAGACACCATGGAGAAAATCCGTTCACTCCCTATTGTCAAAATAGCCATGAAGCTGTAGCCAATAGTAGACTTCTGGTTGGTGAGGAATTTTAGGACAGTCTTAAACGAATCCATAGCTGGTACAGCCATAGGTGCAACAATCCAAATAAGCTGCTGAACTGGAGGAGATGATTTTAGCTGGGGCACACCCTTTTCTCGCTTTATAAATTCCCTTTGTTTTCCACACTTCTTCTTTTTTTGCCTCTGTCTTCCCCACAGCTCATCAAATCCCTCCCCTGTCCATCCTTATCCTCCTCCCATTTAGTGAAGGGCCGTGACCAAAACCAGTCCATCAGGTTAGGACAGACCACAGATGTGTTTACACATTATACAATCCAAAATAAAATCCCAGCAGTGCAATTGTTGTTTAAGTAAAAAGCTGAGTTTTGTAACTAACAATTTTCTTTTTATTATTTGAATGGCAGATTATTAAGGTTGGCAGCAATAGAATTTGGAGATTTAGACGCTGGAACAGTAGATTATTGTGTGTTAGGTTAAACAAAGAGGTGCATTGCAACATAATGCTAGTTAAAATAGGAAGTGATTCATTCTGGTTTTGTATGAGGAGACATTTTCTGTTCTGCACTATAGTGCCCACTGCTGCCCTGCACTTCTCCCATAAGCACTTAACCTTAACGCTAATGTAACCGCAAATGGTAACTTAGTAAATATTGATTTTTTTAAAAGTGAGCTTTCAGCAGCGTAATTTTTAAATTGTTCATGATTACTTCATGAACAAAGCTTTAGAAGAACTGGCTGTTGAAATATGAGATCACTAATCATTATGTGCATGATGGAAGTTGAAGTGACACCAAAAGTCTTTGTTTGTACGGTTCTTTAGAAATTATCAGGACACAGCTGTTACTAATTTATATCAATAAATAATGAAAACAACTGACAATTCTGGAAAATTCTACTTGCAATAAGCAAAGTTTATTATTGTTTATATAAGAAATATATTGAAAGAAAAAAGAAAAGAAAAATCATAAATCTATGTTAAAAACAAACTGCTGTAGTATTACGAAAAGCATAAAATAGCAATACTAGAAAAACAGTGAAACAGAAGCAAGCACTCTGTTTATGTCCATGATAACAGGGTCAAGCACGAAAAGCTCTCAATTAGCGCCTACAGGACTAGTTTGCCTTCATCCACAAATGCAATTGCTGCTGGGTTTGAAAAATCATTTTCAGACCTCGTTGAATGCCTTACTGCTGGATTTTCAAGGTCCTCACAAGTGCACACATACTTGTGCAGTGTGCTGTAGTATTCGTCCATGCTTTGGAATTTGTAGAAGGAGGAGATCTTCTCCCAGGCCTTTCTAGGTGGACTCTTCATAGGAATGGGTTTGGTTAAATCAAAGAAACTTGTTAGGTTCCTTTTTGCAAGCTTTTCGGCATGCTGAGCTGTGAAGTTGTCCAAATACTCACTCTCCTTCTGAGTGTACATCCTCCAAAACTTCAGCTGCATGTAACTGATTGGAGAATAGCATCTGGCCATGCATGTGAGCAGAAAGGTGAATGTCATCACAGAACCAATCAGGATCCAACCAAGTACCTATAGAATTATTTTTTTTAATTATTCAAATTATTCAAATATTTTTTGAAAAATAAAACTGAGATGTGTTAAAGCACAGATATCATTAGATTTAAAATATATATTTATATTTTTACAGATTGTAGAGGACTTAATGAATGCAAACAACAAGGTTAGGCCTTTAGGCTTCTGCCTGAAAATGCAGCCTTTTTGAAATGTTTTAAAGGGGTCATATGATGCGACTTTCTCTTTGGAGTATCACAAGCTGTCAGTGCATAGAAAAAAATAAATCAATAAAGCCGGTTCTTTGATTAGTGGTAAATATCAATCAGCTGTTTTTAAAATTAGCGGCAGTTGATACACAGGGCCGTAGATTACTGGTGAGATACGCAATATCGCCTTCAGAATTGGAAGCAATTCATAACCGATTTTGAACAGGATATTGCATAGCTCATTTTAGTTAGAAAATGCTGGGGATGCTTTTCAGTGTAAACAGAGCAAAATTGAATTTAGAGAATGAAAATGATCCTTGTTGTTTGTTGTTTATCCAATCACAAATGCTGTCAAGGTGTTTACACTGTGAGCTGCAACCACTGCGTAAAAAGACTAAGTACTAAGCAATTATGTCCCCATTGGATTGCAACAAATGGCTCTTATTGGCTTTTATTGTTTTTTGTGTCATTGCGCCAGGCACCGCATTAGGTTATAGTAAGGGCTTAACATTTCCAACAATTTCAGGAATGCATGGCTTAGAGGAGAAACAATAATGTACAGTACGTGGAAAATAATGTATTTTTTGAAATTCAATCTGCACAAACATGTTGCATTACACCAAATACACAAAATAATGTTCTTCCTCGTTCAAAGTAATAGTTCACCCAAAAAATAAAATTCTGCCATCATTTACTGACCCTCAAGTAATTTCAAATCTGTTTATTAGATATTTTAAAGAAAGTTTGTAACCAGGCTGTTCTGGGTCACTATTGACTTCCATATTATGTTTCTCTTACTATGGAAGTCAGTGGTGACCCACAACATCCTGGTTACAAACTTTTTTCAAAATATATTTGTGTTCGGCAGAACAAAGACATTCAAACTGATTTAAAAAACTACTTGAGGGTCAGTAAATGATGACAGAATTTTTATTTTTGGGTGAACTATTCCTTTTAACTCTTATTTGTTACTTGCCTACTTTTAAAAGTAATGTAATTATCAAATGGAATGTTAACTTTAATAAAGTTTTAAAATCCTTTAAAAACTGGACATTTAGAATGTTCAGAGAACATTATGAATAAATGTTTTATTTTTTTAGAGGAAATGTTGGAAATGTTCTTAGAACATTTTGGTGGGAGAATTCCCTATGGCTCCAATTTAAATTAGCGTCAGTGCATTGAAGAACAAAACCGTTTCCATTATTTCTAATTAGCTACGCAATATAAATGCATCACAAATGTCTTTGACAAAACAATTATTATGCCATGTCTCTGTAACAGAGTTTTCTGCTCAGTGCTCACCTGTGACTCTGCTCGTATGATGGACAGCACAGCCACTCTCTCATTCTGCGGAATGGCGTTTCCATCACATGGGAACTTCTCCAACTCTTTCTGACAGTGAGGAAACTTTTCGTTGCAAAGGTGACGCCTAAAAAGTGTGATATTGGTGGCGGTCATTGAACACTCGAAATACACCCCTCTGAGTAGAGCAACTGCGATCCAGCTAAGAGGAGCGACCATCGCAGTCGTGGTAATTTGAAGAAAAACGCACAAGAAGCCAACCGCGTATTTAAAACGACATAGCTTCGATTTCCTTAGGCACAGACCCGTGAATAATTTCCATGTTTTATTGCTCAACATGTAACTTAAGATGAGCAGTGCAAGCGCGGGTACGAGGAGGCAGACGTTGCCATAAACGAAATTCCAATCATTGCAAGGACACTTAAAAGCAAAGACCGAGAAGATGTGCTCGCTACCTGCAGTTATAAGAGCAATCAATCCGAATCCTAAGTTGGTCTGCTGTTTCTGAGTGAAGCTAAGTAAAGGTTTTAACTTATCCATGCCTGCCAGCTGACGTCCGTGAGCTCTCTGCTCTTTACCAATAGTCTTACCACAAAATGACAGTCAGTTCCGTTACGAGATAAAGAGTGTCACCCTCAGGCGGGCGCATAAAAAGTGTTGGACTTAATTTAAGAAAAACGGGTTATGTTAGCTTTACAGCTGTAATGGGGAAACTGACTTTATGAAGAATGAAGAAGCTAAAAACAGAGTGTAAGTATAAACGTTAAGTCTACCCACCAGTTTAGTGGAAACCCAACAAATACAAACATGAGAAGTCTGTCCGACGTGCAAATCATGTCTATATTGCGTCGGTCGGTCCAGGATCATATCTGTACGTCTATACGACGTGCAAATACGGTACGGAATCTGGACGTCCAACTACGACCTCACTTGGACGTAGATATGCAGTTCAAAATTCGACTGTACAGAACAGGTTCAGGAAGTCGACATAACTTTTTATCCAAATAAACATGACAAAGAAAAGTGCTCTTTTAGGGAATTGGGGTCATCTTTCACTTTCAAATAGCAAGCTCATTAATATTCCACAAATAGTTTTGTTACGTCGGCAATGCAACTCTGTCAGCGCGCGAGCCGCATTCTTGGCAACCCACAGATTGACAGCACTCATCCCTCAGACATCCGGGCATTCAGGTAAGATTTCACTCGCGCTGAATTAATAAAAAAACATTTTTTTTTGTTATGTGACACTTTAGTACTAGTAAGCCACTCGGTGTGCTACAACGCATGGAAGAGACGTGTTCATTTCCAACTCACTATATGTAGCTACAGTAGCGATTTTTAAAATTACAGTGAACACCTAATGCTGTTGCTTTTGAAATACACAATTAGTTTTAAAGTACATAAAATTTGAATGAGACTGTAAATGATTAATGGAATGATTTTATTCCACCAGTTTATTCGTGTATGCTGTGTGCGTGCCGTGGAGCTCTGCACAAGCATGAGCAGGGTTGCCATGGAAACGGGGTTAACACAAACGACAAGCTGTAAGCTGTTTCTCTCCCTGCAGTTTTCATTACTTTCAGGTTAGTACATAAAATCACACAATTATCATATACTAACGTCCGTAACATGTTTCTTACTCGTTATTGACATTTCCATTGAATATTTATTTTACCTACATAGTTTAGTGTCTTTGAAAAGTCGGTTAGCATCTTAGTGATTTTCAGCTAACGTTCAGGTTTCCTCAGACATTTGTACTAATAATTTCAAGTCACTTTGGTCTGAATATTATGGCGACTTAACTTTTGTGTAAATACTGGGCCTTTCAAGCAACTTTATTTTCTTCTTCTGGAGCTAAATCTTTTTTATTTACAAATTCTGAGATGTTTGTATATATAGTGCAGTGCTTTGTGTTGTCCACAAGATGTCGCTATGGCACTATTGTGTCAAGGCATATTAAAGTTTTTCAAGCGCTGTTTGAGCCTCTTGTTGTACCGTAGTGTTGATAAGTGTGTATCGAAGGGATTGCCACTAGAGCTCGGATAAGCTGAGTAGTTAGTCTTACACTCAGCCACAGACTGATGTACCCTAGACTATTCTCTTTGAATCTAAATTTGATCAGTTGGGCAGTTAATGACAGGCCTCCCAAAGCTCTAATCAGAAAATAAGCAGCATGCAAGTCATATTCTTTCTCTGTGACACATTTCAGAAAGGCACTGTTTATAAAAACAATCAGAAATCAAAAACTTTAATGACTTAAAATTGCTTGAATGGTTCTTCAGTTGATCAGAGACATTAGGATATCAGCAAATATTTGGCCATTTTTTAATTATTATTAGCATACTTTTAGCAAAACCACCAACAGTGTTGGAGAAATTATTTTGAAAACATGTCAGAGCTTTACTGCTTCTAATGTTTGTTTCTTTTGAAATCTGCACTGCACTGAACATGTATGTATTTGTCACGCCCAGCTGGAGCTGCCAGCTAAAGACTGTTGATGGCACTCCAGTCTCAGAACTATGTGTTTTTGTGTCTGTTTCCACATCTGGACTCCATTTCCAAGTATGCATTTCTCTCCCACAGCTGTTGCTAGTTTGGTTCAATCATTCAATCAGTTTCACCTGTATATATACCAATCTGTTTGTTTGTCTAGTCACGGTTCATTTACACTGTCACCCTGTTTCACCATTTTCTATTGTCTTGGATTTCCCGTTGTCAACCTCTCCTTTCCCACGGACCTTCGATTGCTTCTTCTTATGGACTCTGTTTGCTGGTAATTAGACCCTTGCCTGGATAATGTTTATGATTTTGTCTTTGCCTACGCTGTTTCTGTCTGCCGGTGCTCAATTCTATCTGTCTTGACTCTGTGCTAATAAACACTGTTTTGCACTTGAACCCGAACGCTTCACGTCCCTCATTGTAACTGAATGAACCATCAGACTAGGGTTCAGCAATGGTTGTTTTAAAAGCTCGCTCAGATCTGCAGTTAAATCAGGGTGACGTTCACCGAGAGACTCTTTGCACTGGTGCACCGAGACCCGCCGCTCGAGGACTTAATTTCCGAATTTGTTCAGCTCACAGAACGGTTGGGTCTTGGAGACTCCATACTCACCGCGCCGTTTATGACCACCCCAAGCCGACTCAGCCCCATAGAACTGCCAGACATTACAGGGCTGGCGTGAAGTTCGGGAGTCTTTCTCTGCATTGTGACAGTGAGGAGTCAGATTGGAATATTGAGCCAAGCCGCTCTTTCACCTCCAAAGAAGCACGCACCTCTCGAGCCGGCTATGAGCACCATCACGTCCACTGATCAGCAAGAGCACATCTTTGTGGAATCTGGTACTGCCTTCACGGTCCACCGAGCTGTGTAATCAGGTTTCGGTTTTGCCGCCCGGGACGTCGTGCAAAACCCCCGCTATTCCTCATCCTTTCTACACTCTCGATGGATATGGCAAGCTATTAATGCCTGAAACACCACATTTAGGAGAACTGTGTAATGCCCAGTCGGTCCCAGTATCACAGCCAGGAGTGCTGTTTTCTTCCCCTGTGATAACAAAGCCGCAAAAAACGCATTCCAGTCACGTTTCACGGCCACAGGGACCGTGTTTAACTGTGTCAGTGCCAGTAACTCAACCTAGTGCACTGTTTCACGTCCAGTCGGCACCGGTTATGCAGCCTGGTGAGCTGTACGATGCTCAGTCGGTTTGTGTTTTGTGGCGAGGAGAGCAGTCACCCATCCTAGCAATTCCAGACCCGCCAGATGGGTTCCGACACCACGTCACAGCGAGAGTGGCTGTGTGGCGTCCAATCTGTTCCGGTCATTCAACCAATAGTACTGTCGAAGGCCCTCACAGTCTCCAGCCAGTCATTAACGGGCCTCGGGTCCCATAGCATGGACCGTGTTCATCCATGTTCAGTTCAGCCAGTTTTGGTTACGCAGCCTGAGAAGCTGCAGAAGAACCTCACGGTGTCTAACAAGTCAGTAACGGGTCTTAACCCCGTAGCACAATATGAGGGTTGTATCCTGTCCAGCCTGTCCCGGTTATGCAGCCTGAGAAGCTGCTGAGGGTCCTCGCGGTTCCTAATCCGCATGTTATGGGTCAGGTCCAGTCAGTCCCGGTATCCCTGCCAATCGAGCTATCTGAGACCCAGTGTGTGATACGGAACCATCATAGCCGGATTAGCCAGACCTGGTCTGTGATCTAGATCCTCAATTACTGAATTCACCCAAGCTCCACGAAGATTGTGAGGCCCCATGGCCAGAACTTCCGGAACCTGTGTTTGGCCTGGAAACTCCATCGGGTCCGCCAGGCGCTGCACTACATCTGTCTACAAATACATTCTCAGTCTGGTTGGTTCTCGAGGGCGCAAAGTCGGTCTGGTGGCCCCAAGAGGGCACTGCCACTATCTGGCCGAGCCAGGGGGCTTTACTGCCATCCGCTTCTTCCTGGAGGAAGGCCTCGCTGTCGACTTCACGATGTTCCCACCACCTGAACCACCTCGGTGGGCTTCTCTGCCGCCTGCTCCCCTAGGAGAATGTTTCCGCTGCCTGCTTTGTCCCAGTGGGCCTCTCCACCGCCTGCTCTGCTCAGAAGGATGTCTCCACCGCCTGCTTCGACCCAGTGGGCCTCACCACCGCCTGCTCCACCGAGAAGGATGTTTCCGCCACCTTCTCTGCCCTGGTGGGCATCTCCACCGTCTGCTCCGCCCTGGAGGGCATCCTCACTGCCTGGTCATCTCCGGAGGGTGTTCCAACCATCATCGCCACCCGGGAGAGCGTCGTCACTGATGGTTCGATCCAGGAGGGTTTGCCTCGGAGGGTTCGGCAATCCTCTCCCCTGCCCTGCCTTCACCTTGGATTCTGCCCCGGTGGGTCTCTCCGCCGCCTGCTTCACCGTCTGCTCCGCTCTGGTTGGCATCACCTCTGTCTGCGCCAGCTAGGTTTTGCCTCCTTACAAAGCGTTTCCCTGTCATAGTCTAGTCTTGTTTTCCGAGTGTTGTTTCCTGTGTACCAACCTGTCTGTGGATTTTTGCTCTGTTTTGCCCCTTCTGGATTCTGTTCGCTGAAAAACCAACCCTCACGCTCTCTCTGGACTATTCTTGTGTTTTTGCCTGCACTACATCTGTTTGTTTTCCTCTCGACCCCACCTGTACCTTCCGCCTTGCTCTTGAAATAAAACCTGCATATTGGATCTGTTTGTTCCAGACGCCTTTCTTACATATATATATACTGCCCAACATTGATATATTTATCCACGACTCCTGAATGTTTTGCCCAAGGATAATTCACACTGGTTGGACACTTCTTAACTACGGGCAGCAGTCACCCGTTCTGAAATGCTGACCCGTTTTGTTTTTCTCTCCTTTCCTGCTGCCTGTTGTTTTGACAAAGGGAGAGGCCACGCCCCCTTTTACACTAGCACTTCAGTGCCATGGACGGGTGTGGGGGCGGGACTAGATTATGCAGCTAGGTTGAATATTAAGTAGCCATGTGCCTCTTCAGCCATGTGCCTCTTCAGGCTTGACAACATGCATATTAAGTAGCCATGTGCCACTGTCACAGAAATGATTTAAAAATCGGGATAAAATTAGCACAACATATTAAAATACCAAATGCAAATGTGTAATCAATGTATATTTATTTCTTTAATAAAATTATAACATAAAAACTGTTAAATAAAAAGTGTATATATTTTTGTATTTAAAATACTTAAAATATTGGACATTTTTCTACATTACCCTGTAAAATGGAGTGTTTAAAAGTATTTGATGTATAGTACTGTAATATTTCTACACTGAGTATAAACAAATATAAACAAATGTGTATACAGATGTTGACTGATTTTTTTTTCATTTACCAGGCATGCACGCTGAAGGTCTGTCAGGATTGTTTCTGAGAAGAGGGAAAAGAAAACGGCAATTTAGTCATGCTAAAAAAAAGTATTTAATTTCTGTGTGCAATAAAATATTTCTGTCTTAATGGAGAAGCAAAATGTTTCAGAGTGTCTCATCACAGCAATTTTGAGTTTGTGGCAGGGACAAATTTGCAAGAATTTTACAAAAAAATAAGCTAAGCTAAGTAAAAATATATTCTTGGGGGGGATGCAGTAACTAATACATAATATATATTTAAGCAGCCAATATTTACAGTTTTGGTTTTATAGATATAATTTTTTTTTTATAGCCAAAATGTAAATTTATGTTTTT
Organism: Enteromius thamalakanensis; assembly: GCA_032357475.1. Taxonomy (NCBI): domain Eukaryota; kingdom Metazoa; phylum Chordata; class Actinopteri; order Cypriniformes; family Cyprinidae; genus Enteromius; species Enteromius thamalakanensis. The sequence continues at coordinate 18,747,149 of JAUCMT010000032.1, forward strand.
AAATATGTATTGAAATTTCTAAGAAATCAGAAACATACACAGACGTGGAGGAAAACAAAAAGTGATTTATTGTAGACATGTATAAATTAACTATTTACAATGTTTCTTTCTAAAATAAACTATGTACAATTTTTTTTTTTATTATATTATTAAAATAACTTATTAGTTTTAACTTATTAGTTTTAGTCCAAAAAATCACTTTTTTTTTTTTTACTTTTTCTTCATTTCCTCCAGCCACTGCGCCACAGTCTTTCCAGAGGCCGTCGCACAAAAATGGACGCCCCGGAACTGGCTGTGGCCAAACTGTTTAGTTTTTGGCTGGCCACATTTTTGACACAGTAACTGTTCCGGGGTACGTCGCTTTCTTGGCGTCAAGCCTTGTGCACTGGCCGCTGCGGCTGCCTCTGCTGCCTTTTTTCGGCGCCAAGCTGTAGTCCTGGGTACCCCTTGAGGCGCAGCCACTGCAGGTGCTGGCAGAAGTCCGGGTACGGCAGCAGGTGCAGGTGCTGGCAGAAGTCCGGGTACGGCAGCAGGTGCAGGAGTGGGGCTGAGTCCAGGTAGCAGGGGTCCGGGTGCAGCAGCAGGTGCCGGTGCAGGAGTGGAGCTGTGTCCAGGTGCTGGCAGGAGTCCGGCTGTGGCAGCGGTGGATGTGGGTGCAGGTGCTGCAGCAGGTGGTTGTTGGCCTCGTCCTCTTGCCTGACCAGAAGCATCCTCGTGGATGGAAAACTCAAAGGCTGAGTGTCCATGCTCGACTGGTGCAGGCAGCTTTGACAGCACTGGTGGGAGGACTTCGGAGGCCACTAACGGAGCTGTGAACGGCTCGATGTTCTGCTGCAGCACTTCCCTCTCCTGCCTCTTCTTTCGGGAATTGTGCCTATGTACAAAAAAAAAAGACAACACATTATCATATTTATGTTGAGATGAGAGAAACATGAAAATAAAAACTAAACAATTAATTTGTCAACCTACCACTGGGAGATTGTGAGCTGGTTAAGCTCAAAGAGCTTTAATTTAGTCCTGGCCATGACTCCAGGGCTATCCAGGACAATATCCCTGATGGCACGGTAGTCCCTGAGGATGGCAGCCCACCGGTTCACCCTGACCCCAGCGATGGACTGACCAGCAGGGTAAATTCTGCAGAGAGCCAGGCAGATGGCCTCAACCAAGCGGCTTGCGTTGGGCCACTGAGCAGGTCCACTTCCCTCACCGAGGAAGCAGCTGTGAAGAGAAAGGAAGCAAAATTATATTCGATTATTTGAGAACATGACAAACATTGAACAGTACTGTCATGTTTTTAGATACAAAGAATTTTGAGAATTAGTTAGAAATCTATGTCTCAACATAATTAGTCAAATAAAAATAATTAAAATTTAAAGTATAAAAAAGAATAATAAAATGATGCAATTGGATCCAAGTAACTGAAAGTGTAGAGAAAAGACAGAACTTGCTAGAAAACTGTTTAATGGCATAAAATGGTAAAACATGAACGATTTAAAAATAAAGGGGCAAATTAAAAACTCACCGCTTTAGACTCTCTGTGCCAGGGGTCACGTTGGTGGCAGAGTGGCTCACTTTAAACCTGCCCTTCAGGATTCTGTCACGGTGGCGAGGGGGATAGGTGAGTGGGCCCTTGTCGTGCTCTGACAG
>JAUCMT010000032.1:18756928-18796409 GCA_032357475.1 Enteromius thamalakanensis
ATAATAATAATAATAATAATAATAAGTATGTGAGATAGTAATAGTGAAGCCTGCCTTAGGGCAAGCTCCACTAATAAGTATGTGAGATAGTAATAGTGAAGCCTGCCTTAGGGCAAGCTCCACTAATAAGTTTAAGTGCTACATCAGTAAGTTGGCTTTCACAAGCCAACTTAACAACAAAAAAGCCTCAATAACGTTTAAAAAACCTTACTGACCTGAATTGGATAAACTGTAGCGCTCACTATCCTTCACAGTTAAAATAACCAGTCGCCTGCTTTTTTTTGCTCTTGGATGCATATGTGCTTTAGCTGTACCAGACTGAAAATTTTTTTCTTTATTTTTTGCATGATTTAAGCTAACCATCTGTGACACAGAGATCGAAACATATTTTGTGGCTTATTTCGATTTAGCTGTTAAGCCTCTATGAAAAGCAGCATTTTAATTTATTTTTTGTTTTGTTATAAATGTGGTTCCTTATTTAATTTTTATAATATAATATAATAATGAATATTTTAATGGCTTTGCAATCTTAAGCATAATAAAGTATGTAAAGACGTTTAATATAGTGGTCTGCAATACATATGATTATAGAGCTGGCTTAAAATGCACCACTTACTTTTATACAATTTTTAACAAAAGGTCACTGCTCCGTCTCTCCCTTTACCAAGGGTTGCCTGACCTGAAAAGTTTCAAGACCCCTGTTTGCAAGGTTGTTGCTTCTTAGGATAGTCTTACTCTGGTCTTTTGTCTGTAGATCATGCTGGAGCCAGGAGTGATACAAGACGTCCTGTCTGCTGGAAGCCACCTTCAGCTGCTGGAGCTGCTTAGCCTCTGCTCTCACTATCTCATTCAGGTGTGTTTATGAGTCATTTCTGCCCTGAAAACATGCAGGCTGGTCAGCAGGTACTACATATAACTTCACTGTGGGATCGGATCTTTGTTTTACATCATCACTTTGTTTATGTTCCACTTCTCAAAGGAGTAGTTTTGAACAAATAAAATCTTTCATCATCCATTCAACCTCATGTCATCACCTTCATGCTCTTTTCAGTTTGATTACAATTAATGTGTACATTTGGAGATATAAATAACAATATTATTGAAATAGTAGTATTGTATATAAGACTATATTTGTTTGTTTGTTATATTCTCCTGGAGGCTTTGTGTGAGAAATCTTACTCCTTATTTCTTAAGTATTTTGAGCTGATACTGCCGAATTCCATAATGAATTACCTCAAAAAAACTACATTTAAAATGAACTGATTATTTGTTTTAACCAGTAGATGGCAGTCCGTCTCTGTGTAAAGCCTTTTCCCCAATCATGCATCTGTGGAACATCCTGGCTAGAATTCTCTCCTTGTTCTTCCTTCTACTTAGAATTTTCCAGGCTACAGTTATGGATATTGTAGATTTTGATGAAACTCTGCTTTATTAGGCTTCCAGAAATCCTTTATTTTAACTGTATTGTTGTATGTGTGCATTCATGGTGATCTTATTGTTTGAGTTTTAGGCCATAATGTTCAACTAGTTTGTGTTCATAGACTTTAACATGAATAAAACGCCCCTTCTCACTGTGAATCTGTCTGTGTTTATATCTGTGCCTGAAGGAGCTGAACAGTTTTAACTACCTGGACCTATACAGGCTGGCAGACCTCTTCCACTTGCCGGCCCTAGAGGAAGCAGTGGTGGGCTTTCTGGTGGATCACCTTTCTGAGCTGCAGAGGAACAGACAAGAGGAAGTGCTGCTCCTACCTTATCGGCTCCTCAGAGAAGTGCTAAAAAGCGACCGCCTCACCTCCCTCAGTGAAGAGGAGATATGGCAGGTGTGTGGGCCGCAGATTCACAGACTTCAAATTTTCAAAATATATGTGAACTGCTTAGGAAGCTTTAATGTAAAATATCAGCATGGGGTTCAAAGTTGTGAGACGTTTTTTCAGATTTTGTAAACTTTAGAACAAACTATTTAAGTTTCTGCATCATTTCTAGGTCACTAATATGACCCTCTTTGTACAGACAGTCAGATGTTCATCCACTGAAGCTCAAGATGCTCTTTAGGACATGAATCATGAATGTGACCGGGTTCAGGTTTTACATAAACTTGTGAAGCTCATGCTGTGCTGCTATCGTTAAACAAGAACAAACTATATTCTAATGGACCCTTTCACAGACAGTTATGATGCATTTTCATTAATATCAACTGTAGTTTGTATTGCATTACCTTGGTTTTTGAATTATGGTCTTGTGGCCACTGTAATAAGTTTCTTTTTTTCCTCTTTTGCAAAGTCATAGAAATGCTATTGTGCGTTGTTTATTTTGGGAAATGCAAAATAATATTTGTTGTAGTTTCTGTTCACCACTGTAGACGTTTAACCAGAAGTTGAATCAGAAAAGACAGTCTCGGAATTTTGGACCCTGTGACATTCTCTATACTTGGCCGAATGCAAAGTCTTGTTAAGTTAATCTGAATGTTTAAGGTCATATTCACAAACACAAACTCCACCTGTTTAATTTATGATATAAGAGTGGAAAAAGGTGTGCGGACAATGTGAGCGTGTGTGTGTGTATGTGTATGTACACACTGGTGGAGGCTGTAGTCAGTAGGCAGGGGGGCTGTGGTGTGACTATTCATTTGCACCAATCAGGCATCCCCACCACCCCACCTCCCCCCCACCCAGCCTCTCTCTGATTAGGCCCACCGCGGCTCCATCAGCGCCTCAATCCCCCAGCTGTCACTCCGGCCGCCCTACTGATTGAAAACAATCAGGCCTCTGATGGCACAATTACCCTGACCCTTTAACCAGTCGCTGCTGCCATAATCAGGCCCTGATTAGGCTGCTTTGGGCCTCCTTCACTTTGCAGAGAAGGTTAATTTGGGCATCAGACGGAAGCGTGATGGGCACAGGGGCTGGTGCTGCCGTCCGCCGGTCCGAACGTGCGCCCACCAATGCTCCCCTCGATATAGTTTGGCTGTCAATCATCGTCATGCAGAGTTCTCGGAGTCTCACGCTCTGGAAATCACATTTTCTTCCTCTTTGTTTTTTTTTTTTTTTGTTCTTTTTTCCTTCTCTCGCACTCACTCTCTGTCTGTCTTTCTCCGTGCAGGAGTGGGTGGGGGAGTTCATTTATTTTCTGCCCCGAGGAAGTTCTCTGATCCAGTGTGACCTTCACAGTCAACAGACGCTACCTCGCTCACACCTCTCTCTCTCCCTCTCTCTCCCTCTCTCGTTTTCCACTCTCGCTCATTCTCTTTCTTCTTCTCTTCTGTTGGCAGTGAAAAGAAAAAGGAGGGTTAAAAAAAAACAACGAAAATTCAGAGGAAGGAAGAAAGCGAAAAAGAACCTCAATAGAGCGTTACATGATTAATGGAGCCAAACAGAAATGGAGGGTTTTGCAGAAACCTCTGTGCGCTTAAAACCTAAATGTTTAAATATTTAGGGATGCACCTTATGTAGGTACCAATGATTATTAATTAAAATTACAGAAGTTTTTAATTTAAGTTAATCAGTATTTAAAAACATTGCGAATTGAATGGTCTAGAATAATGCATGAATATTAAGATATAATAATACATGAATATACATTTTTCATATTGCACATTTAAAATATTTGGAATTTACAAATAGCAGTTAAAATATATTTGATTTAATTATTTAGACAGTATAGTATAGAATTTTATATATCAGCAATTGTTTAAATATAAGACAAACATATAAATAGTTGGGCTTATTGGCATTGGACATTATGAGTAATGTTTTTTTTTTGGAATAGGAAAATTGTTTTAATTTACTTCAGGCATGATGCATTGTATTGCTACTGCATTTTATATAAAAAAACATTAGAAAATATTAAAATATATACAATTTTAAGTAAGTAAATATTTCTTATCATCTGTAACAAAAAGGCAATCATAGGCTTATTGGTAATTAAAATAATTTCAGTTATGTAAATTTTATACTTAATTGGAATATGATTGATTTTTATTTATACATTTTTTTAAACTATTTTATTCAGAACCAAAAAGTATTTTATATATAGAAAAATTTATATACAGGCCATTTATCTCCAATCAGCTATAACATGAAGATAATTATAGGCTTAACATTTCTTAATGCCTGATATGCATAAGTATGTTAATGAGTTCAAAAATGGCTCTGCCTGTTGCATCTGAGAGAGCAAAATCATCTCAGCCAGTTTGGGGGCAGGATTTCCTGTTTAACAATCAATGGCAGACCGGGGGAGTGTATTGGAAACGACTTGATTTTTTTCCTATAAATACCTTCCTGCAATTAATGTACTGTAAAACATTTTGTGTAAGCATAATTAAATCGACCCATTTATGTTGTACCATTAAAATCTTTAAATGACGAAATACTCCAAGAAAAATATATTACAAGCATTTAAATTTGCCATTTGTGTGTTGGAGACCGCGGCTGAACATCTAGAGGTGGTGGCCCATGATCTCCGCCTGCTATAATAAGTTCTCTGTCTCAGGGCTGATTGTGTTAAAAGCCACTTTGTTTCTACGAGAGTGGCATCGCTTATCTCCAGCCATCTCTGCCGTACTCGCATGCCTCTGCAGCTAAACAGTCTAGATTGCTCTCAAGTTCAATTAACTCCCCTTTGTCTAACTCCCTTGGTTGCGCCAGAGTGCGTATATGTGTGCATGCTTCACACACACACCTTATGTACGTGTGTGTGCTCATACCCCCCCCCCCCATCTCATTTGCAGCTGTCTTCTCATCACTGTATAGAGACACAATATCTTAAGCATTAGCATGCAATGATACAAAGCATTGGCCCTGTGTAGACAGACAGTATTGTGTGGATGGTGTGAGCTGCTGCCTGTAATATGAGCAGTGTGATCTCCTGAGCCTGAATCAGTGCTGAATACTGATGAGCCACTCTGCCCTGCTGTAGTTGCTGGTGCGTTGGTTGGAGCACGACTGCAGATACCAGTACATGGAGGAACTGCTGCAGCATGTGCGCTACGGCCTGATGGAGGTCTCCGCCCTGCACCGTGTGGCCAACAGCCATCCCTTTCTCAACTCCAGCAGCACCACCACCGCCCTGGTGGAGGAGGCGTTGGACTACCACCGGTCCGTATTTGCACAGCCTTTACGTCAGACGGCACGGACCACGCCGCGCTTTCAGTCGTTAACACTGTATATCGTCGGCGGCCGAAAACGGGAGGTCAGCCGCGTACGGGAACTGCGGTTCTTCAACCCTTCTGCGCAGGAGCACTTGCGTGTTGCAGGGGGTTCGAACTGGAGTGAGTTGGCACCCATGCCCGCTGGACGAAGCCACCACTGTGTGGCAGTCATGGGGAACTTCCTATTTGTGGCCGGTGGGGAGGTGGAGCATGCCACCGGAAGGACATGTGCAGTAAGGACGGCGTGCCGGTACGATCCCAGGGTGAACCGCTGGACTGATATTGCACCGATGAAGGCATGCAGGGAGCACTTTGTGCTGGGAGCTCTGGGACAGTATCTTTACGCCGTCGGTGGGAGAAATGAACTGAGGCAGGTTCTGCCCAGTGTGGAGCGCTACTGTCCCAAGAGAAACAAGTGGACCTATGTGCAACCGTTTGACCGCTCGCTGTCCTGTCATGCAGGTTGTGTGGCGGATGGGCTGCTCTGGGTCTCAGGTACTAACACATTACTTCACAATTATCCCAATATCGGCCATCTCCCAGTGTAGCACTACTAGAATCGGTGTAACATTTATTGATGGCTTCTTCTGCTGCAGGTGGTGTCACTAACACGGCTCAGTACCAGAATCGACTGATGGTGTATGACCCAGGACAGGTAATATATTGGTATTTATGTGAGTCCAATGTAGTTGGGTAGTGTATCTTCCCCGCCTCCAAAGTATATATATATATATATATATATATATATATAAATATAAATATACAGTACTGTGCAAATATCAGTTTATATTTCCAAACTGGAATGACATGAAGTAACAGAACAAACTAAGACAGACTAAATCCAGAACTGTGGCGACGTCTCCAAGATGCTTCTTAAAGCCTACCTGGAAAGCTACCTGAAAAAATACGGGCAAGTGTAGCTTGGAACAGAAGCTGTTTTACCAAAAGCTGTAACAACAAATAATTATTTAAATTAAAAAACATAAGTTGATTGATTTATGGCATACATCTATTTATGGTATTCTTTTTAAAGCATCTTCATTTTACAGTGTTTTTACACAAGGATTTAGTCTGTCTCAGTCTGTTCTGTTACTTCATGTCATTTCAGACAGACTGGATGATGATCAGATCAGATCAGATGCCCGTAGCATACAAACTGCATTTAACATTGAATAGAAATGAACTATTAATTCAAATTTGGCAATGCTCAAAACAAACTAACAACAAACCCACCTCTACACACCACTGTAATTTATTAATGTTACATTTCAAAAGACATAAGAATAAGTATCGTAGAACTTCTGTGGTCACTGCAACTCTGTATTTTTCAAAGAGAGATATAAAGAAAGAAGAGGGGAGGAAAGAACAGGAGGCAGAGGCTCATTGGTATTCAAAGTGGCTTTGCATTCACCTGCCAGGAACAGCAACCCCCACACCCACACTAGCCTCAACAGATGGTCGCCAAACACACACGTGTATATTCACACTCTCACTCACCACTGCTCGTGCAATCTCTGCGTATACACGCAACTCTCACAAATAAATGCACACGCACCGGAATATGTTAAATATTTCAATTAACTGTATAGCTTGAAATAACTTTTTTGATGAATAAAGCGTGTTTTCTTTCTTTTGTAATTCTCTCTCTGTCATAGAATCAGTGGATAGCGCGCAGTCCCATGTTGCAGAGGAGGGTGTACCATGTGATGGCGGCAGTAAAAAGGCAGCTGTATGTGCTGGGAGGGAACGATCTGGACTACAACAATGACCGCATCCTGGTTAGACACATTGACTCTTACGACATAGACATGGACCAGTGGACACGCTGCACATTCAGTCTCCTCACAGGTCACTACACACACTCTAACCATGTAATACATATGATTATTCAACTGTTCTCGCAGAACTCTTTTCCTTTCTTTAAAAGGGAGCATTTCTATACAGTATGTATACGCTGTATTTATTTTGAAACACTACGTTGTATTAGTGTAATACAATTGTAGTATAAGATAATACATTATGCTAAGGTGATAACATAGTACAGCGATGGTTGAGGATATTTAATATGATACTGAATGATTTATATACTGTGATATTTAAATTGCGCTTTAAAGGAACGGTTCACCCAAAAATTAAAATTTGCTGAAAATTAACTCATCTTCGGGTGACAATGTAGTTGATTAGAACGGATTTGGGAAGCTAACTGTTCAAAGTAAATTTGTCAATGGAAGCAGTATTATGAATTTTGGCCAGAAACAATTGTTTAAAGTTAAAATTCTTTTGGATTTGTTTCTCACAAACATGCAGTTGTCATTTTACAAGACATTAATAGATGGACTTGAGTGAATTATTTTTTATCAGCTATGACGGCACCTATTCACTGCAGAGTATATATCTGTGAGCAAGTGAAATAATGAAATAAATTACTCAAAATCAGTTGGAATCTCTACAAACACATACATCATGGATGAGTACATTTTCAGCAAATTCTCCTTTTTTGGTGAATAAACCTAGTTTAGCTGGTAAGACGTTTTAAGAACTTGGGAGACAAAATAAAGTCATCCAATGGAAAAAAGAAAAAATTTAAAACTAAAGTTTCGTACTTTTTTCATAGTCTCCACTGTTCCTGAAAGAGGTAATGTTTTTGCTTTTATACAAGTATTATTTTTTGCTTTCTCATAGGCCAGAATGAGGCAGGAGTGTCCGTCCATGATGACAGAATCTATGTGGTTGGTGGATATTCAATCTGGACAAATGAACCACTTGCCTGCATTCAGGTTAGTTGGCTTGAACAGTGCATATGTTTGAATGACATGTTGGATAATTAGTGTTGAGGTGCCATCATTTGTCTGTTTGGCAGGTGCTAGATGTGAGCACCAAGGGGAAAGAAGAGGTTTTTTACGGGCCAACGCTCCCATTCGCTTCGAATGGAGTGGCAACATGTTTCTTGCCTGCACCGTACTTCACCTGCCCAAACCTGCAGACCCTACAAGTGCCACATCACAGGATAGGAGCTCTCTAACCTCTCGTTTGTAACTCAAGGACATTCCCACAAACACACTATGAACCAATGAAATCATGTGAGAGCCTGTTGTACTTCCACAAATCGTGACTGGTGGATGAAACCGTCGTTGATCATACTTTGATCTCGTAGATTCTGATGGATGTGGAAAGTTTTTTAAATTGTCGAGCTTCACTGACATTCATGCATTTCTGAACTGGATGTGCTGTGGTGCTGCACCATGCTAATACAGTTGTGTAAATCTGTCAGAATGATAAAGAGCCACTTCATGGCCCTGTCCCAAATGGTGCACTTGATGTGAACCTGTGGCCCGTCAAGTCCACAAGATTGCAGGTTGTCCCATTTATCATTTTAACATAAAAAGGGTACCTCAAAGTGAACTTTACTCAACAATCCATGCAGGATTAAATCAAAAGCTATACGCAAGAGCTGCATTTGGGACAGTGCTGAAGTGTTAAGGAACTGTTTTCATATATTCTTAGGACTCCATCCACTCTCCATTCTGAGTTTAACTTTCTGCCGCATTTGTTATTTCTCAGCCTGTGACAAACTACTTTTATCAAAACTCAGGATGAAGACTGTACAATTGTTTACTGAATGTGTATGACCACAGCTGATGACAAATGCACACAGCAACTTTACAATCTGCGTCAATGGCGGCATCTTGACTGTTCTCCACGATCCCACCACAAGAAACCCATTCCATAAAAAAATCATGTAAGGGCACACTTTTTTACATAATGTCTCTAATAAATACAACATTTATGCAGTTGTAGATTAATGATTAACAATAGTGAGTTCTTGAATTGTTGATTCTCTGGTAACAAACAAGAGACCAGCAGTAGCTTTATTCCCAGTTTAGGGTTTCTGTTCTACTGGTGAATTCCTGAAAGTTGTCCAGTCATGTTTATTGCTAGGTAAGATTAAACATCTACTTTAAGAATTTCCCTTTTATGTCAAATGATCAAAATTATGGCTTTTCAATTTTATAGACTAAAATTTTAACAATTCTCATGACATTCCAGGTCCAGATATTTGAATTTTTTTCCATGGATGTGGGAACCTTGCCGTAAGCAGGTAAAGCAATCTCACAGACTCGTAATAAAATATGGCAGGACAGATAAAATGTAGGTCTTAGTAATTTTGTTTAATTGAAGGCTGCTCACTAAGTTTTAAAAGTAAGCTAACTTGTCACCTTATACTGTAACACTTATTCTGTTATGCGTGGCAACATCCCTTATAACTGTTAAACCGTATAAAATAGTTTCACTGATTAGCTCGGAGAAAGAGAGATGGACGTGACTGAGGTGAGAGAGACAGTGTGGCTCATTTGATGGCTCTGCTCTAATGAAGTGTGATGCCTGTGCCACACTGCGGGGCGAGGTGCGAGTGTGCCGGCTGCAAGAGAGGACCGGGAGCTGAGATGGAAATGGAAGGAATGATTGGGATGGAGAAGAGGGGGAAAAAAGAAGGGTAGGAGGTAGAGAATGATGAGAGGCTCTAGGCAATTTGTGCTCAGAATTGCATGGAGATTGCAAACAGTATGAATAGTTAAAGGAAAGGTTTGGGGTGAAGGTGATTGAGGGAGCCATAGGTGTCATATTTGTGGTTTCATGACTGATTTTGATTACTAGTCTGTGCAGTTGTCAGAAAAGTGCTGATTGATAGCAGTAGACCATATGACAACTTAATGTATCCTCTTTCTAGATGTGATGGGTAAAAATATCGAATTTCCGATTAATCGCTATCTTTATTCTAGATCTCTTGGTGTGGTTTGAGTAGCTTCGTCAAAATGTATTATTTGTGCCTGCCTTGCAGCTGACACTGACATGCAGTGGAGGTGACATGAATGCATTTACACTACAATTATAATTGCCTATATATTATATATATAAAACAAAAATCACTAGTAAGTGGCAGCAGTCACTAATGTGAGTCATTGAATTATATAATTCATTCAGAAGGATTGATTTCATTGAGGAACCTCCAAGGACCTGTCCCCAAATTGCACACTTCATGTGCACTTATGGACTAAAAATGGCCACCATGTGCACTTGTTCGTGTAGCTCACAATACTATAGGATGTGCCATTCATCATTTTAGCTTTCAGAAGTGTGCTTGTGAGTGCCCCTTTGCAGTTGCTATACGCATGCATTTCTGCCGAGCCTGTACTGAGACGAGCTCTGTGGCAGACTTCTACCCAGCAGTCAAAGCGACATTACGCCACAAAAATGTGGAGCAAGAGGAATACTGCATAGGTTTATGGTACGATTTAGAACAGGGCCCAAGTGATTGACTGGACATTGACTTTCTGGACTAAAATCATTCTGTTCAAAATTGGATTTACTTAGGAATAAATAAATGTTTGCCCAAAGACACATTCTGATAAACAGACATTAGGTGCATCCCAACCAAAATTCCATGTCAATACCATTATCTGACATTGATATTTTGTTGTTTTAGGTTGTGTTGTAAAGTAACCAAAATCCAATGTAAAACCAATGTCAAAATAAACCAAAATGCAAGACTTGGGCTCTAAAACCACCTTTACAGTATAGCGACATCATCTGCCAGTGTTACTGTCAGTAAATATCTTCAGAAAACAGCATGCGGTGTACTTAAATTTTAGGAGGGTCTCCATATAAAACTGATACTAGTGACCATTAACATTTTTTTGTATTTGAGTCTTTTGGGGTTTCCCTTAATACACAAAATACCATTCCAGAAGCCAGCAACAAATCACAGAACACAGGGTATTCAAAGAAAATTTATTCACAATATCCACACACAGATCCACTATCAAGTATACACCATATACACTGTTGAGTCTTGCGAGACTGATGCAAGTCAGTCTTCTTCTAAACTAATCATCTCGGCCTGTCCACTGTCTCCAAGCAGGGCCAGAAGTCTCCTATAGCCATTCCTAAAACGACAAGACATAATTGTAAGAAGGAGAAAATGAAGCATAGTACAAAGCAAACAGAAATGCTAATGAATAGTGCTGGTTTTAGCTTAAGTTTCTTCTCAGCTCTCAGTTGACATATAGGTTACTGTTGTACCTGAGAGAGGTATTTTTTCCCAGACCTCTCTTGCACTCTGTCTTTCTAAGGCTCAGTGACAGAAAGGGAATAAGAGCAGTCACTGTGAAGGGGTGAAGGACAGCGACAACTTCTAGAACATTATACACTTGCTGGTCATATACACCTTCATTCTCTTCCACGAAAGCCCTGGGAAAGAAAAAATATAGGTAACAACAGAACGAGAGAGTATAGTCTCTAAAGCAGCACTGATCAGTGTGGGTAACTTACCGTAGAATAGTAGTGGTATGTTCACATGGCTGCTCTCTTACTGCAGCAGTGCACCGCTCCACAATAAGCTGCGTAACCTCTGTGCTCAGCCTCTTTACTGAGAGAAAACAACAGGGATTTGATTACAGAAAAACAATGAAATGCATTACAGTATACTATTTTTTTTTATTAGAATCTATGAATTCTTTATAAAAGATAATCTCTCTAATTCAGGGGTTATATGTTATAGCGATGTTTCACTGCTTACTTGTGTTGTTAATGTTTTGGCAAAATACAGTGCATGCCTTTACATGCAAAGGCTGATCATATTAGGCCTGGGTGGCCAAAACAAAAACTAAATATTTTACACTTTAATGAGTTAATATTTGTAATGCATAACAAAAAGAGCTATAATAACTAAAACCATGAAGTAAAAAAATGGCCACAATATTAGAGCCCAACCAAACACTACACAAACTACTTTTTAAAAAATGGTTTTCTAGCTTTTTTTTTTTTTTTGCATTAAATTAATGACTTTTACCAAAATATTTTAATAACAATCTAAAATAAATGCTGATCTTACTTCCTATTCAAAGAAACCCTAAAAAAAGTGTCTCTGTTAATGTAGCTTTGCCAACACATTTAAACAACATTTTTGATTTGTATTAAAGCAGTTATTTTAAAATGTTATAATATTAATATTTCACAATATTCTCTTTTCACTCTACATTTGATAGAATAAAATGAAGCCTAAGTGAGCATAACAGACCTCTTTCAAAAGCGTTTAAAATCCTGACCCTCACTTTCAGAGTGATTTCAACAATGAACAATAAAAACATTAACAGCTAATAGCCTGAAACGGCATGGTGCAAGTGACAGAATGTGTTGTAATAAATAGTCAAATTATTATTTGGTTTGTCCCTGTCTACCTTGTGGTTCATTGACCAGCATCAGACAGCGCAGCACTACAGGAAGTGGAACTGTGAGTAATGCAGGATCTCTGTCACCGTTCCTTTTCAGAAGTTCCAACAGTAAAGAGAGAACAGAAGCGAGTCGAGGAGGAGGAGCTAGACCTTTAAACTGGAGGAAGTTCTCTCTGCAGAAACAATGATATTCCTAAAACGTTTGCCATCTCCTTCTATACTTACATAATTTGAAAAAGCTACATATGATTTATTTATTGCTGTTCATTTAGATATAAATCTGAAAATGGCATGACTCATACCTCAGCACAAGCAGAACGCTCCTCCTGAGTCTTTCCCCCTGCGGGGTGGGTGTTGATTCGCAGGCTGCCAGCAGAACAGGATGATTGACCACCGCTCCAGTAGAGGGTGTGGATGGGAGAAAGCGGCTCAGGTACTGGGAAATGACACTGTGCAGCAGCTGCTTCAGGTACGCCCCCTGAGATTGGGACACACTCACTGCCACTGACAAACCCTGAAGATACCAATCTTAGTTAAGACAAGGAACTTCATCAACAACAAAAAGGTTTGAATAGTCTGAATACAGAGTATGTATTGGATTTAGAGGTGCGTTAACCTGCAGGAACAGAGGCAGGCTTTCTTTGAGGGCTGACAGCATTTGAGTGTGTGCTCCACTGTCCTGTTGGAGGAGAGCGTGGGGCAGTAACATCACATCTACGATGCGGAAGAGCAGTTGCTGAGCTTTAGAGGTGGCCAACAGGTGGCTCCAGTGTTTGATCAAGCAGCCTGAAAAATATATGAAAACACCATTAACTTATAATACACAAAGTACCGTTTACTGCCCATTTTACTATTGAATTAACAACATTAAAAAAAGACAGTGTACACTGTCAAAAGGTACCTACCTACAGTCCAGTATGCCAGCTGTAGACCCTCTCGGCTCTTGTTTAGCAGGTAAGGCTTGATATATTTGAGGATGTCTCCTACATACTCCAGTGCTCGGGACACCGCTGAAGAACGCTCAGAGAGGAGCTGGAGCTCACAGTATGATCGACCCACAGCCTAGTAAAGCACAAGTACACAGTGTTGGAGAAACCGTATGGCTTATATGGTAGAGCTTCTAGAGTAGTGTGTGTACCTTGATGAACAAAGCCATTGCAGGTTTGGGATCTTTGGCAGCAGCAGGATGTAGGCCTGCTCTCTGTAGCACAGACTCCACTTCTGGAAGTCGGAGAACCTGTCTGGTTAACTCGGCCAGCTGTTCATCCAGATTTTTGCCTGTACACACGATAGCACAGCTGCTGTCTCTTACACACCCAAATCATTTTATTAATACAGATTCGCTATCACTTGTGAGCAAATTAAGAATAATTTAAATTCATTTTATATTTTAATAAAAAAAAATAAAAAAAAAGTCAATATAAAATGCAGTCATGATTTACTAATGCACATGTCGTTCCAAATCTGTGTGGCTTTTTTCTTCTGCAGATATTTTTCTTTTAGGATGATTGCACCTTCAATTGAATATCCAGTTTTGTGAATTGGATCACAATACACTGCAACACTTTAGTCCTTTATATATTGCTCTGCTCCAGTTGGTTTTTGGGCAAACCCCCCTAAGACCTTAGTTCATGATGATATTTTTGCTGAAATCTGAGAGCTTTCTTGCCCTGCAAATACAGCAACGCTGAGGAACTTACGAGCAGAGCAATGCAGACGCATACATCGTGGTGCTCTGGATAATGGCGATGCTGAAGTGAAGAAGTTGTTATTTTTTCTTTGCGAAATAAAAGCAATGCCTTAACCTCATAAAATTACAGCTGAGCCACTGATGTCACATGGACTATTTTGATGTCCTTGATGCATTTCTGGGTCTGGGAACATTTTAGCTGCACTGCTGTCTATGAAGGGTCAGAAAGCTCTAGGATTTCATCAAAAATATCTTAATTTGTGTTTCAAAGATGAATGAAGGTTTTTTTGGTTTGAAACGACTTGAGGATGAGTAATTCATGACAGAATTATTCATTGGATAAAGGGATGGTTTGTCCAAAATGTAAATTCTAAGCAATTTTGACACTAAAATCATGGTGGCTGATTTTTTTTTTTTAATTCCTAGAGCACTTCACACTTTTTACATTGGTTTGTCCAAAGCCATAAAACCACTACAGACTGAAAAAAAGACAATGTATATTTACACACAGATGGTTTACTAATAATATTACGAATGGAGAAAAAAAACGCATGCAATGATAAGTCCCACCTGCTAGAAAAAAATATAGCATGACCAAAAAAGCTGTTCATAAGAATTGCAAATATGGCTTTTAAGTGAACTGAATTTCCATGAAAGTGACTGAAGTTAAAATGCAGGATAGTGAAAATTTTACTATTCAAATTCTTAATACACCAGAAATACCTTAATTCTCATTTTTATGTCAATTATCCCTTTAACCACTTGCCATGCCATGCCTGCCATTACTTAATGAGTTCTTTGTACCTGCTCTTGTATCTGGAACATCTTGGCTTTTATGGAGGTACTGTTGTAGAACACAGCGGATCCAGGCACGCACACATAAAGCCTGGGCAGAACCTGAACCTGGCCCAGAGCTGACCCAACTGACCAGCTCTCTGTGAAAGATCATTTTTGAGCTCACAGTAAAAAAACAGTCCAACTATTCACCGGAAGAAAGAGTAAATGGAGAAAAGACACTCACCCATTTTGCAGCAGGTGATTTAGATAGTGGGTTACCAGCAGGGGGTGAAGCATTTCATCCCAGCCGAAGCTTTGCATAATGGACTGGATGGGGTGGGGCTGTAGGTTTTGAGGGGCAGAGCCAGGCATGTCTAATGCCAACAGTGTGAAGCCTAATAGCATAAAACACTATTAGACTTTACACAATCATTCCCACATTTCTACCTTTAAAAGAGCTACATTTATAGAGCAAGAAAGTGAAAGCAGGTCATTAGGTTTCTCAAAATCAATCAAAGAAAAAAAAAAACTGACTGAAGAGTTGTCCTGGATGTGTGCATCAAAACGACTGCACATTCATACAGTTCCCTTCTATTCAGCACTTTTAGAGCAGAGCCCACAGAGAAAAGGCAGCCATGCAAAGAGAGCCCCTGAGAGAACAAGAGTTCATTTTCTCCATTTCCCTGACCTGCTGCGGCGTCCGCCAGCTGGGGCGGGGGGGTCTGGGAAAGCCTCATGCTACACAGGAAGGGAAAGAAGTGGGACCAGAGCGCTGTTGCCACCGCTTGGTGGCGCTCTTTAGCCACGCTGGGGAGAGGAACCCAACTGGGAGTGTCTACAGAGTGAGACGGCTGGCCACAGCGCTGGTGAACTCTCCTGAAGAGAGAAAAGGAGAAACAGATTAATGCCAAGCACACACTTCAAGATTTACAGGTTTTCGTGTTGTTGTGTTGATGAGCACTTTATGCAATTAATGCCTTTAGATGCAACAAAATAGGGAAAAAACATCCGTAACAAATTGATAGTATGTATATATATATATATATATATATATATATATATTTTTTTTTTTTTTACATAAATATTTAAATATACCAGCAAATATATTTTTATGCTCTGCAATTATTTGATAAAAAATTATTTTTGTTTTTTCTACAGTATTATGTGAAATATAATAAAAAAAATAATAAATTTCCTATGTACGTTAAAATTAAATTTATTTCTGTGATAAATAAATAATTATGATTATGATTTCATCATAAAATTTGTTAAATAGCAATTATTTAAAATATTTTGTGTCAATGTAAACGCTTCAAAACCCCAAACCCTTTAAATATTCTATAAAACATTCATTACATATTTATATGATATAAATATGTGATGTGAAAAAGCCATTTTTTAAAAGTACATACTGTATTAGAAAAAGTACATACTGAACACATTACTACTTTTAACAAAGCTAATCTGCCTTTCAGTAATTCCATACACTAGAACCATGGCTGGATAATGTACTGTAATCTCAAAATTTCTCAAAGAAACTTGATGGCACTGCCAGTCTGTTTTTGTACTACAAAGAACAAAAGGAGCTTAAAAATAATAAGAAACGGATGAGACAATGATTAAGCAGATGTGAGGAGCAGGTCTCCCATTCCCCCCCGCCCCCATAATCAGGAGAGTGCACACACCTGATGACTGCTTGGACAGATTGTGTCATTGGCTTTTAGTTGCAGACTTCAAGTGTGAGGAGCTCTATTCCTAAATTCAGTTCTTGTGTTTCATTCCCCCCAGATTCAACCATACCATTTCAATCTTTCTTTCTCTTTCCAACCTTCTTAAATGTGACTGCTGCCTGTCTCACTGTCTGTATTATCTCCGGCCCCCTCTGCCCTCTTTTCACTGCAGATTCTCCTCATCTCTCCGGACAGAGGGATTAGATGGAGCGTGCGGGTGTGGTGCAAGCGGTTCCTTCGTGGCCTGGCGGTAGCTGTGAGGCTGGGTCTGAATGGGAGGCTGAGAGCACGAGTCTGGCTCTGCAGCGGCTGGCATTAGCTCAGATAAGCAGCTGAAGGGGCTGTAATCTCATTTAGACTGGAGATGATCCTCCTGTCCTGTCATTCTCAGCGATGAAAGTGAGAGCGCCGGGAAAGGGTCGGGGCGAGCGTCACGTGTGCGCGCACATGCACACACCTTCGCGCCTTCCAGCAAGGTTGCATCTAATCCATGGAGAGCTGAGACAATCGATTAGAGAGTGAATTCATTAGCTTCGTTACCGCGGCGGAATGGGCCTTTCACACCCATCAACCCTCATTGTACAAGACATCGTCAGAGACCCCACTTAATCCCCTCACTGCGGCGTCTTACACGCACACACCCCGTACCATCTGAACACTCGTTTAATCTCTCCCCGGACTGCAGCACAGATTTTGAACACACACCTTTGGAACGTACACACACCGACTTACACGATCACGCTGGGCGCCTTCGTGTAAACTGACACACGGAATCACACACTCAGATAAGCATCGCGAGCACGCCATCTGACACTGTGCGTAAGCTCTGATATCTCCGTATCGCTCAACACACACCCCGTTGATGGAGGAGCACGTCCTTCACTGTGACATTAAGCAATGGTGCTTATTTCTGACCATGCATGTGTTATAGTCTCAGCTAATATGCTTTTCAAAATAGCAAGTAGGCATACGCGAGTGGGCACAGATGCCATGCAATCCAGATCAAAGTTTTGGCTTTTAGTTTGTGTCTGAAAGATCTGAGACTAATCTATATGCTAGTGTGCTCGTGAAAACAAGAAAACGTTTCGCTTTCAATTTCAATAGTAAATATGTCAAACCACTTGAAGGTTTTAGGCTATTGGCGTCAAATGTTTGAAGGGTAAACTGTGTAGTGAAGAGTTATTGAGTGAAATTCCCATCAGTAATGCTGTCGGCTCCGTTTACTCTAGGGGATATTTCGGTACAATTAATGTAAGGCAAGCATGCTAAATATTAATTAACAGCAAAATGAATCCTAGCTAAATTTCCAAAGCTACAGTCAAATTAAAATTTGACTTGTGTATTACCTTAATCCAAATTAATAATAGTTAATTAATAATGCAGGAGGTTCCAACTTTTGAATGTGGAATATTATAGCAATTTAAAATCCATTTATTATTATTTTAAATTCTAATTTACAAATATGAATTTTCAGCAGCCCCTGCTCCAATCTTTACCGCCATGTGATCCTCCAGAAATGACAAATGTCTTTATTCTCACTAAACTCTTCGCTAAATTAATGCACAATTCCGGAATAAAATTATTAATTTCATACTTGCACTGTAATGTGTGTTGATAGGTGTTGGTTGTGTGATGCATGTATATTAGTGCTTTCACTACATGATGTGTGTTTACTGTATAATTGTTATGCATGTAAATACAAACACATGCATGTATATATTTAAGAAGATATGTTGTTTATATATTAAATATTTCTATATAATATCAAATAATAATGGAAATATATCAATTAATATATTCTGAACATTTACGTGCATATACATGCATGTGTGTGTGTTTATATATAAATAATAAACATACACCGAAAAAAATACATATATTATTTGAACAAAAACTTATTTTAGATGTGATTAATCGTTTGACAACAATAACACATATGTGGGAAAAAATAAGATATTCAAAAGACAACATTCTGTTTGAAAACTAAAAGAAATTGAATTGATTTTATACAGCACTGTCAAAATTTATTTATTTTTTTGACACTATTTGTACAAATGTACTCCTAAATATTGACACAAATAATTTAAAATGTCATTCTCTTCCTAAAAAACATATCAAAATCACCGATGACTCATATTGCACCACACAGATTTTTATCCAAACAAAAGCTCTCATGAATGAGAATATCTGGAGTTACCATCTACAACTAACAACAGAAAATCATATAGCGGTGATGTAATGTAACCCTGTCAGTGAAGAGGTGAATCCCTGAATATGTTCAACTCATTAATAAACCTTCAGACTAAATTCACTACAACTCTTGCATCCTTTAAAAGCTATTCTGTACTAACAGTTTAAATGAATATAGACAGTTTTGTGTTCTCAAATGAGTTTGACAAACAGCCCCTGCTGTGCTGAACAGAAACATAGAAAACAGAGATAATTCTCACCGTGCTCTTCGTTCTCCTGAGGGGAGACTGTGTGCACGGCGAAAGCGCAGTGGGAAGGAACCAGATTAATCGATTGGCGAGAACTCGATTAGTCACTTGGCAAAGACGCCACTGTGCTGCAGGGGTCACCATTGCGATCTCGCTGCCCACACACACCGAGGATCGTGGCGGGGAATGCGATGAGGAGAATTAGAGCGTGACTAGAGCCTGGCCTGTGTTATCTGCGTGAATCATCCGTCAGTTACAGTCTGCCTTATATCGCCCCGTAGCCGCGTGCAGGCTAATTCACGTAAGGCTTGCGCATGCCGTCTCCAACCTAACAGCCGTAATGAAGCCAGGGTTCAATTTACCGGACCACATAATAACGCATTAATTGTATCAGTGAAAACGCATTAATAAAAGCGATACAACAGAACCACGGTGAAATTAAGAGTAATTTGTAAGGACACGTCGAAGAGCGCCCCATCTCTTTAAACTGGGTCACCGGGAACTTGGTGCCAACTTGAGCCTGTTTGGGAAAAACTTGCTCGCTTCAGTTTTACCGTTCATTAATGTGCAAATGAGTGGCCTCCTACCCAAAGATCCTGCTTGGGAATTAGTAGTGTTAAAGTGATTCAGAGTTTGATTTGGGTAAAACGAGAGGAGTGGACACTTAAGCAGCGGATTCTTTACCTAGGAGGCCTGTGTGTGTGTCTGTGTGTGCGCACTTTCAAACCCGGACACCTTACTTGATCACACCCTAGCTACCTCTGACCATGTCAGCCATGTAAGGCACACCGATGTCCCTGCCATGAACTCATCCCTCCCTTCAGCTCAGTCCACACTCAGCTGTCTCCAGCCAGGATGGGACCCATGGGCCGAAACTCAACACAGCTCTCTTCCAGCACCTGTACGAGCTGACCCGGGTGCCGCGGGCCCCTAGAGATACACAGGGGACCTTACAGGGGCTCTGTGCACAATGGATAAGCTTATCTCCACACTACGTTGTAACTAAAGCACAATCAAGCCATTGTCAACATAGAAGGGATGCAGGGGAGAGATTTGAGCCGGGCAGGGGTGTATAAGCTTCTGGGATCACTGGAGGGAGGGGGGCAAAACATCTTAACGTGTAAAGTAAAGCGTGTGT
The DNA here is from genome assembly GCA_032357475.1 of Enteromius thamalakanensis. Classification (NCBI taxonomy): domain Eukaryota; kingdom Metazoa; phylum Chordata; class Actinopteri; order Cypriniformes; family Cyprinidae; genus Enteromius; species Enteromius thamalakanensis. Next base: position 18,777,083 of record JAUCMT010000032.1, read on the forward strand.
GTACTCTCACCGTAATTGCGCCAGGACAGTCTGCAGGAAGCCCAAAGCAGAGCTGAGCTCGGACTGACGGCAGGCAGGCAGCAGCAGTCCAAAGCCCTCGTTCAGAAGCCTCTCCTCTGACAGAGTAAGATTAGGACTCGTCTCGAACACCTCACTTACCCCCTCCAGGTACGAGCTAAGTGGTGCCCAGAGAGCTAGCTTGCGCGAAGGCTCGGTGGTCTTCAGGTAGAACTCGCGGGCCGCTTGGCTGAAGTAGGCGGCCAACTGCTCCGCCAGAGCGCCAGCATCCAGTCCCTTCTCCAAATACAGCAGCACGAGAGCCAGCTGGCCCCTCCACTGCAGCGCGCGCAGGGCTGGGGGCGTGGAGTCAGCGGGCAGCATGGCAAGTAAGTCGCACGCTCGGCTGGCCACATCCTCCAACTCTGCACACTGCGCCAGGACCAGGAAAAGCAGCAGGAAGTGCAGCAGGCCCGTGTCAGAGAGCTCCGTCATCCGCCTCTGGTGGAACTTTGAGTAGAGTCTGTGGACATATGAGACAGACATGGTCATAATGTGGACATAAACTCTGTTGATAAAAGTTTCTTAACAATGAATCAATACTTTTAATTTGATCATTTTATTAATTCCTACAGTTCAATTACTGAATCTACTGACGATCTAATGCTTTGTGACATTTCTCGATATCAAATATGCCGTTATATTTAAATACTTTTTGGCTCCCACTTTATATTAAGTGTCCCTAATACCCGTGTACTTCTATAATAACTAGATGTGTATCCAGTATGTAAGCACAGTGTAAGTACACACCGGTAGTATCTGGAGTTGTAATATATCTGTAACAACCCTCAGAATGGTGTGTGTAAGTACAAATGTGTAACAGGAGATTGGTAACAACACTTTTCAATTCACTTTCTTCATGTAACCAGGGTTTCTGCAGGATTTTAAGACTTTCAAATTTAAAACTTTGTAAGACCTGCAAAAATAAATTTAATAGCATGTGAGCGGGGGACGGTAATGTCTATAGTACCACATTAAACTGTAAAATTACTGTAAAATGCATAATTTACAATTCAGATGTAGGGTCTCACTAAAACAAAAAGTTTTATATAATTAAAAACTTTACATTTCACCCTTTAAACCATTTTTTTTTATAAATATTGACAAAAAGTGTTTTATTGTGCTGATAGCTTAAAGATGGACAGCTGACTCCTGAATTCGTTTTTTGGTATTCTTTATATTCTGTGTGGTCCATTCACAGTGATAGTGACAGAAATTAATATTTTCCCAGTAAGTTTTCTGGGCATTTTTAACTTTATGCCTTTCTTTTGAAAGTATGCTATTTTTTGTTTGCATTTTTGCCATTACCAAGCAAATGAAGTCAGTATCAACAAAACTAATCTCTGCAATGCATCTTAATTGGCATGTAGATGCATTTAAAGTTAAATGCAACTTAGAGGGACACAGAATGCTAACCTGCAATTACAAATAAATAAATGTTTTGATATTTGAAATGTAAAAAAAAAAAAAAAGATATTTATAGGAAAAATTTATAGGAGGAAGCATGTCACTTTTAATAAGTGAGTCATTGCAATTGAACCGAATCATTCAAACGTAAGTTCCTTCAGAAATGAAACGCCGTCAGGGAAGTTAAACAGTGCTGTGGCTGTGTTTTGGGTGATTTTTGTTTGCGAAATTTAGGGTTAGGGATCTCATAGCATTTAAACATCTGAAATGCTGGTTTTGTTTTTCTAAAATGCTTGAGCAAAGTCTCATTAAAGTGCTTTCTTTTAATTAAATCCCAGAACCATGTTTTCAAGTAGAACGCTCCGAAAATTGATAACATGGCCACATGTCGTCTGGACATTTTAAAGCTCATAGTTTATTAATTATAAAAATTATTACATACAGTGCCTACTCCTACTGCAGCAGAATAACTTCTTTTTGTGATATTTAGAGAAATTATTTTCAGGCAGAGACGATTCTGTTCTCTTCAGCTCACTGCATGGAAATGGTACTTTATTTGAAAATGTTACGCAATTTTGCGCAAAGTATAGGCTAATTCGTAACTTCGGATGGAAACATAAATACTGTAGGACACCTTTGTTGTGATATCGTCAACATACCAATAAATGAGAAAAATTCTAAAACTTTGTTTCCAGATGTAAAATAGTTTTTAATTACCAAATTATCAAAATGATCCTAGACTTTCAGTACTGTTGTAAAATGTGTATTGTAATAAGCAGTGCAATCAATTTCTACAATACTCCAAAATTTCCACATTGACTCAAGACCGATCAATATGAATATCAATATTTCAATTATATTTCCACCAAACAAATGCTGCCATAGCTTTAAAAATCTGTTGGGGTCCATCAGAATCAAACACTTCAACCTAAGTACTCAACTCCTCACTAACCTCCTCCAGACGTTCAGTCTTCCTGGAAAGCTATGCCTGTGAGCAGCATGTGCACGTTTGTTTATGTGTGTGTGTGTGTGTGTGTGTGAGAGAGAGAATGTTTGATCCTCCGGGCACCACAGTGAAATGCCTTTAAAAGACCATGTTAAATGTCAGAAACACTCAGGCACACAGTGGTAGCTGCACTGTCGTGTGCGGCTCAATTTGCTGCAGCACAGAAGGAGAAATCAATATTGACCCCCTCCGCTCCCCCCTTCTTTCTACTGTTGACTGTTTGGCCCAAACAGAACCCTGCAGGTTCCATAACAAACACACTACACTACAAGCAGGCCTTTGAGCAACCGTTTAATATTTGGACAAAAACACATCACGCAAAGCTGCGGGGAGTCGAGCCATGTTGCCGCTACAGATAGGCACAGTGCACAGAAGTGTGGCGCAAGCTTTTAGAGACTGATCCGAGATAGAGAATGAGCCAAAGATGAACAGAAAGCTGTCGAGATATTGTCTGTCTACTTGTTTGTTTATCATGGACAGCTTTTTTTTCTTCCTTTTTTTTCGCCTGCCACGAGCAGATGCTGCTCATTCCCAGAGTACGAGCTTGAACGTGCTCCCTGCCGATCTCATTAATGCACCGTGCGCCGTGCCTCCCACCGAGCGCGCTCCAAGCCCGAGTGCCATCAGCGCAGCCCACACCTCCCCGTGTGGCATGTGTGTTTGCGTGTGTGTGTGTGTGTAGGGGAGGAGGAGATGGTCCTGGAGCCGGCCAAGTCAGCCCCCGCCACGGCATTGTTGGAAGCCCGAACGCCTGCGTTAAGGTGAATTAACCGCTATGCTTGTTAGCTAATTAGCCTTCGCGCTTGCCGCACGGCTGAGCACGATCCAGACAGAAAAATTCATTATCCAGATTCCGTCCGTTTGAGCCTCTTACCAGAGCTTTACCCGGCCAACCCAATTGGCGACTGATCTGAACTCACAATGCAGGGGTGAAAAGGTCTAAAGTTGGAAAATGGGTGAGAGTCTCGAGGCTCGTTCTCACCTGCCCTTGATCTGTCTCCAGGGGGCTCCGCCACCATGTTCCTGGCTCAGGTGAAGGGCCAGAATACGCAGGAAGATATGGAAGGAGTTGCTTGAGCGGTAGAGCTGCGTGTGAGAGTTAGAGCCAACAGATGCAGGGCTACAGCAGCTCTTAGCCTGCTGCAACAGACAGAGGGGAGTCCTGCTGATACTGCCCAGCCCTGACACACCTAACCAGGGCACGGTGAAAGAGCTGTTCTGCATACACAAAAGAAGAGAGTTCAGAATTAAAAGTGGGGGTCTTTTAGAAAAAGGGTCTCTTTCACACTGATAAGTATAGTTTAATCGCAGCATTTAAGAATAGGCCACATCAATTATTTTTATTTTAATATATACTCTTCAAGTCCAATATAAAGAAAACCTGCAAAAAATCTGATTTAGGATGGATCTAGTCTATAAAACTACAGCTGGTAATGTAGAAATCACTAGTGAACTGAAAAGGCTTTAATTTTACATTTTTCCAATTAATAAATGATGTTATCAAAACAACATCAGTTTGAGTGAGTTTAAATTATTAAAGCATAATATAAAATTTAAATGTGATGTAGATGTGATCTTGCAGTAATTAGCCTATATGGACATTATAAACAGTCAAAATAAATTTAATGTAATATAATTAATTTATTACAATGATCTAAACTAATTAATTTGAACTTAAAATTACTTACATATTTGAATGGGGAAAAAATTGCACTTCTGTGTCTCACAGTACATCATGTCTTCAGTTACAGAACTAATATTTAATGTATATGTGATCTTGCAGTAATGAGCTGATATGGACATCCCAAGTTAGAATTAATATCACAATTCTTAAAACATTATTATTTCCAGATTCAGATGGAAATAATAATAATAATCTGAATCTCACTGTACATCATGGCTTTAATAACCAAAATAATTGCACTAATGACTTACTAGATTTTTGCTGTAATATTCCCAGAGCGTTGTGACAACACTGACATTTGGGCCCCACATCAAGCTGAGGCTGAGGCAGCAGTGGACAATCATTCGTATCTGTTCTTCCTGAGCAGCTTTCTGTACATTAATCATAATCTTTACCTTTCAGAATACAATGTGCACCATTTATAAAAAGACAAGCAAAACAAGCATATTATCCAAATGAACACATAATACACCAGAATATGCAATATTATTTTAATCACCTTTGGATCACAGCTAGACTTCAGCAGCCCTATCACAAAGCTCCAATTATCCTCAAGTTGTTTCTGAAATGGCAAACAAACTCACCAATGTAATATTCATTATTAAAATGAATAAAATCCCATCATGTGATACTAGTTTGTGTTGATTTACCTCCTGTTGAGCAGTGCCATTCCGGTTGTGCATACCAATCTGGGCCAGGTGTGTGAGCAGCCACCAGGTGAAGCCATCAGGGTCTTTACAGTGCAAGGGGAGACCTGGGTCACGGTCTCCTGAAGGTGTGCCCTTTAGGACAGTCTGCAGCAGGGAATTTACATAGGTCCAGAAAGACTGGATTGAAGAGAAAATATCAGAATCAACAATCATATGAAACAACCATCTATGCTGAGAGTGTGTATGCGCTAACCTGAGTGTGCATAGTTTTGCTCCTGTGCTCTAGCAAATGTATGAGTAGAATCCATAATTCCTTTGTGCAGAGGCAGTGATAGTGATGGCTGTTCAAAGTCTCTGTTGGTCTCACCTAGAGAGAGTGAGAGAATAAAAAAACGGTTCTATCTCCTAACCTTTAAATCACAATATTTGTTATGTTTATTAAATAAAACACACACCTTATTATATTTGTTCATGGCCAGGCCAATGAGATCACAGAGAAGGTTGTTGACCTGGTCCTCACACACACTGATGTTTGTGAGAGTCTCGCCTGTCAGATTCACAAACTGGTGCGCATAAACTACCTGACCTTTCAAAAGCATGAGGAACCAACACTCATAAGCAAGACGCTCCCAGATTCAGGACCACATGTGTAATCTAGAGACAGCTACTGCAACATACCCATCATCCTTTGCTCCAACAGGTGCAGGATCTCCAGAACAGACCAGTGGATGTCCAGGTGCAGATGCAATAATTGCCAAGATGGAGGAAAGAGCTGTAAAGGGGGAATTTGCGATTTAATTTCCATGAAATTCTTTCAAACTGCTCTTTTTGATGAAACCTAACCACTGCCGTCAGAATATTAAATTACATTTTAAAATGTTTTAAAAGTTAGTTCTTTAAAATTTGCATATTTCCCAATATCACTTTTTTTAAATCAATTGTGTAGTGAGCATAAAAGACCCGTTTTAAAAACCTTGGCAAATCAAGCTTTTGAAGAGTAGTGTCTGTACAGAATAACATTGCTTAAGTATTTATATAAAATAGTATATTTTGTTACATAAATATGTTCATATACTAAAAATATGAATTTCTCTCTTTTCTTGTGTTGATTTAACATTCAGTGACAAACAGTGTCTTAATGGTTTTAATTGCATTTGACATTTTTAACCTATAGTACTTGGCAACAATGACAGTCAAAATATTCCTCTGAAATATAAAATGAATCTCCCTATTTAAATAATTGTTTAACCACAAATTCAAATTTCTGCTATTATTTACTCACTCTTAAGCGGTTCCAAACCTGTATGAGATTTCTGTTCAAGATAAAACATATTTTGAAGAAAGCCAGTAACAAAACATTGCTGGACACCATTAAATAGAAAATAATATGGAATCAGTGGAGACTTTTTGGTCACCCATCTTCATCAAAATGTGTTCTATTGTGTTCAGAAGAAGAAAAATTCCTACAGGCTTGGACCAACTAGAGGGTGACTAAATGATGACAGAATTGTCATTTTCTGAGTGAACTATCCTGTTAGGCCATTTAGTAAATACATAACCATATATGGAGGAATTTCATTAATAGGATAAAAGATATAATTTATTTTGTGATAATAGCACAGAGATACCTTTCCCTGGTGTTGAATCGTAAGAGCACTCTGGACATTGGCTGGCAGATTTTTGATTCGTCCAATAAGCAGCGTGATACTGAAGAGCTCCTCCACCAAGACTGAGGGCAGTTGAGCTTCTGCGTCTTTATAGGGATGAACAGGACCTTCATCCAGGGATTGTGAGGGCTCCAAAAACCTGCAGAGCACAACTCAACATGAAACCAGTTTCTAATATTACATCGCCACTATTAAGCCACAGCAATCTGTACCTGTAAATGAAGACCTTGATATAGCTGAGGAACAGCACACACTGCTGTCTCAGTTCCTCTGCCTCATAATGAAGACTGCTCGCTTGACCTGAAAGCGCAAAAACATATAGTCATTCATATTTCAGCTGAAAAAAGTACTGTCAGGCTGTAACAACTCTTCCTAAAAAGTCTGCCTCCAGATGCTTACCAAAATCGTGTGAGCTGGACTGCACCAGCGTCTCCAGTTTTAACACCTTTTGTCTGAAAGGAAAGACAGATTGTCAAATTAGCAGACTTCCTGTTTCACCAGACAACGTGGCAATTCTCCAGAGCCAACACACCTGCACTCCTACCTGAACAAGCCAAACAGAAGTTTGGTAGATTCTACCAGCGCTGTTTCTGTCACCCATGGGAAGTCAAAAATATCAACCGTGTCCCCCTCAAAATCCGCAGGAGCTGGATCGAGCTTTAATAGCAGCCTACATCGAGAGAAAAAAGGATGTAAGTTTAACAGACAGGTTGACACAGACTACATCATCATTATAACACAAGGACTTAGTACCTCTTCAGGGCTCCTCTGCTGATGTAGCCATTTGATGACAGACGTCCTGTCTCTTCTCTACCTGGTTCGTAAGCACAGGTGAAGCAGGGAGGCCGACTGGGAGCTGATTCACCATAATGATCCAAAGCAGATGGGGATACAGGTGGGGTGAGGGACTGCGAAAACTCCCCCTCCATGTCAACAAGACGGAATAGACCACTGGGAAGTTTGAAAGAGATAAATGAAAATATAATGCAATAAAACCATTTTCACCACAAATTAGACGATTTCAAACAACCAAACAAAAATCATAAGCAACACAACATTGTCTTGGCTAGGCTGTGAGGAAACCGTAAATCAGTAAAGACCAGCAAGCATTTTAGGCTGGTTCACGCGGTTATTTTTTAGCAGGGAACACATCTTTTTTAGATGTTTTTAGCGCTGTTTTGTGAGCTATCGACCAGGAAATTATATCAGTAGAAAGAGAAACCGTATCATTTGTAACAGCTACGACAGTTTCAGTCATTTAGGATTAATAACGTTTATATTAACACTTACTTCAACACTGTTGACAACTGCTGCGTCTATGAAAGACCTTCCTCCCAGTGTATCACTGGACTCCCGCGCTACAGTCAAAGCAACACCGCGCATGCGCACGGACTGTCGGTCATCCAAACCGCTCTTTGATTGGACATAAGTTCTCAGGGGGCGTGACCAGGAACTGTAATCATATTAACACATTGCAAACAGTGACGGAAAAGTTACTGTGTGCAGTTCTGTCTTTGCTATTAATTTAACATATTACAGAAGCGCAACAGATAAAACAATATATTGACATGACATGCCAGAAATTAGTTATTGCTGTTGAAAACACAGCTACAGGAGGCGATTTTAAACCGTGATGCATTAATACGTCTTTTAAGCTCCTTGGTCTGCCCCACATTACTCCAGTCTAATTAATAACCAGTACATCACTGTTAAGTAAAATTGGACCCAGGGTTATCCTGATTTCCATATGCAGATGTATCTCCGCTGGCTGCAGCTTTGGCCATCACCATGCATACATTTAAAAGCATCTTTTCTGTCCCCGCATCTGAATGCCGATATCTCGATTTGATAAGCTTTTATCCGACGCTGAGGTCTTACCGGTTAGACTTATACGCGTATGTAACGGCATGTCAAAGCAACGTATGTCGTCCGACCTGTGGTTTTAGGTGTAACGATAAATGGCAAACTGATGTCATTTTGTAGCCTCTTCGTTTTATCCAAATTATGGTTGCGTCTTGCAGTACGTACTTGGATCTATACAGCTCCGCGAGCGCACGGACTGAAGGTAAGGCAGACAATTAAAGTCATGTTGACACCATTGTTTTCGGTGCCCGAAAGGGAGGAGAGATCTCAGTAAAATGCCCTCCACCCTCTCTGGATGTGATTTTGTAATATCTAACAGGAACAGGGCACTGAAAATGGATGTCATTTGCCTTTTTTTAAAATATTGTAAACAATTGCTTGCATGCGAAGGATATTATTTTCTATCTTTCTTTCTTTGAAAATGTAAACATAGGCTGTCTCCAAACCTTGTAAGCCCCCTTCTAAGACAACAGTGAAAATGCAGTCCGGATTTTTCAGACAGTCACAGTGTTAAAGTGAGTCCCATGTTGTAGCAATTTTTTAGTGAAGTGATTAGGTTATCCTAGAGGCTGCAGCCGTCTGTCTCAATCTATTAGCTCTGAATAATTTACGTCCGTAATTTGTGAATGAAATGATGTTCCTGTGTAATCAGAGCACTAGGACGTGTCAGGCAATATGCTGATTAGTGTGCATGAACTCACTGCAGTTGTAAGGATGAGATGAGCTATTGTCTATATGTTGCAATATATTTGGAGCATGCAGATGTATAGCATATTTCGTTTTATTACTATCAACAGGTACGACCCTTGTGAAAACAAGAAATGGTTTAAGGGCAATTGCTAAGTAGAAATGCAAATAGACTTGAAAAGCATGCTTGCTTGAAGGGCATCCTATGGCTATTTAAAACAATTAATTTATGTTAAACTAGTTATTTGACCTTTTTAAGTTCTTTCGTTTAGTGCAAAAAAAATATATTCTACTTTAGTTAACCATTAAAAAACCATGGACATTCAATTTTTTTAATTTCCCTTTTCTCTTCAAACATTATCTTCAATTTTACAATTTGTACAGTTTATATGATAAACACATTCAACGTTTACCGCAAAGTCAGGGATCTTCAAACTATGCTGGAAAAGATTTAGTTAAACATGGCAGGTTGATTCTAGTTTTTTCATGCCACATAATTTTTCTCACAAATTAGACCCACTTGCTTATTGCCCCATGTCTGTTTCCCCCAGTAAACAAGAAACACCAATAAGGATTAAATATAAAACAAGTACAATAAAACCGTTTCTAATAGGTCTACAAAACGCGTACTTTAAGAGTGACATAGGCAGCAGTTAAAAGCTCCACAGTGAGTTTAAGTAATGACTCAAATTTTACCCCTTATTGTGTTCCTTCCAAAAAAAGATTCCACCATTGTACTGTACTTTAAAACGTTTCCGTCTCTTTTATCTGAAGGTTCGTCTTGATCAATTAAACTGCTGAAAGGCCCTTTCCCTCAGCCTTTTCAGCACAGCGCTTTAGAGAAATATAAAGTTATCAGTCGTCCAAAGCGATATGAAGGGGAAAAAATAAGTAGTTTTTCTATAAAAATGTCCAGGTGCTTTATCAGAGTCCCTGTAGGACCTGGGACCCTTGTGCTGAATGTTCGCTCTGTGGAATGGATCATTTGTATGGCAGACCCTGGCCTCCTCCCTCAGGCCGAGCAGCTTAGTGGGAATATGTCCCAGCTTTACTGTAAGATTGACTGGGCGATTCTGAAGAGCAGGGAAACTCTATCCTTATTGAAATGCATGCAGAAATACTGATATAGTACATTATTTTGAATGTGCTTTTTCATATCACATTCATTCTCTGCCAAACCCAACATCTAAAATCAATCTTCACATGATGCCTTTTAACATTAATCTCTTTGTTGCAATGTTAGATGTATTAAATATTACTCTAACTTAATTTTAAATATGTGTCTGTGGTTTTTGAACTCTGTGGAAAGAATATAGTGGAGCCCTGCAGATGGTGAGTGAAGGTAAAGTTAGATAAATGCATCGTTTGCATGCCAAGAGCAACTAGCGGTAGCACTGTGTCTTATTTCCGAAGACATTTGCATCGAAACCTGTAGATAGAGTGTGTAGGAAGAGGTTGTGTGGGTGGTTGTTATTCCTTTCTGTCAGAGAAGCGTGACCTAAGGTGATGGACTTGAGGATTTTTCTGCTGTGGTGGACAGGTAGTGTTCGTATGAAAGAAACTTAACATATCTTTCTAGGAAAAACTTTCAGATTGTTTTATGACGTGCAATATGAGACACTGTATGTTTTTTTTTGTCAAATGTACTGTACAGTTATAAATTCATCTTTAATCAGTATTAAAGTTGTAGTGGTCACACCCTGAACCATTTTGTGTTTTTGTATTTTCCTTTATTTGTTCATCTGTACATTGACATTGTTCTATTTAAAAGCACTTAAATTGTAAGTACTGAAAGCCAAGTTGTACTTCAGAAATTGTATTTAAAAATCACATTGAACTCAGTTGAATTGTTAATTGCATCACAAAATGGATTTTAAAATTCTAAAAAGCTATTACACTTTCCTTATTCTAAAAGCAAATTTTAAGCCCGCAATTAATAAGGTTAGGTTATTAGCAATTTCAATATTTGTTCATGCAGTTCATTGTTTATTTAATTAGCATTATCCTTTTACTAATGTACTGCTACAAATATTTACTGCAACAACTCAACACAACACCAAGTTTTCCCTTTGCTTAGCTTTTGTATTCATACCTGCATGTTGCCAGCAAATATCACTCTTTCATCTCTTTACTTTGCTGAAACATCCTCTTTCTCAATGTTACCCTTGCTGCTTTGTACCTCTGTTTATTATACGGTGCTTTACATGAAATATGCATGAAACACAAATGGGCACTCCAGTTCATAAGCATTTTCATAAGTGAATGTGCCCAGTGCAGATATTCATGTGGACACACAAACTCTCACTTTTCAGATCATGGTTCTGGTTTTGTTGCCTGTTAACTCAAGAGTGTTTTCAAGAGCAGAATGGTGAAACCAGTAAACTAAAACAATTCAGACACTGAATTGCTTCAGCACATCATGGATCTAAATCACTTGTAAGCCATGTAAGCTACGATTTTCTCTTATCACACCATTTTTGAACGTGTTCATTCGACGTTGTATTTATTTTCTTACAGTGCAATCTTTTCCTTTCTTCGCTTTTAGTATATTTCATAATTGTATTAATTTATTTTTTATTTTAAAGGATTATTTTCAGACACTTTTGGACCCTCTGTTTTGTGAGATGCCCGCAGTTTCAAAAACTCTGATGTAGGTAGGCTATTTAAATTCTTTTATCATGCCTGTCCAGTTGGACCGCATTAGTGATAAATGTGTTTTCCAGCCATTTAGCATAGACCTGTTAAAGTGTCATATTAACACTGAGCTTAAGCAGGATACATTCTTGAAATAATGCGACTCCATTTCAATGGGGCAACTTGTAGGACTGTACTTTTTGTTCGTACCCAGCGGTGATACCCCCCTTCAGCCAATCAATGCATTTCAACCAGTCATCAGTCCTTTTGAACTGTTGAAAGGCTCCACTAAATGTATGTATTTAAGAAAGAGTGCTCGCAGCTCTTAATTGATACCATTGTGAATGGCAGGGCATGGATTGGAGAGGCCCGCTGTGCACCTTCGGCTGCCCACACACCGCTGCAGTTGCACTGTTTGGCCGCCGGAGGGCAGCGCGGGACCGGAGCCCAGTGGCACCGGAGAGGCAGTCGAGAGATCGCTGGCCGTGCAACACGACTACAGTTCATCTCACGGGTCAGCGCATATTTTAAACAGCCTTTATTACCCTAACCCAGACCCCCGTTTTCCCCCTCCCGTTTCTAAATCCGTTTACTGAGGGTCTTTTATAAGCAGAAATGTGAAAAGTGCTGACTGCTATTCCCATTTTGAGGATATCTGACTTCATCAAATTACAGTTGGGTTTTTGAATATTTCATATTTGATCAAAAGCCCTTTACAAGCTGCACACACACGGGCCCACATGGGGCATGATCAATTTTTAAAACTCCAATCATTATGCACACATTGACCCACAATGCCTACTTTAATTCAGGTATTTATTAAGAAACCTTTGCACCTTTTCCACTTGTATTATTTCAAAGGTGCCTTTAATGAAAGCCTAGGCATATCGTGTGTAGCAATAGCCTTTTGCTATAAGTTTGGTGCTTGCACGTAAACAGATTCATGTGCTCTTGTTGCTATCGAACTGCACAACGCTGCCGTTCCCCTTTTAACCCCCCATCTAAAACACTTTAAAATGGCCAGCCTAGGACGGAGGCCAATATTGGCCTTGGCTGTACCTTGAATAATGAATAATTCATCTGTTTGACCTTTAGCTGAAGTTTATTGGAGGGTGAAGGCGTCCTGCTGGCCTGCCTGCTGCCTGGCCCAGCTTGAGCTCTGTTTCCCCTCTCAGTCATGTCCCCTTCGATATCCTCGCCTTCTCTCGCTGTCGCCAAGTGAGGTGTGAGGACACAAAATGTCTTGACCATCAAAGTTCCTCACTGTGTCTTGGTCTTATGTTTTGACTTGTTTTGAAGGTCAGGTTTGTTACGTCCACCTCTATTAGACATAACCTCTGACCCAACGTGAGCTGCGCAGAGTCATGGGATCCTCTTGTTGTATGTCTCTCCTGTGAAACATATTGTATGTAAACGTTCATCCAGTGTGCAGAATGACAGTGAGTGATTGCTCTGAATTGGTTGCGCGTTTGTAGAACTACGTTCCTTTTCAATTTATTCTCGATCCCAGCGTCCCATCGGTCCCGTGAGCTCTTTTGCGAAGAAATGGCTGACTGGACTGTTTTCCCTGTCGCCTTAGGCTGGTGCTAAATGTCATTGACATTAAATTCCCTTTGTTAAGTCCGATTTAATTGTGTCACTGGTGATTTTTGTCCTCAACTGGCCAAATATGTCAAATTCTACTCGTTCCATTTCCCTCAGCTTATGCTCTTGAATTGGTTATGTCTGCTCATCCTGTTTTGCAATATTAACATGTCCTTCACGGCTAAGACTGAGGGTTTGAGTGGTTACCAAATGGCTACTTTCAAAATCCCTATATATTGATAATTTGTTTGAAAACATTTGCATCTGAAAGGTTTTATACCACAAGAATCTCCAAGGACATCATCAAGGATAATTTGTTTCCTTCTGAAAGAAATGCTTACTTTTCACCTATTATCTAGAATTACCCATCCGTACATTCAAAAAGTTAGAGCACAGGGAAATTTTGAGTTTGAAATTGTTGTAAATAAAGCAACGGTTCTCTGGAACACTTGATACTTTGGTCAATTGTGGATTTTTTTAGGCCTGAGATATTTCAGTGTTTGGTGTCTCACATGACAACGCATATCTGCGCAAATAAAATGCATGTTATTTCTCTGTCACACAGCAAACTCGCTCTCTATAAAGTGCAGCAGTCGGTTCTTGATCCAGCTTATTTTATAATGATAACTTACAATCCTTTAAACAAAAAGAAGTTGTTAGCTAACGTTTTTTGTTGAAGCTGCCAGCGTGCATGATTGAATGATTGTGTAACAGTACAATTCCTGATAGAAAACTACATTACCCATGATTCTGCAAAGAAATCGCCACTGATCAGACTTGTGACATGTAAATTGTGCTGAAAGAACTCTTCAGTGCCTTTCCATTTCCATAAAGCACTGTGAATAATATAACAGAGTCAGTCTCCCTGCACTGAATTTCTATGCATATTTTCCAGCGAACTTAAAACACACTGTCATCCGCAATCTAAGTTTATAATGTGATTCACCGTGTAGCTGGTTAGTTTGGTTCATGGCTTATAACTCTTTAACAAAAATTATTTTAAATACTTCCACAACCAAGGCGGCTTAAAAAAACATTTCATAGTTTAATACCAAAGCAGCTGCCATAATCATGAGTGTAAGTTGCAATCGATTGCAATTAAAATGATCTCAGTATTAAAGGGGTCATGAGCTACAATGACGATATCACTGCGTTCTTGCCCTCAACAGTCTCTTTTGTTGTCAATAAAAGCTGTTTTTGGACTAACAAGGAAGTTTTGAGTTCTGATCTTTGACCTCTTACATGTCAAAACATGTTCTCAGTTCATGATACCTTTAATACTACACTAATAGTTGTACAGTGTTTGTCTTGTTACTATCCTGATTGCTTGGTATGTTGCAGTAGACTATTTTTAGTGGAAGCCGATGCACGGGTTAATATGACAAAATATTAAAACTCCCAAAACTAAAAAAACTGCACATCCACATATTTATGTATGCATGTGGGTAGCTGTGTAATGACAGGAATAATGTACAGTCAGCTCGGCTTGTTAGAGATGCACATAAAGGAAAAATTGCGTCTTGCTTTGACATAGGCTTCATTACGTATGCCACAAAATCTCCTCACATTCATATGGGATTGACCAGCTGTGCCACAGGAAGAAAGATCATTTCTTGCCGTAATAGAGGGATTTGGCAGAAAGCGTCCATAGCATATATAGGCTGTACCGCCTCAGAGCCGCCACCCCTCTGTGAAGCAAATCTTCACCCCATCTTGCTAACATCCTCTCACCATGTAGTCGACCATAGCACTTTGCGCTTTAATGTCTCTCTCACACCTTTCAGCGACGTCATGTGCATTTGAAGGTCATTACAATATGTTTGTTCTCACTCTGAACAGTTATGGGCTGAAGATGCTGTCAAAGTAAGCTTGCTTTTATTTTATGTGATTTATTATGTTCTCTGTGACATTATGTCACCATTTCCAGCCTCTTCAGTCCCATCATAAAAGGTCACTGATGAATCTCTTCGTCTGCAAGGCCGATATTAAAATCTCTGAACGCAGCAGCTTACACGCTGGCAGGCTAAATGAAAACCCCATTGAAACCTGCTGACGCAAGGCTTAAATAAACAGGTGTAGACAGAGGAGAGTTTGTTTATATGAAGGTTTTCTGTGTAGTCTGAGACATGTTTCGTGGACCTGTGTGTACCGTAATGCAATCCGTGTGTAATTGTTAGTGCGTGTTATGAGTCAGTAATCGTCCTACAGTGTGGTAATGAGTGTCCAGGCACATGTCAGGAAGTGTTCCAGAGGTTGTTTGTGCATTGTTGGGTTGAAATGGGATCTGTGTGTTGTGTGAGAAGTGTGGGCACGAGCGCGCAGACACACGTCAGGCAGATAATGGTGGCTATTATAGGTTTGAGGTTTCATTTGAAGTGCCAGGAAAATATCTGACACCTTTGCAGCGCAGATGTACACATTTACGCTTGTGCACACCGCGACCTCTGGTGAACGTGATAGCCGGTGGTTTCTGAGACCTACACACATGCTCGAATTTGTGAGATGCAAACCTTCACAACAGAGCAGTAAGAGGTCAGTGTTTGTGTGTGTATGTGAATCTATGCATTTGGTTCAAAGCAAAAGAGAGTTATTGTTAAATTAACAGTGCTGTTTTAAAAAAAAGCATGATGTAAAATACAAATGCACTGATGGAAAATGTGTATTTTATCACCGCTGTAAAAGTATTCCACTAGAGTTAGGGGTCCAACTTTATATTAATTGGCCGTTACTACTTTGTACTTACATTTAAATTAATCTTTTGATACAGTGCACTTATTGTGTACATCTATGTTTTTACATTGTACTTATACTTTTTGAAAATACCTATTTGTAATTACATCTCTAATTAATTTGTATAATTGCATTTATAATTACACTGTGGACCCATCCCTTATACACACCCTTATACCTACCCATATCACCAAACTTGTCCCCAACCTTACCCCTTACCTCAACAGCAGCAGAAGTGTTTTAAAATACAGTATTATCACAATAAGTGCATTGTACGTATTTTTTTATGTAAGTACATAGCCTAGTAGTTAAGGCCACCTAATATAAAGTGTGACCGACTTATGGTATTAAACATAACACATAACTAGTTTGAAAATCACTTACCAACCTTGCATCATTTTAATATTTAAATGTGAAAAAATAGAAACATATAAAAAAATACTGTCCTCTGCATTGTCCTTGGCCCATATACTTACAAGTGCATCACTGCAAATATGATTTGCATTTTGTACAAGTGTATATTTTTATCTGTGGTAATCAACAGCATATCACAGATGCTGTTCGTTGAACTTTTATTTAAACTTAGTTTATTTTGAAATTAATAAACGTCTTTTGAGTGTAAGGAGAGCTGAATGTCTGTGTGTGTGTTCAGTGTGGGGCAGAGGTCTTTACTTTCCACCCAGTGGTGAAGGGTCTGACCGAAATCCTGTCACACCTCTGATATGTAACAGTGTTTCCGGATTAGCATATCATTAGCATATCATTACCATGCAATTTCCTCAGCGCTGTTTGGGTTAGTGCGTATGGACAAGGTATTACCTAATCAAGAGCTCTCCAAACACCTGTCTTTTACTTGTCTTTGATCACTACATACCCCATGATATATTGTTCTCTTTGTGGCTTTAATTCCAAGACACTCTAGAAGAGGACAAAATTAACTTGACAGTCTATCTCTTAACGAACAACAGGACAAAATATTGACTCCTGTAGGGGTACTCTATATCAGTATTTCTCAACAACAACAGTGCATATTTTAGATGTCATCTGGCTGATATTTTTCTGGTTCTGGAGTCTCTACTTTGCACCCATACATTGGTCTTTAATGACAGTCCTCTTTTTTTTTAGATGTTTCTCCTTTGTTTGTATAATAAAAAATGAATTAAAAGAACTCAGCATTAGTATAAAAAGGCAACATTACGTCCTTTACCATGTACCGTTTGTGCAAGCGTAATTCACATCCTCTGTGTTTTTCGTAGTTTATAGAGGTAATTTTTCCTTTTCAGTCGGCGGTTGAGATATGATCTGCCAATCTGTGTTTCGATGTGTTTTTGGCTATTTCCATTCACCAGTTTCCCCATTTATCTTGGATGCGCCTGTCCTCTTTATCTGATATTAAGTGTGCATGTGCATTTGAAACTTTTCCCCTCTTTATTTTCATTTTCTAGGAGCATTTCAATCAGTTGTATCCAACATGTGCGAACATCCCACCATCAGCCTCTTTAGATTCTCATAATCTCCCATCAAATGCAGGGCAAATGTTGTGAATGCTCTGGTGGATGTCAGACGCTGTAAGTATACAGTACATTTAGAGTGAAAGATGGGGAGTGTGTGTGTGTATACGTGTGTGTAATCATGTGGACACATGACAATGCTCTAATGGTAGTGAGGGAGCTTGTGTTCTATTACAGAGAGCTGTGAGATAGATACGGCTGTGCCATTTACTGTGTAGCGGAGATGGAGACAGGTTTGGGCCAGGTCAGAAAGGAGGGAGGGAACACCGTTACACACACAAAGTGTGGTATTTAGCCTCTCTCTCTGTAGCCCCGTCTGTTATTTTCTATATTTCCCCCAGTTTTATTTCTCCCCTCGATGTACTTGCTGTTTCTTCCTGTTGTGTTCTTCCGGAGAAGGATTGAGATGAAAAAGTGCTGAGGGCAACGCTCTGACTGAGGCTACACAGAGACAGAAACATGTCTACATCTCTGTAGGCAGGAGAGATAGAGACAGATTTATAGACAGAGAGAGAATGAAAGAGTGTGAGTGAATGAGAGATAGAGAGAGAGAGAGAGAGCTGATGCTGTATGCTCTCTGCAGGGTGAGATGATGTATGACTGGAAAGGCCACATGTTGGCCGTGTGATGGATTAAAGCACTTTGTAGGAAAATTACTGAGAGCGCCTCGCCACCCCCAAGTCCTGTCTTTAATAAAACTCCACACACACACACATATCTATGCAGAATGAAAAAAAAGTGTGTAGCCCAGATAAACACATCTGGACTCAGGTAATGCATGTTAATCTACATAAATTTACAGTCATTTGTTCAGCATTTAATTCAATACACCTGAGCACCAGAAGAAAAGACCTTGAATAATATAGTGGTGGTGGAAAAAATAGGCTGGTGTTTGTTAAGTATGATTTGAGAATATAAAAGTATGTGGGTAAGTCTAAGTGAAATAGCAGCTGCAACTCATTTGTGCCGTACTTATGAGTAAAACAGGATGCGCAATGAGAAATAGTTGAGGACTGGATTTTAGCTATCAGGAAATGGATTGGATATTGAAAATTGAGGTCTTTTATACCAGAATAGACCAGCCTTTGTATGAGTTTGCAGTCGATTGTGGAGGAGCATGAAGGTCAAGTTGACTCTTGAGAGCATCTGAACATGTCCTGAAGGTAATGCTTGTTTTTGAAAAAGATCTGTTGTTGTTTGCCATTGTATAATTACGATAACTTCTTATATTCTAATCAGGATTGATGATAATCAACGCCACAACTTGTTCACTCGATTATAATTTTTTTGGAATAATAAAATATTTATTCAGAAAGGATGCATTTAAGTGGTCAAACCTTACAGTAAAGACATTTATATTACAAGAAATTTCAAATAAAGACTGTTCTTTTAAGCTTTCTATTCATCAGAGTCCTGAAAAATATATAATACTTTCCAAATATGAAACTGTTTTCAACATTAATAGTAATAAGTATTTCTTAAGTGCCAATTCAGCATATTAAAATGATTTCTAAAAGATAAATTTGTATAATAATGCTAAAAATTCCACATTGCCATAAGAATAAATAATATTTAAAAATATGTTAAAATATTGTAATTATATTTCACAATGTTTGTACTGCATTGTTATACAATAAATCATGTTTTGTGAGCATAAAAGACTTCTTTCAAAACCTTCAAGACTTACAAACATTTAAACAGTAGCATGAATTTCAGTACTGTTCCTCCTCCTCCTCATATGGTATTAAGCGTGCCATTTAAGAAAATCTTCATTAAAGTGCCCCTATTATGCTTTTTCAAAAATTATTGTTCATGCAGTGTGTCATGTAGCTGTATGTGAACATAAA
>JAUCMT010000032.1:18796509-18819393 GCA_032357475.1 Enteromius thamalakanensis
CACATATAAACCTGTTTTAAGAGACTTGTTAAACAATATTAGCAACCCTTAAAATGGCATAATAGGGGCACTTTAAGGATTTCATTAAGTTTTTGATTGGAATTGCTGGATTCCAAATAACAAGTGTAACAAGCGCGGAAGATTTGGAATATTGAGCGCAAGTTATCATCCTCTCATATCCATGGATGAAAATTTGCACAGGTTAGAAGTGAAGGTAAGTAAATTATTAAAAATTAACCATTAAAACATTAAGCAGCAGCCCGCGTGGCCTATGTGACACCATCAAAGAAGTAGTTTGGGGCAGTGTGATTTACATTTTGATGAACATAGGAACAGACTGAATAAAATGGGGTCCTTTTGGATTTCAGACCTGTATGGTTTGAGATTTTGTTGTGGAAGTTGTTGGTTGATGCGAGAGCTCCATGTGGTGGTCAGAAATGTAATTGGTTGGGGTTAGAACCCTATAGCAGCGTTCTCCTTTCAGTTCTTCTCCTTCAAAGAAGCATATGAATATTCAATGAAAGATTGAGAGGAGACAAACGGCAACGGAGAGAAAGAGGTTGAGGGTAGCAGACCAAAAGGGCTTCATCATTAGCCTTCCCTTTTGCCCTCAAAAGAGCCGTACATCGTCATCATCTCTCCCTATTTATCTGCCACAAGAACTATGGGGTTCTTAATTGGGTTGAAAAAATTCAAATTCATAGAAAAATTTGTATAATCACCCTGCTACCTGATTTATATTTCTGAATCAAACCATAGTGATATAGGCATAGGTCACTAAAAAAAAAACATTGAATGAAAACATATTCTGAGGCCATCCATGATTAGACTCTTTCTTCATCAAAACAGATTTGGAGATTTTTAGCATTAAGTCACTTACTATACTGTTTGATTTAATGCTAAATTTCTCAAAATCTGTTCTGACAAGGAAACAAACTACATTTACTTCTGAGATTTCAACTTAAAAACTTAAATTTGGGTGAACTGCTTGGTAACAATTTAGAATAGGGAACACTTAATTAACTATGACTTTTCCCTCAATAAATTTATAATTTGTTGCTTATCAATAGTTAATAAGGTAGTTGCTAAGTTTAGGTATTGGGCAGAATTAGGGATGTGGAATACATGCTTTGTTACTTCTAATAAATGGCTAATATTCTAGTAATATCCATGCTAATAAGCAACTATTTAAGAGACCCTAAAATAAATTGTGGCCAACTGTTCTTTTAGCACAAATTAACACTTAATCATTGAGATACCACACAAAGTGCTTTTACAGTCCAAGTTTTTGTATATACTTTTCTATACAGTATAATATACTACACAAATTATTAAAATTGAAACGAACCAGGCAGACCTCCAATGCGACATAAATAGGACATTCAATGAAAATTAATTCAACCATTGACTAATTTCATTTGTAAAACAATGAGATATGCTTCTGAAAATGTAGTTCAGTTGGATAGCATCATTGTTTTGAGTCAGTTACAACCCTACTGCATCTGAAACCCTGCAACCCTTTTTACTATAACCTTGTTTTTCTTCTAATCCCTCTGTCTCTTTTTGTTTCACACAGACCCGTTTCAAACAAAAACAGCATCATCACCTCCAGATTGCAGGTCTATGGCACCTCCGCAGCAGCAGAAAGACTGGCATTAGTTCTGCTTGTGTGTGAATGTTTACAGGACGTGTGTATATTGTTACAGTGTGCACTGCAGTCCACAGAGCAGCCCTGGCATACAGGCCGCGGCATCGCGGGATGTGTCTGTACATCCCTGAGGGGACATGTGTTCCACATAGTTTATGATTATGGTTTCTGTGGGGAAACAAGAAACAAGATGCTGCGATCTAGCATGTGAGGTACACAGCAACAGCCACGCTCACACAAAACACAAGAGGCAGGGACTGCACCATAGAGTTGTACCTCTTCCCTTTGCGAGGTCTGATGTCTTTGTTTATTTTGTTGTTTTTTTTCCCGCACATTCCTTCCCTCCTGTCATCTTTTAGATCTGACAGCGGGAGCAGCTCCTGGCAGCGGCTTGATAGACATGTCAGGAGTGTAAAATACCTGTGTGGTATGAAGCGCTCGCACACACATGCAGAGTTCAGCTGTGCCGGGTTAGAATTATTCATCACAACCCGATCCCTGTTGGTCTCTGAACCGCAGGATAGCTGAAGCATTAATGCTGCCTGACTTCCTTTATATAGTATTCAATTAACAGGCTGCAGTTCAGGATGCTGTATTTAAGACCAATTATTGGCTTAAGTGTAGTAATAAAATATAATTTTTGAGGGGGGGGGCGGTTGTTTTTGAGCCAGAAATTGATTTATTTTTCCAGTGGACTTTTCATGGTGTTCAATGCACCTGTTGCAGACTTTTTTCCGAGAACTTCAGAGAGCAGAAGAGCGCTTCATCAGTAATGGATTCAATTATTTTTGTTCAATTTCATTTCTGAGAGTTTGTTTTTCTGACACACTGTAACCAAGTGGTATTTATGGATTTTTCGCCTTTGTAATACTCAGAAAAGTCCGGAGAAATAGAAAAAGAGGAAGAATAGCATAGAACATGACATAGGCCAAGTTTTACCTGCATTTTGATTTTTGTTTGATTTTGACAGCGCTTTGTAAGCAACAGAAATATTTAGTTGTAGACATCACTGACTATAAATATAGTTACCAATGAATAGCATTTATTACTGATATCATTATTGTACCAAGACTGCCACACCTTTGTGTATTTGCATTATGACGGGTGTGCGGAAAACATTTTTATTTTAGTTATTTGTTGCACTTTAGTAGTAGTTACAAAACCTTTTATATCATTACATTAAAAATCACCTGTTCAAAATGCACCTATTTCATCAAATTTTATCAATCTGGCATTAATACAGTATATGACTAACCAAAACTAACTAAGAACCAAAACTAACATCACAGGTATTTAATATCTAGTGAGAATGCATCGTCCCAGAGTTCACTTTTCCTAAATTTCATAATTGAAATACTGATTTATTACTAGAGACCGTTGCTAGACTGTGTAAATAAAGAGTAATTTTCATGGCTACAATAACAACTAACAAAACACTCCTGTAATTAATGTTGTGGGTGCGTTTGCATTGTGTTACACTGATATGCACATTTGCAAGAACGTTCAGGCTGAAATATGATTATCACATTAAACCCAGATATGATTAGTGTCTGTGTCGTGAAGGAGCTGATGGAGATGATCAGTGTTTTGATGGCAGTCTGAGGGCTGATCCTGGCCGAGATGCAGAGACTGAAGGCGTGTGTAATTGATAGTGACAGTCCTCTCCTACATTTAATTGCTGACCATGAATCAGATTACTTCCTCAAACTGCTTTCATTAGCGCTGAGAGATCTCTGGCAACACAGCTCACACTGGATTCATATTGGCCTGCGGTAGGATGTCTGTATATGTGGGTGCTTGTGATTCTCATATCCTGATAGATGACTTATTTGATTTGTGACATGATGGATTATTTTTTGGTATAATAGCTTAAGCTAGAATCTCAAACTTGTATCTTCAAGTTTAAAGCACAGGCTATTTGCTATTTCCAATAACAGCTACCTTGAAGTGGCAGGTACAGTCAAATTAAAGTCAGAAAGCAAAATATATATTTGTAAGAGCGATGGGCGGGTAAGTTGTGCTACCTTTTCTACATTTTAGGTATATACGTTTTAGTTAAAGCTGTATAAGAGTGCCCAGTGTAAATGTATAGTCTCTAAGCAATGATAATACACAGTTTGATTAAGGGTCCAAGACATCCGACCCCCAACAAATTTCCCCCACACCTAGCCTGATCCCCAGCACACTTATTTTAGTCAGTGATCTCTGTGAGACGTCCTGCTGTTACAGTCATCTCTGTGAAGTATACTGTCATCTCTGGAAGATACTTTTACAGTCATTTCTGAGGTATTTTAGTCAGTCATCTCTGGGAAATACCTGAGTCAACCATGCTGAAATAGTATAATATACTCTGAGGATGACAAGCATGTCATTGAAGTTGACATTTGAGCAAAAACACTTTGAAAGGAAGCCTATGCTATTAGAATGACTCTCACAGTGGGGTTTATCAGCCGTCGTCACTGTCAAATGAAGTGTTTTTCAGTTCGCTCCGAGTTTCTTCACAATTACAAACCGGGAATGTAAAATAAAGCATGTATGATGATTTTTCAGCCAGACAGTGGGAGCTAAACGGCATTAGTACAGGTTGAATGGAGACAGCCTTAGTCGGTCCACTAGCGTTAGCATTGCGGCCACATGTGACCAGACGCGGACCCCGTACACAGCATGGGGGAGTGTGTTTGAGATCTCCCTGCCGCTATCCATCAGTGCAGGTCTCGGCTAGCCCGAGCTCGGCTCCTACTGAGCGTAATGGGGTGTAGGAGAGTCGAGGGAGCAGTGTGCGCTGTGCTAGGCTCGGCCCTGGCAGCATTATAAACTTACTGTGTGATTATTGTCAGAGCGGGACTCTACTGCCTGGGGGTCTGCTGTGATGGGTAGTGTGTCAGGGAGGAGAGCGAGAGAGAGAACACAAGCCGAAGAAGAGAGAGAGAGGAAGCAAGGGGGAGGGGGAAGATAGATGGCGTGGTAGACAAAGGGAGCTGGAAGAGAGAAACACGATGGAAGAGAGGGACAAGCAATGGAGAATCAGTTAGAAAGCAACTTTACGGTGGGGGAGAGAGCAAGAGAGACGGAAATTAGAGAAAATTGTTAAGAGCCTGACTGTGCCAAGATTGTTTTTCCCTTTTTTTTTCTCACCGCCTCTAAACGGCGGAGATGTGGCCTGTCTCTGGCGAGGAGAGGGAACTCAATTTGGGACAATTTACTCTGCAGTCTTCTCGCTGATATACCTTCGGGACAGAGAATAGGGAGCGAATGAAACTGAAGGAAGATAAAATCAGCGAGACACTGACACACACAAACAGAGATGCGCACACACACTCTCGTACCGCACACACGCGGATTTCACTTAGTTAGCTTGAACTCTCCCAGTTGGTCGATATGATTCGGTCTCTATGGCAATGAAAATGAAAAACCTTTGAAAGGGTCAAAGGAAAGCCACTGGATCTGATTTAGTTCCACCCTGAAGATTGATGTGGCTAGACGGGGTGTGTGTGTATGCGTGAGGGAGTCTGCTATGGATATTTTGTGCCCTCTCTTTGCATGGCACTACCCTTATGCTACCATTTGACTTTTAACCTCACATTAAATCATACAGGGCTGACAAAATGACATTGGGTAAGCAGCCCAGTGTTGGAGAAGTTATGCAAGCAAACTGTAATAGCTTCAGATTAATAACTTTCATAACTACTTTGATATTGTCTAAATTTTTATCAGAACCCTATTTTTTTGGTTTAAAGTGATATTTGGAATGACTAAAGCAGTCACAGTAGATAACAATAAACAAAATAAGTAAAATCAGAATAAATGCTGATTAATGCTGATTGGTAATTAATAGTATAGCTTTTTAAAAGGACACCTAAAAATGCTACAGACTGTTTCTCCCAATAACCACACTTGTGGTCTTTGCACTCGACCACTTACTGTATCTACTTACGAGTCTTTCCAATATTTGGCCCAATAATTCAAGTGTGCATAGTGCTTTTAAGTACCTTATAATACATATTACATCATAGTGTTGTAAATATTTCATTGTAGTGCTTGAAATTAAAGGTCCTTGCACGCTGACTTTGAAATTTTTGTATGCATTTTTTTTTTCGTATTTGTCCTGTCCTATCGAAAATGTATGCTATGCCGGTTCAATTTTGTTTTATTAAAGTGTGTAAACGTGATTGACACAACATGAGGTTTTATTTTTTTTTTTACGTGCAAAAATTTTGGACAATAATTTTGGAAGCAGTGTGCAAAGACCTTAAGCGATAAAAAGCAGTTGCAAACATTTTACAAAAATACACATACTTGTCCTAGCACTAATAAAATATGCAACACTTTAAGTTTTAATAACAAATTCTGTTCAACCAAATTCATTTAACTTACACTGAAAAAGTTTCTTATGTTACTGAGTTCATGGCCGTGAACATTGACATTTTTCTGACCTGGGAGAGTCTCAGACAACAGCGCACTTGCTTTATTTCTAATGCACTTGCTCTTAATTAGTCAAGGCCACAAGTGTGGATATTGGGACAGGCCCAAGTACCAAGCACTAATAGTTTTAAAATTGGTGTTATGAACTGTCTGAACTGTCAGATTTTTTTTAAAGCTACATATGACAGTTTAGTTGAAGACACTGAAGTTCCGTGTGCCTAGCAGTTGACATTAAAAAGATTTTGTTTCAAAGCTAAATTAAAATAGATGCACGTCAGTGTCTCATAGTTTGTCAGAGGTTCGAAACAGTGGATGTGCTTTCGCTGAGTTTCCTGTTTTTAAATCCAAGAACTCATTCTGTCTGAAAGGCCCCCATAATCTACCATACATTGAAGAATGTAACACAGTTAGTAGAATCATATGTGAAAGAATATATAGATAGCATATGCTATGAAAGTGAAATACTGTAAGTAGTGAGTCTTGTATTTCATATGCTCTGTGTCCCACCAGATTGGCTGGGATAATCAAGCAGACGGTGAGAGCAGCTCTGGAGCAGCAGTGAAGACAAGACAGTGAGTTTGTGTCATGTCTGAAAGATTTTTGATTCCACAGTGACTTTAAAATACAATAGAAAAATGTAACATCTTACAATAAAATGTGCTATTACATAAAATACACAAGGATGTAATTATGTTTGTATCAGTGTGAATGTACATCAGACAAAATTATTAAATTGTGTACTGCTATCAGATATTGTACATTTACAATGTAAAACTTTATCAGTCTGTCATAATATTTAATGTGTAAGTAATTATAAAGCTATAAGTTTTGCTTTTGGCTTTTAAAATGGTTTTTGTAGGTGCAGACTAGCTGCAGACTATTATACAAAAAATATCTAAATAGCATATACATAAATGTACATGCATGTGGTTGTAGTTATAGATTTGTTTGTATAATTGTCCTCCACAGCTATTCACTTGGTTTTATAGCAAGGGCACTGAATATTTTAGCAGTGGATGTGCTGGAAAGTTGGGCAGTGCACTCTTTATGCCCGGAGGCTGCTTTAGTATGCAGAGCAGGCTCTATTGATGAGCTATCTCACAACGCCCAGCTACCTCAGACTGCTGACATTGCGCTTCCTCTTTCCTAGCTCTTTCCTACTCTGGGTGTCTCTCCTGAGCATTGAGATCTGCCTCTTCTCGTCTATAGTGTGCATGAGAGGAGGAGAATGAACAAGCGTGTTTGATCTGGAGAAAGCGAGAGAGAGGTCAGTATCATAGGAAACTGTATCTCTGTAAGTGCTATGAAATAAATTAAGAATTAACCTACATAACCTAACCTGTTTATACACTGGGATCCAAATATCTTTATTTTAAATTATTTTTATGTATATAGGTATTTATGTTTCTTAAGTGTTTTTGTGTTAAGAATTAAATAATCAAATTTGCTGATCATGATATCTTTGTACAGGTGATACGGAGGCACAGTAATATTGTTTGTAATATTGAGAACATCACATTCAGGTTTATCTTATGGAATTCATACAGCTTGAACCAAATTAAAAAATTCTAAAATTCTTTAATTTAATTATTTAAAATTCTTTAATTAATTATTTTTGAGTTTAACTTTTCTCTTAAATTACTGTTTTTTTATTACAAAAAGGCAAAATAGAATAATTTTCGCTAATGGTCTTAGACTTTTGGGCCGTAAAAAGTTTCTGTGTGTTTCTGTCAATGTCAGATTAAAAAATCTGAACAATGAAGAGGGATTTTTTTTTCTAGGGACAGCTGCGCTTGGTTATTTATGAAGGAAGGGTAAAACACAAATTAAAAGGTAGAAACAAAAAGCACACAAATGGTTGAATGATTTGGAATGCTCCAATAAATCAAATCTTGACACATTGAAACAACTTTACACAGAGGTGTGATTTTTAATTTTAGGTGGCATGTTTATGCAAATGAGTTTTTTTTGTGGGGATTCTCAACCAGACCAGTGCTGAGCTGACAGGAAGGGAGGAAGCACAGACTGACATGTGTTTAGTGTGTGACGATTCCTCCATCCCGCCTGTGCGTGTGTGTGTGTGTTTGTATGCACACGTGCACACTCTGTGGTACTGAGCCCCCCCCCTCGATTCAACCCAACCCAACCCACCACACTGCTGCACTGGGAAGGGTTTCCAAGGAAACTGTCACCCATGGAGAGGTCCGGTGAGGGTGAAACGCCTCTTGCATGCATACTTAAATTCAGACCCCTTAAACCTACAACATGGCCCCCCTAGAGCTACAAACTGAAAATTAATTGCAGATATTCTGCGTCCTCTCTGCACTCCATATGGATTGAACCATTTTGTGACAGTGCTGTGTTTTTCTCATAAACTATATTGTGTTCAGGTCTGTGAGATGCGAACTCTAAAATACAACCTGAAAATAGTCCATATTTTTCATGCAGAAATAATATATATATGAAAAAGTTAAAAATAAAAGTATTAAACACACAAACACAAAATTTAAATTATTAAATTATTAACTTTTCTGTCATTCCAAACCTGTAAGACTTTTGTTAATCTTCGGAACATAAATGAAGATAGTTTTGATGAAATCTGAGAGCTTTTTCACTTTCCATATATGGGAGTGCAATAGAGTTTTTATGACTTTATACAAATTATGACTTTATTCAACAATCTTAGTCTTCAGTATGCGTTCACAAGAGTACCACGCACACATCAAGAGAACAAATTGCATGTGATGGAAAGAAATTGTTGAATAAAATCATTATTTTTGTATAGTATTCTCGTAGCTATTAAGCGTGAACCGCTGATGTCAAATTTTAACAATGTCCTTTCTACCTTTCAGGGCATTGAACATGGCAGTTGCTGTCTATGGAGTGTCAGATAGCTCTCTGATTTTCTTTAAAAATGTTTTTTCTTGTGTTCCAAACATTTTGAAGTAAAATTGTGTTGCGATGTTGACTTAAAACCCTATACTGTACCTTTAAGAACTTACAAACACTCTACTTTAACCAACAAAGCCCTCTATACAGTAGCTATAGAAAGCTTGATAAGATGTTTTTCCTAAACCTGCTGTGCTGCACATAACCAATTAATGGGATTTATTTTAATGATTGTGAGTTGGGAGTTTTGAATTCATGACTTTGTGACTTCCACGTAGTTTAGATCTTTAGATATAATACTGCACTTTCCTCATTGAAACCCTGCAGCTGTGATCCTAATACTGAGGAGAGATCCCTCCGTTGAGAGAGTGGGGTTTGTTTGTTTGTTTGTATATAGAATTTATTTAATTGTGTTTTTGTATACAGTTAGTCAATATTGTAATAGGGTTAGGGAGCACTTTTTCTTGGCTGTCGCTGTGTAGGGGGCAAACACAATTAGTCTGTTATCTGGCTAGCAGCCAAAGCCCTCACTGTGAGAGCTAGACTTCCTCTGAATATTTCTCTGCAGGTGACGGTGGGCAGTATACAATGAGCTCTGGTCTATAGGATATTAGCGTACAGTAGAGCACTGGATATATTTTTTTATTAATAAAATACAATGGAGTATACAGAATGCAACAGTAAAATGTCTATAACTATAGTTTGCTCCACTGCTGTTACATGACCTCATTATGTTGCATGTTCGATTTGGCTTCTAATTATAACCTCAGTAATAAGTGCTGTATTTATTATTATTCGCCTTTTAAACTTTTTATGTAAATACAATATGTCTAAACTGTTTTTGGCACCACTGAAATAATAAGTCATGAGTACGATGTTAAAAATCGTACAGCTTCTGGTTTATTCATCACATTAGAGTTTGGAAGGTCAGGTCCAGGACATTGCGTTTTGGGATACAGTATGCTATGCAAAATGGTCTCATTGCATATTTTGGAAAAATGTACTCGGTCGACCGGTTCTTTTGTCAGATTTTATTTTCGAAACTTTTATAAAAGATCAAAGGTCATTTTAAATGGAAGCCAACGTGCACATTATATGTCTAAATGGGCTTCAAAATCCTAGTTTCTGCAGAATATATGGCAGGTTGCCGTGTATGAATTCAGACAGAAGGTCTGCTAATGAGCTGTCGATATCAGAGACCTCTCTGTCGTAGACTTGGCGTCCAAGTTGCTATTCGAAGAGACGAATGCCGCCTCCACATTGAAGTGGCCGAGTTTTCTCGTTGAGTTTCGCAACCACATTAGCAGTGAACTTGGCTGTGGCTGAGCTATTATACAGTAGGAGAGCTTGCATATGTTTGCTATGGCTTTGAACCCACCTCCACGTGTTGGTGTAAACAGCCATTATCAGAAAAAGCGTGTGAGGAAATGGAGCGATACTGTGTGGGAATGCTGTCGGTCAGGTGTAGGCACGCAGCCATGTTGAGTTGACCTGCGGTGGCCTCCCCCGAGCTCTCTCCCAATCAACCACAGTGCTAATTACAGCAGTAATTATGTAATTACCATGCCTCTGAAACACATCCAACACAAGCTGAGAAAAGTCAAAGGTAGCATGGAGATAAGGCCAGAAAAATACACACTCGTCAAGCATACAGAAGCAGTTCTTCTGCTTCTACTGAAACTGTCTTTTTCGCATTTTTATTTTGCCATTTCATTGAAAAAGAAAGTGAGACATGATGATGACCCAAGTCAGAGTAGAACATGCACTGTCTGCATTGGCACTGGCACACCAGAATCAATGCAGTAACCACTAGGAAACACTTTAGATCGAAAAGTTTTTCTAAACACAGCTGAAGTACAATTTGTTCCTTTTTTTTATATCCTACTGACTGGGAGGAGGAGGAAGATGCACTGGGTCTCTGATTCATGGTCCTTTTCTTACCTGCATCACACCCCCTGCAGGCACACCAAAACCTCTCCGTGACCTTTTGCTTACAAACACATAAAGTTGGACCCCCCACTAGCCCCAGACTTAGATAGGGGTCAACTCAGGTCATGCTAACACACACACACACACACACACACATCCAACAACCAACTCTACTACAGCAAACTGATAGAACTAGTATACAGGCTATAGATTATAAGTAATAATGTTGTAAATAATATTTGGTTTCTTGCACAGGCTGATTGTTTTGCTGCATAAGACCATAATGTTTTGTCAGGAACCACAGATATTAATTTTGTCTTTCTTGTGTATGCTTTTTTGACTGTTCTGCTGAAGAAAAGTTACCTACATTTGGATGGCTTGAGGGTGACTAATTTAACATCCAATTTGTGGTTGAAAACAACTAATGTTTGCCAATGTCTTATTGTTATAGCTCTGTGAATTTTGCTATTTTTATAGAGTTTTATTGTTTAAATAAAACTCTTAAACATTTTATTGTTATAGTTATCGTCCTTGGTAAAAACCTGCATTTTGGAGGCTCACTTTAGTGGCAGTTCTCTGTGTAATTCATAAAAACATACATTGCATTTAGGTTATACTTCAGTCTTAACGGAAAATTTTAACTGCGCTATATATTTATGATTATATGCATTAATATTATATCAACAGCCATGCTTATTTTGCATTTGCTTATGTGATTGTCAAAAGTGACAGTGTTGCCCGCCCAAATCTCCCATTGCCTTCTGTGTCATTTACGACATTTTCGGTTGTTTTTATTTTTTATGTCTTTCTTTTTCTTTTTCTTTTTCTTTCTTTCTTTTTTTAAGATCCCAGGCACATCCGCAATCCGGAGGCCCTATAAGGAGCTTTCACGCTTTTTGGTTTGCTTTAGATGTTTAATACCCCTCTCTTTTGTGTCAGGGAGCTGGAGAGGCGTTAGGAGGCGCTGATAAACCCACTTAGATCCCTTCCTGGCCCGTCACCCCGGCCTGCCAGGATGCTTTAGCGGGGAGCTGATCTGTGACGGCCTGCCACTCAAACTGAGCACTTCTGAAAGCTAGCACAATAGAGCGAGCACCGCAACACAGAGCGCAGGGAACCAACGAGGAGAAGGAGGGTGTAAGAGAGGGCACGTTGGATCCCCTCTCTATTTCATCCTTTCTTTTTCTTTTTTTCTTTTTTCTCCCTCACTCACTCTCCTCTACACTTAGGGGGCGAGAATACCTCCGACCTTTGCCTCTCTCTCTCCTTGTATTCCTCACTTTCGCTGCCCTCCGACCCTCCTGTCCTTTCTTTCAATCTCTCTCTCTCTCCTTCACACACTCTCTCTCTAGCGAGTGACAGTAGGCCGGTGAGGAGTGGGGACAGAAGGGGTGATATGGATCAACGGTCTGTCCAGATGAAGGGACGCACGCTGCTCGGAAGATAATGGGGAGAAAGAGAGAAAGTGAGTAAAAGGAGAGTGACAGGCACAGGGAGATTGACAGGGAGGGCTGTGGCACGGTTGCTGTGATCCCAGGGGGCTGTTGGGGGTAGCGGAGCCCGAAATGTCAGCGGTGATATCTGCTCCTCTCTCGGTGTCTGTCTGAGTCCTATCACAGCACTGCAGCTGGCTGTCCTCGCCCTCACTCTCTCTGCGTGTCTCTCTCTTTCTGGCCGTTTCACTCTGTCTCCCTGCTTTACCAATGCCACATTTTCTCTCTTTTCTTCTCTCAGTGTTTATCCAGCTGTGCCCTACATCTTTCACTCACCTTTCTCGCCATCTAAGCACACACTTGTATATATTGCAGTCTCTCTTTACACACGCACGCAGAATTTTTGGCATTTGCTAATCATTATTGCACTGACTTTTACAATTACTATTAAATCTACGTGTTAAAGAAAACAATAAGGTGTCATTTGTTAGCATTAGTTAATGAATTAACTAAGACGAACAATACATTTATCACAGACTTTATTCATCTTTGTTAATGTTGACAACATGTGATTTTAATAATGCATCAGCAAATGCCAAAATTAGCATTAATTAATATTAATAAATGGTGCAGAAGTATTGCCCATTCTTACTACATGTTAACTAATATTGTTAACTAATGTTTACGAATGAATCTAATTGTTAAGTGTTACCAAGAAACCATATTTGACATGGTGTTAATGTTGTTGATGTGGTTTTTAGTTATATTTGCTTCACTTGGCTGTCTCTGTTAATATAAATGGCCACAACAATTAAGTCTACACTAAAAAAATATTATTGTTGCTTAGAAATTGCTAGTAAAAATAATTATGGCAGTGAAACATTAAATCAAATGAGAAATTTTGAAGTAGAAAGATTAAAATAGTGTTTATAGAATAATTTGTTACAGAATTTTGTGTAGAATGCAGTTATAGGCGTTTAAAACCCTGTTTATATCTTGCATTATCATCGGTTTCGGTTGATGTAATCGCATGTGGTCATTATGTGGACCCATTTTGTTTACACCTGGTAATAACATGTGTCTCAAATGCGTCTCCTGTGCGCACATGTGATTGAGGGGTCGAAGGGAGAGCCTCTGATTGCATGGTCTTATTCATCAGCATCAGTATATGACTACATGTTGATAAGGCATAGAAAATGGAAACCTCAGGGGAAAAAATGCTGGTAATATAGTGACAGTCATGATGTTTTGAGGAAAATAAAAAATTGAAATAGACGTTTTGAGTTAATTATCTGTGTCACTGCATTCTGAAGACGTTCTGTGTAGTCTGCATTTGAGATGCACGACATTTTCATGCTAAACACTAATTAAACAAAACAGACTTAGATTACAGTATAATGTCTACTTTCAGCATTTAAAACTTGTTAGTGTGTTTCACCAAGTGGTATGTACATTTATTTATTTACTATATAATAACATAACATATCATCTTAATAACTATTGGATAGAAATTATAATAAAGTTTAATAAATATATATGCATGAGCTTTTTCAAATTATTCACATTTTTTTCTAAATAACTGTTAAGACTTGATTTAGTTGACTTGAAAGACTTTGTAAGGGATGCTATCTCAAATGGTTGGGTTGAGATGTTTGCACCTGGTATTAAAATGATAGTTCACTTCAAAATAAATAATAAAAAAAAGTTATTATTTACTCAAGCTTATGTTGTTCCAAACCTATAACTAACTTCGTTCTGCAGATCACAAATGAGGATCTTTTAAAGATAAAGGTTTGTAACCATTTTTTGTGCAAACAACAACAACAACAAAAAAAACTCTTCTTCTTTTGTATTCCACGCAAGCGTGAAAACCATACAGGTTTATAACATGTTTTTGGTGATCCGTCTCTTTAAGACAGTCACTGCTGGACCTGTGGCTGAGCAGATAGGACGTGGTTTGACACATTGAGCAATGTGAAATGAGTTCCTCTTTCCTATCAATAAGGCTGATTAAAAAAGCACCATTCGGGACATCCCAAATTTAATCGAGCCTCATAACGGCTAAACGCACCCAAAGACAAAATGCGGAACGCACATTTGTCTCATCTGGTTCCCACCCACTCCAGACACACGCTGATTTTATTCCCATCTGTAAATGTGTGTCTTAACCTCTGACGCGTGACTGTGTGTGTGTGTGACTGAGTGTGTCTGTCACCTCTTAATGATGTATTCCCGGCCAGTGAAGAGGTCACTGTCATAGACGGGATGGTCAATTGCCCTTGTTCCACGAGCAGCGTGGTGAACGCTCTCCCTGTAGACTCTGCCATTAAACAGCACTGCGTCCTGGCCCAGACAGAGACATATTAGCTCTCTATCATTCTTATTGATCACTGGAAGACACGAGCTTCTGTCTAATCAAATGCCCATTAGTCTGTGTGTGTGTGCACAGTGCTCCTTTTTGTAGCCAGACAGACAGTGAGATCATGCTATGCGTGTGTGTGGCAAAGAGCGGGTGTATTTGCTCATTGAAGGAGCTCTAATTTAGCTTAAGCAACATTGACACAGTCGCCGTTCCTGAGTCCTGGCAGTATAGCGCCGTCTTCCTAATTGTATTTTGCATTCTGAAGAGGATCTTTTTAACTGTGGGATGTTTTTGGATGTGGATGGAATTGAGTGAGCGCCGTCCAGTCCTCTGCCGTTTGGCCTGAATTGTGTTTATTGCTGGAATTCTGCTAATGGGTTGCTGTGGGAACTTAGCCAAATGTCCACAGCGCTGCAAGCATCACGGACCAAACCAATGGCCCTTCACGTGAATTATCATGTCCTACTTAAAAAAATAAATAAACAAGCTTTTGGGCCTTTTGGGAGCCTTTCACACATAGAAGTTCAAACCCAAGAGTTGTTGAGCACTCTAGTATTCTGGTGCTTTTGTTTTAAATGCACAATCTGGAACTATGTGTACGTTACATCAGCCAGCACAACAAAACACTTGACATAATCTGCTGCGTAGAAGCTATTATTACTGTCATTTGTAATTAAAAAGTGAACTATAGTATATTTCTGCCAGCTCCAGACAGACAGACGCACACACACAGAAACACGAAGCAGTTTTGTGAGTTTTATCTGTGTTCTAATATACCTAGAGTATGCTAAGCTAACTATTAAAGGTTTAGTTCACCCAAAAAGGAATATTTGACTTTCTTCTATCAGACAAATCAAGACAAAATTGTATAAAAAAATGTCTTCGCTATTTCAAGCGGGTTTTTTGTTCAACAGTTCAACAATAAAGTGCGCACATCTGTAATAAATTGTGCCTCACGTGACATCAGGTGATGATTAAAGGCCTCCTGTTGCAAATTCATGCACTTTTGTAAGAAAAATGTCCATATTTAAACGTAATGAATATTTCTCTGTCACTTCCTGTATCTGTCGTACAGTATGTGGAAGACGTAGGACGTATGCACCGTGTGCTGGGAGTTTGTTTACAGGAGCAAGGAAACAAAGCTTCCTTAATTTAGCAAAGTCTCCACTTGGCTTATCACAATCCTCCAACATTTTTGTTTTTTTTCCAAATCTTTGGTTTGTACTTCTAATTTGTGACTGGTGTTGTTTTGTTCTCTCCGCTTTCATCACTATTCAGGCTCCGGCCATGTCCTACGTCATCCATCAGAAAGCCTGAAAGTTAGATGAGAAAGAAGTGTTTCTTACATTTGAAATATGGACATTTTCTTACAAAAAGGCATAGATTCCTTTATTCACCCCCCTTAGGTGTCATTATATTATGGATGAATGCACTTTATTCGACGTCTTTTGGATTTTTCAAATACCTGCCCACAACAACGATAAAGCTCGAAAGAGCCAGGACAATTTTTAATATAATGAATTGGATTCGTCTGAAAAAAGAAAGTCACATACACTTAGGATGCCTCAAGGGTGAATAAATCACAGGCAAATTTTCCTTTCTGGGAGAACTAACTCTTTCTACATTTTTTAAACACTCCTGACAGAAACATAAGTACACAATTGATTTCAATTGAGCCGGACATGAAGAAGTACACAAACAATGAAAGTGACTTTGTGAACTGTGCTTTATACATCGCTACACTATTGACAATTGACAGTAGATCTTTTTATATTTCACAGAAATTTGAGTTGAAAAATTCAGAATGTCTTTTCCACAGCTAATATTTGGGGGTATATATTACTTAATCTTTTAGCATTGCAGATAATTCTGTAAACAGAGGTAGAATTAACGTATTATTTTTTATTTTATGCGCTAACTAATGTAAAATGTAATATAATACATAATATAATGTTGAGTAAAATATAACTGACTTACATGGGTTATTTTTAACACACCCCAGAGTATTTTTTACAGTGTAGGTAGGGAGCAAATTAAGGTTTGGAATGGCTTGTTTCTCTAATACACATGAAAGAAGAATAACTTCTCTCTCTCCCTTTCTCACTCTCTCACTTACACAGTCTCCTGCTCCTTCGGCTGATGTTAATTGAGTCTAATTGAAAAGAAAACAAAGGAGGGAGGCTTTTGTAGTCAGGCTCTTTGATTGGGTTGTGGTGTAGAGCTTGTGTCAGCTGGAGAGGACGGAAAACAAACGAGTCGTGGCCTGGTCATCAATGGGGTCATTAAACCCACCTTCACCTACCCGGGGTACTTAACACATCAAAGCTCAGCGCTGCCCTCAATCAGGGTGTACGTGTGCGTTTATGTGTGTAGGATGTTTATTTAAACGCATATGGGCACTTGCTTTTTCTGATCAGTATTCGTAGGTGTAAAGTATCTTAAATTAAGAAAGCTGATTTGTGTTGGCCATTAATGTGTTTGAGAGCAAATCCAAATGAGTGGCTGTGTTCTCTAGATCTACCTGGGATCAACAATACAAATGTGGCATCCATTCTTTCAGATAATTTAAAATGTTTAAACCTAAATGTAATTTTTAAGAAAAATTTCGATACTCTAAATACTTATATCTTTTTATTTGACATTTTAATATTATTTGATAGTTAGCTTTTTATCTTTTGTGCCAAATTGATTCATATTTCCAATGGAAGTAATAACCCAATGAATCACATTTATCCATTTGTAAATGTGACTTTAATTGTCCACAGCATATGTCACTATGCAAACTGTTAAGTCTGGTGTAAAGTGTAAAGCTTTCAGGAATCACACCACCCAGTATCAGATCTGTGATGAGATGCTTCATGTTACTTAGCATTTTGACTCCTCAGCCCAAAAAGCTGAATACAAATTTGACCGTTTTTTTTAACGACACTTACATTCTGGAAAGCATGTGCATTTTAAGCTAAAGTGTGTTTAGAGAAGGCAGACCTATTACCAAGACATGAAACACGTCGTTCGAGGGCAGCGCACAGGTGTGTTACAGACACTGCAGGGCATAAAAAAACCTCTACACAATCTCAGTTTCATCATGATACAAACTGGAATAGTATTTTTCTGTTTGTTTTGTTTACTATTTGTGCATGCCTGAGCGCTCACTGACAGCCAGTCACCGTGTTGTTATATATCGAGACCAGGCTGTTTGTGTGTATTTTTTGGGATATTTTGGAGAGAATTTTAATAGCATTAAGGTGTGGGAAAAGGTATAAGCACCTGGGAGAGAACGTGTTTGTTTATTTCTGAAGTGTGCGCCTGTGTGTGTGTGTTTGTCTTCGCTGTTTTTCAGAGGGGTATGATTACTCACGTAGCTCTGCGGCGAGCTTCTCTGTGCAGACAAGAACGTGCCTGTATCACTCTGGTGGTGCCTCGCTTTCCCTCTGCTGTTGCCAGCGTGGTTCTGCGTGAGAGACAGAGGAGAAAAACAGAGTGACGTGGAGAGAGAAAAAAATGGAGAAACAGTTAAAGAGGTGAGGGGGGATGTGAATCTCTTGATGAGGCGATACCTTGTCCGTAGACACCAGCACAAACTGTGCTGAGGTAATGGTATGGTAATGATATGCTAATGATATGCTAATCCAGCAGCAGTATTCCATATCAGCGGTGTGAGAGGATTTCAGTGAGGTCCTTCACCAGTGGGTGGAAAGGAAAGACCTCCTGATCTCACTGTACACACACACAGGCTTACATATTCACCAAACGGATGCACTCACACACTCATTTTTCCATTTGATTGTAGAGTTTGGTGAGTCTGGCGAAAAGAGAAAGAGTTGTGGAAAAGATAAATTACCAATTACAATCTGGCAACCCTCTCTGGCTCGAATTTATTTATTCTGGCCACAAACAGAAAATCCCACAAGTTGACAGATTAAGTGCTGTGATGATGGGGGGACTGTTAGGAGGAAGAGGATGAACTGATTTAGTCCTGTCTGTTTTTATCTATTGTATTATTAGTCGTGCGGCACTCTCTCAGTTGGCTTATGACGCTCTTCGACTCATTACCACCGCCAAATGAAGATCATTTAATTAAGTCATTACGCTGGTGATTAAATTGTTGACTAGACAAAAATTGTATGTAGAAATCTCTAGTAAAAGTTTTGAGACTGTGCTTTCTTGGTGCCATCAGCCAGTCAGTGTCGTCATGATGTCATTTCATGTAATAAAGCACAGGTGGTTTGCTCAAACACTTCTGTGGTCCTATGAACGACATGCTTTGCATGGTCAGGCTTTTTTATTTAAGATTTTTTGGACATTAGTGCCTTGCAAGTTCAGGCTAAGCAGTTGAAATATTAAGATTAAAGCATTCCCAGAAAAAGGAGAAACTGAGTGTATAGAAGGGTCTTCAGGGCATTACTGGGCCTCTGTAGTGAGATTGAATCAAAGCAGCTGAGCTCGGCTGTATTGTAAAGACTGGAATGTGTGAGCACAGTGGCCAGATCACATTCTGTGTGTTATAAAGAAAAAGCCATTCCATCACTGAAAGCTGATGTTCTACAGAAATGTGTGATTGGCAGGTCCCTCTCACATACACATACCTAAGCACACACACAAAAAAATCCTCCTGACACAGTGGAAGCTTTTTCCCTTTCTGGAAGTGAAATTATAATGATTATTATTATGCATAGGAAATTTTATTATTAAATATTTAAAAGTACAACAATAAAAACTATGATAAATGCTGCAATGTAAATAATAATTATATGATAAACGTAATAATAATAATAATAATTGATAATAATAACAACAATAATAGTAAAGGTAAAACATTTTATTGGTTTTATATATTTAAATACTTGATAAAAAATAAAATACTTTATTAAAAAAAGTATATATAAAGTATACATATATATATATATATATATATATAATTAAAACCTTACTCTCTTTTTACTTGTAATAATAATGTTTCATTTATAGTAGTAATAATAATTGTTGTAACAATTGTTTTATTATATGTTAATAATAGATTATTATTATTATTATTATTATTATTATCATCATCATCATTATTAAATGCATATTATTTATGTTTAGTGTTTGGTTAACAACATGAATAATAAATTCAAGATTTATTATTATTGTTTTATTTTGTTTGAATTATTTTATGATTTAATGATTATTATTACTGTCATGAATCAGCAGGAGACGTGCGAGTTCAGGTGCAGAGGGTTTTAATAAGCAAACGTAGTCAGACAGAAGGCGTTCGGAAAGGGGCAGATACAACAATACAGAAAGGCAGAAGTCAGTACCGTAAACCAGGCGAAGGGTCGGGGCGTCAGGCTAGAATCAACAACAAAGTCCAGGCAATGGGTCAGGGCAACAGGCAAAAGTTCGATGGTCAGGTCCAGGCAAAGGTCGGGGTATGAAGCAAGGTTCAGAGACGAAATAAACAATCCAATGGGTAAAGGTAAATCCAAAACGGGAACACGAACACGAAAGAATACAAGGCTAGGGTGACGGTAAAACACTGAGGCAATGATCCGTGACAGACAGACAAACAGACTGGTATATATACAGGTGTAGTTAATTGAATCATTGAACCTAACTAGAAACAGCTGTGAGGAGAGGTGCATGCTGGGGAATGGAGTCCAGGAATGAAAAACATACACAAAACACACAGTACATAGAAAGCTGGAGTGCCATCAACAGTTTTTAGTTGGCAGCTCCAGCTGGGCGTGACAAATATAGAAACCATAGTTACATTAACCGAAGCATGATAATAAGGAACCATGCAGAGTCTTACCATTGGTAACTATGGTCTTTGAACGAATACCACGGTTAAACTATGGTCGCCATGTAAAAATAATGGCACATTTTCATAATGAGATAGGAAAACCTTTAAAGACCTCAGTAATTAGCATGCTGACTGGTGTGAGGCTGTGCCGGTCCATTGGAGGTTGCGGGTTCCTGGTGAGGAGCTTTTGTCTGAGATGATTGGCAGCTGCAGCAGGGCAGCAGATGGCTGGGCGGAAGTCCAGGGCACAGGAGACGAGATACCCTGTGTCGCCCTAAGCGCCTGTGGCCCGTTGGAGGCAGAGAGAAAAGGACATGGCCTGTGGATCCCACGGCTCTGCAGTCCTTGTTCCTCATCATCATATCCACTGCAGAGACATGAGAGAGGGCTGTTAGAGAAGAACACCTGCGGTATCTCTGTGCGCTTGTGTCTGAGAGGGATTTGAGCATGACCTTCTATCAGAAACACCATTCCTGCTCACTGTCATATGTTGTGTTCTGGATGCTGGGAAGCTGGTGTTCCTGGCAGGTTTCTTCACCAGCTTCACCATGCAACATTGCTATGCATAAGCAGCATTAAACCAGCTCTGACAGCAAGTCAATGCTATATGCTGTAAGAAAGGTCAGATTGAGCAAATAACAGTCTGATTTTACTCAATATATTATGTAGTTTTGGATA
The DNA here is from genome assembly GCA_032357475.1 of Enteromius thamalakanensis. Classification (NCBI taxonomy): domain Eukaryota; kingdom Metazoa; phylum Chordata; class Actinopteri; order Cypriniformes; family Cyprinidae; genus Enteromius; species Enteromius thamalakanensis. Next base: position 18,817,656 of record JAUCMT010000032.1, read on the forward strand.
TACATTGAACTTACAGCCACTAAAATATATTTAGATACAGTATGCGTTTAACTTCAACTTCTCTATGTATAATGCAAATTAAGTGCAATGCATACAGATAATACCAATATGTTTGTTTTGCATTTTTTGTAAAGCAATAATCAAATTGTGACAGATTTTTAATTTGTTAAAGTTTACTTTACTTGGGTAAAATGTAAAATGTTTCAGGTTAAGATGCTGTCAGTACATTGATAATGTCTGTTTTAGCATCACTGCAAATGATTGAAAACCTAGATACAAACACCTATGAACACATTGTAAAATAACAATATAATAACTTCTATATCTAAAAGCCATCCCAAGCCTTTCTCTGAAAGCATCACTATTACCTGTCTATAAGTGTAAGATGGTCTAATCAGAACTTGAGGTCAGGGTCTGTCCATGAACATCAAATCCAGCCCCAAATGGAAGCCACTTTCAACGACACATTTAGCAGGCTTTTTACTGTGCTTGTTCTCATCCCCCTGTAGATATCGAGTGTGTGAGTGTGGATGTGTGTGACCGGCTCTTCAAATGGCACATCATGACAGAATCACCTTGCGTGTGCCATGCGACCTTCCAGTCTCTCTCCTCTCATCCTGATGGAGTTACGGGTGTCTGAGCAGGGCAGAGCAGCATGGCACAAAGGAGATCGATAATGGAGCAGTTGCATTTCTCCTGTTAAACTCCCTCCGCATCAAGTACTTTATTCAGCTCATCCCTTGAGGACTTGCAGTGTCTGACCTTATACCACAGAGAAGGACATGTGGATCGCAGGCATCTGAAAGACAGAGAGGAAGAGGATGACACAGAGAATGTGTCAAAGACACAGGCTGGCTCAAAATATCCAGAATTTAAAGGAATAGTTCAACAAAAAAATTGTCATGTCACTGGAACATAATTATTTTCTGTAAAACACAAAATTTGATAGAATTTCCAAACTGCTCTTAAAAAAAACTGCTAAGCTAAAAAAAATACGAAAAAACGAACACTCCCTTTGATTCCTATAACTTGTGCATTATATTTCCAGGTATACTGAAGTTGTGTCATAAACAGTCTGTACTTTAAGTCAAATGGTGACTTTTCTCTTTGGAGAGTTGCAAGCTGTTAGTTTATGGATAAAGTTGCACTAATGAAAGTTTTAAAACCAAAAATATATTCTTTATAAAAAGTTATGACTTGTCCACACCCCCCTAAAACATCTCTTTTAAACACGCCTTAAATTTTCTACGTCACAGAGTGAGTTTATTTTCAAACACCACCCAAATGTTTACACAAAGAAAGAAGACGGAGCTATTATTCTGGCTGTAGTGTTGCTGCAGGCGCCATGTTCTGGAGACCCTGCGCTTCCAAACGAGGACGCAACTAGAAATCAGTGATAAGTTTTGTTTCCAACACTGTTCCAGAACAGCTGAACACTAATATTAGAGCGTGTTCAGCACACTTGTTGCTTGTGGTTTCTCTGATCATGGTGTTATGTTTACAAGGCTCGATGCAATGTGTAAAAAGACAGAACTAAGTCATGATAATCAGCAATTATGTCTTCAATGGATGCTGCAAACGCCTAATTACAAATACATCTTTGTTGACCCTGGAACAACACTGACTACGTTTACATGCAGCCAATATCCGGGTTATGATCAGGTTAAGGTCGGTATTTGGGTTTCTGAGTTGATCAGAATAACCCGTTTACAAGCATAATTAGAAAGAGTTACCCCTA
>JAUCMT010000032.1:18819493-18831763 GCA_032357475.1 Enteromius thamalakanensis
TGTTTATCTGTATACTTTGTGAAGTATGAATGTGCGTCGCAGAGGTGGGGGGGCAATCGCAGCTCCTGCCTCCCCCAGTGTGAGCCCCCTCAGTGGGTGGGTGGGTGAGGCTGTGGATTCCCCCGGGTCAGTCCCGCCGCTGGACGCTGGATCCATTCATCTGCCAGAGATCTTTTCTTCTCCACTACAAAGCAGCACTGCTCCCCTGACAGCAGCTCCCCTGCTGCGCCGTATTTATCTATTGTGTTTAGTTAGACTCATCTGTGCTCCCTCTCTCCCTCTCTCTCTTTCTCTCTTTCTCATTCTCTCTCTTTCCTTCCACTTCATCTGATCAACAACAGCGCACAAAAACAAAAATAAATCTCCAAACACTCGTGTTAAATATCAGAATGGCTGGGTGCATATTGAAGGCTGGCATTTCAAGCGAGGTCCCTTTTGTCCCTCTGTGTTGTGCAGCTATTGTATTAGTTCAGAGAGTATGTGCGGACTAATGTGTCTCTCTCTCTCTCGCTCTCTCTCTGTCTTTCTCTGCGTGAGGTTATTTTGGAGCTCTGTTCAAGAGTGAAGACAGACAGCCCCCCCTTCTTGTCGAACTCTTAAGTGCACTGTTTATTAGTGCTGCTGTACTGGTGAATGGTCACACACATAGAGTACACTTGTACATTTCTGATCTGGGTGTTACAATACTGAGTTAGGCTACTTATAGTAAATATATGTAACATATTACATTTTATAAAAAGTAATATGTTAAGTTGCTTGTTCTCTCTTTCAAAGTGGAAGAGCTGTGCTTGTCTTGAGTTTATTTTTAAATTAGTAATGCTGTTTATTTGTACTGTGTTTATTCTATAGACAGTGATATATGAATATACAGTGAGGACAGTGAGTATTTGATCACCCTGTGATTGTGTAAGTTCTCTTACTTAGAAATCATGTAGGGGTCTACATTTTTCAGCAAACTGTAGGTGCATTTCCACTGTAAGAGACAGAATCTAAAAAGAAAAATCTGGAAATCAGATTTTTTTAAACAATTTATTTGGGAATTACTGTCTCAAATAAGTATTTGATCACTTGCTTATCAGCCAGATTTCTGACCCTCAAACCTGCTATTTTGCTTTTAAATAGTCCAGCTACACTCTGCTCATGATTCTAAAATAGTAGCACCTGTTTGAGGACGTTAGCTGTCATAAAGACACCTGTGCACCCCAAAATCAGCCAAAGTCTAAGTAGCAACATGGGCAAAACTAAAGAGCTGTCAAACGACACAAAAGACAAAATTGTAGACCTCCACAAATCTGGAAAGGGCTATGCGGCAATTGCCAAGCAGCTTGGTAAAAACAAGAACAACTGTTGGAGCAACTGTCAAAAAATGGAAGAGGCTAATGATGACTGTCAATGTCCCTCAGACTGGGGCACCACAGAAGATCTCTCCTCATGGGGTATCAATGATGCTAAGAATGGTGAAGAATCAGCCCACAACTACACGGGAGGAAATGGTCAATGAAGCCGGGAAGAGAGCTGGGAACATCGTTGGTCTGGGGATGTTTTTCCGCACAGGGGGTGAACGGGGCCATGTATTGTGACATATTGGGCAAAAACCTCCTTCCCTCTGTCAGAGCATAAAAGATGGGTCCAAGGAGTGACTCTGTAAGAAGCATATCAATGTTCTGGAGTGGCCTAGCCAGTCTCTAGATCTAAATCCAATTGAAAATCTTTGAAGGGAGCTGAAACTCAGTGTTGCTCAGTGAAACTCCTGAAACCAGACAGATCTAGAGAAGATCTGTATGGAGGAGTGGGCCAAAATCCCTCTCTTCTGGTGAAGAACTACATGAACTGTTTGACCTCTGTAATTGTTAACAAAAGCTTCTCTACCAAATATAAAAAGGTTTTGGCTCAAGTGATCGAATACTTATTTGACACAGTAATTCCCAAATAAATTGTTAAAGAATCATACAATGTGATTTCTGGATTTTTCTTTTTAGATTCTGCCTCTCACAGTGGAAATGCACCTACATTTTGTAACATGTCATGTCACTTCATGTGGGACGCATAATAAATATATTAAATTAAAAATATTGCTAATTATATTAAAGAAATACTGAAAATTATTTACTATAAATATGAATAAATAGAATAAGTACTAATGCTAGTTACTTCTTACACCGTTGGTCAAAACTAAACGTCACCTTCACTCAGTTTTAACTGTTCTCCATGTTCCTGTAGTTTCATTTTATGAAGGGATCTCATCCAGGAATACAGTGAAAGTTAAGAATTGTTTGGCATGTGTTGTTCAGTGACAGAAACACTATGTGTGAAAGATGTTTTGTGTGAAAAAAGGTGAAAAATAAGGTGTTTTTAAAAAGATGCCTGCATGCACGTGAACACTTTAGAGGAAGAGAGAGAGCGATAGATGGAGGATCATTTAAAATGTTTGCGAAATGAGTGAGGGTGCTTCAGGAATGTTTTCAGTCATACATAAATAATGAACCAGTCCATGAACCTGCTGGCAGATATCAAGGAATTAGAAATTTTTCCTCTTAAATATTTACGTGCCATGAAACTCTTCTTGCATTATTTCATTAAAACACCTCAAATGGTTTTATCACCATTAGTTTTGTATTTTTGTGTTCCTGGCTAAACTTCAGGCTTACGTCAGCCATTCAACTTCTCCTAAACAGGCCAGTTGTTCTTAAGTAAACCATTTGTGTTTGGTCTAATTTGTTTACATCAAGGTCATTTAAGGGTGAATTACTGCAACATTAACAAACACTACAGTTTGGGAAATCAACCTTTAAATAGTTTGCACCAAAGCTATTTAAGTCTCCTGACATGTGTTAGTTTTGGACTCCGAGTAACCTCAACTGTCCAAATCGCATTTAGCTAAAAGCTAAAGGCAATGTTATACATTGGATTGAAGAATGTCAACTAATGCAGAATCTGTTATTCATTTTCTGCTATGAAATGTTTAGTGACTATTCAAATTACTGTAGATATTTTAAAGAATTAAAATTGTTCATTTGTTAACTGAAACTGTATATGTGACCCTGGAGAACAAAAACATATTTGGGTATATTTGTAGCAATAGTCAAAAATAGATTGAATGGGTCAAAATTATCGATTTTCTTTTATGCCAGAAATAATTAGAATATTAAGTAAAGATCATGTTCCATGAAGATATTTTGCGCATTTTCTACCATAAATATATAAAAATAATATTTTTGATTAGCAATATGCATCGCTAAGGACTTCATTAAGACAACTTTAAACGCAAATTTCTCAATATGTAGATTCCAGATTTCATATCTTGGTAAAATATTGTCATAACAAACCATACTTCAATGTAAAGCTTATTAATTTAGCTTTCAGATGGTGTATACATTTATAAAAAAAATAATAATAATTTTACTTTTGTGGTCCGAGATCATATATGGAAAAATAATAGATTTTAAATCATGATTTTTGGTAAGTCAGATAAAAATAAACATAAAGTATGCAGTGGAAATATAATATAATATAATAATATATTAAGAACGTTTTACAGTGAGATTGGTTAACTGCCAGCTATAGATACTGTATGTGCTGAACATTTCATTTCAGAGATTCATGTAATCACACACATCAATTATACAGTATACTGTTTCATGTAAGTTTTTAAAAAAATGTTTTCTGAAAGTATTTTGGAAAAGGAGAAATAAATAATTATATAAATGGGTAGACCCGAAGAGCTAAAAAATACTAAAACAAGAGTTTTTCTTCCTCCATTTATCTCTCTCTCCCTCTCTGTGTGTCTCTGCTTGAGTGAAGGTACATTTCAGTCAGCCTGATCTCCTCTCACTCACAGTACAATGAGAGCTGTGCCCATAATGGCTGCTGGAATATCAAGCTACGGGGGGAAATGAGAAAGCAGCATCTTATGGGCTCATTCATCAAGAACTAATTGAGGCCTGGGTACTCTCAAGTGCTGATAAAAACGGAGGAGTATGTGTGTGTGTGTTTGCTTTTGTGTTTTAAGCTGGAATGTGAGTGTGTGTGTGCGTGCATTGCCAGTGAAGAGCAGAGGAATTCTGCTTCACAAGAGATGTTTTCCTGGTGGAAGTGACTGCGTGTGTGGCGGAGTAGCATGCAGGCAGAGGACCAATGGGGTTGGGGGGGGTGCGTCGGTAGCTCTGCATACTAAACGGGTCGAGGGCTATGGAGGGAGGTGGGGGGCAGCATTAGACCTGCTTCACTGGACCTCTCATCTGGGGCTGGAGCTATTGTGCTCTACTCCACCTCGCTGTATTGATTCCACCAGGCGGGAATTCTGCCCCTCTCTCTTTTTCTCTGTCTTCCCTCCCTGTTCCCTCCTTTTACACTCTTATTTGCTCTCTGCCACCTTTTCCTTTTTCCCTTCCCCTTTCTATTTACCTGCTTCACTCTCTTTCTGCATCGCTCGGCCCGTTTCCCCCCCCCCCTTCTCCTCGTCCAGGGCCGTTTGACAGCAAGTCTTTGGAGCCTGAAGGATCATGTACACACACATCACCTTTAGCCACCATTCAGTCGATGCTTATTGATTTTGATATCACAATGAAATATATTATTTTCCCTGCGCTGGCCACTCTCAATCCTTTTCTTCCTCCATCCCTCTTTTTTCCATCTAATGTAATCAAGAACCAAAACTGTTCTACGTTCCTCCGACTCAATCAAATTTACCTGCCTCTTGAGTATGCACGCTGACATATACGTGTGAAGCGAGGCGACGCGCCAGGTGCAGGTGTGTGAGTGTGTATGCATGTGCTAATGTGTAAAAAAATGTTTGCAATTTTAACAGAAAAATGATCCTAAAAATGCTACCGTTAAAACCTGTTAATTGGTTAACTGGAACTATATACGGTGAAAAATATTAGATTTTAAATTATGATTTTTGGAGTAGAAATGTCGGTAGGTGTAAATTACAGTAGTTATGTATATTCATGCTATCATTAGGTACATTTGATAAACTTCATAATGTGGCTTCTTCTTTCTTCTTGTTAAAGTTAATATTACAATGTTTATTTTAATATTTAAGATGGGTTGGTTTAAAATCTAAAACTGTAAAATGGTACAAATTGTTAAAGTAAATTATAATTATAAAATTATTGCATACATTATAATTGTGTATTTGACACCGTGCACATGGTTATAATTTTAATGTGTGTCTGAGTGCAAGTGAGAAGGTTTCTAAAGAGTGTGTGTGCATGCTAATATCTTCCTGTGTGTTTGTGTTTGTGAAGTGATTGTTTGTTTGTATACAGCTTCAGTTTTTCCATCACTAGGTCTATTATGTCTTGAATTTGATATTGATCTGAATTGATATGATGTCAATACAATATTGACTTCAAGTCCTTTTCCTATTGGATGAGGTGAGTGTATTCATACATATGAATAAGCCTGTAATTTAATAAGCTTTTGGCAATTGTGTCATTTCAAGTTAAAAATGAAAAGGAAAATCAAAACAATTCTTACTTTAATAACTAGTGAAGCTCATTACTGTTGCAATTGTGTATTGTTACACATCATAATTTTATGCACAAGGGATAGATTAATGAACAGATTAATCAGCTAATGGTTAGAGAGAGAGCAAGGCATTTTTTTGTTTCACTGTGTCTGTGTGGTAAGAAGTCTCTCTCAAACACACACACACACACACACACACACACACATACACAGTTGAATTTTAAAATTGATTTGTTTTTTTAGCTCTGTATCGAGAACTATTTACCTTACACTTATTAACAACCAACCAATAATACGTTTAATACATTAACATACATTAAAACAACAATATAATTTTTAAATGATCACAGTGGAAGATTTGTGGATGAGTTGTGTTGTAGTTATTTATGTAATAAACTGTAAAATAATTACAAAATAATATATATTTTTGATCCATTCAGGCCAATTTGCAGACTGGTTGCATATGACTCATAAGGAGTCTTCCTGTCATGTGACTTTTTGCCTGTACAGTGAGCTAAAGGTAAGCTGCCTCACTCTGAACCTCTATCCAGCGTTGTCGCTGTAGAATTTTATTTTTTATTTAAATATTATTTATAATAATTATTTTTGTCCTGAGGAAAGGGGAGTTTGTTTTTCTTTTCCTCTCTGAGCAAACCCCCCTGCCACACACACACACACACACACACACACACATGCGTGTATTGATTTGCTACCGTGCTGTCACTGTGTGTCTGTGCCGTACATCTCTTAGCTGCAAATCATGATTCAGAACAGGATCGGTACACACAAAGACACCCGCGCAGAGACTCAGTGGTGTCAGTGGGAGGTGTGTCGTCTTAAGCTAACCTCCGCCCTTCGGGATATGACACTGGAAGACAAAGTAGGATTATCTTTTCGTTCAGATCTTCTGTTGCAAAGCCTGAACAAAATAGAAGCTAAAGACAAATGGTTTAATCAGAACAGACAGTCCGACGTCTGATTCACATTTCTGTGTTACAGTATGTGCACTTTGGAGGTAACGCTAAGTCTCTGACACATATAGGCAAATGGGGAGCTTATGTATTGACAAGGAATCATATTATAATGTGTTCCACAGACTGTTGTGTTGATTTCATGAACTTTTGAAATCTGCTACTGTGTAGTCATAATGGTATAATGTATAATGGTATAATGGTAATGGTAACTACTGTATGTTTGGCTCTGCAAATCCGTGTGTTTTACACACACATACTTGCATTTGTGGTTTACGGGGGCCTCTCCATAGGCGTAATGGTGTTTCTACTGTACAGACTGTACTGTATGTGGTGTTGTCCTACAATGACCCTACACCTAAACCTACCCCTTACAGGAAACTGTACCGTTTTTGAAGTTCATCAAACACGGTTTAGAATGTTTTCTAAGCCTTATGTTTACGTAGTAGTACCTATGTCATTATACACATTTATGTCCTTGTAAAGCACAAATTCAGTGTTTTAAGTGTTTTTGCTCAGCTAATGCTTAATTGTGAACAAATTAACCATTAATTAATGCTTAACTAATGTATCTGACCCCCTATTTTTAAGTGTTACCCATTTTTTTATGTCAAATTAATTGTGTTTTTAAAAATCTTTCTGTTCAGAAATCCAGAAAAAATATAAAGGAAGACAACCATTTTTTAAAATTGATAATAATAAGAAATATTTATTGAGCTCCAAATCAGATCAGGTGACTATTGACTGCTAAAAATTAAATCACAGAAATAAATAAAATGTAATCATATGTAAAAATGAAAAATATTATTTTAAATAGTAATAAAATGAAAAATCACGTTATTACTTAAATTACGTATTTTTGATCAAATAAATCTTTTTAAACAGTAGTATCAAGAACTATTACGTATTAAGGATGTATTTTTCAAATTTCGTGAGAATAATACCAGTACTGTCACGCCATAGGCGTGTTCTGTGTATGTTCTTGTGCCATGTGCTCTATGTTTACATACCTGTCCCCTCATGTCTCTGCCTCGTTTGTGACACTGCCCCCGTCATTAGTGTTGATCATCTGCCAGCTGTCTTTTCCAGGTGTAGTGTCTTTAGTCTTCGATTGGTCTGTGTATTTATGTCACTCCCTGTCTCAAGTTCAATGTCAGATGTTAACGTTTCATGTAGGTGTGTATAGTCTATGCTCTCTGCATGGTCCTCGTCCTTTCTTGTTTTGTTTAAATAAATGTTTAGTTCTGATTGTATTCCCGCCTCTGAGTTCTCCGTGTTCGCGAATAAGCGAGAGCGCGAGTGTTACGAGCCCACATCGTGACAACATCAAAGTGAAATGGCTTGGGGCTCATTTTAAAAAACGACTCATGTATTACTCCTTCACGTTTTTTTTTTGAAAGTAGAACAATGGCTCTTTTTTCCTTATCAAAAAATGACAATCAAGAAATCAGCTTAGTATTTTGTTTTAAATTTCATATTTGAAATCACCAATGAAATCTGACAACATCAGTGTAATAAATGTTGTTTATTTTGCTCAAAAAACGTTATAAAAACCTTATTTGGCTATTTTATTCAGAAGGCGGGGCTCAGGAGGAAAAACGGCACATAAGGCAACAGAAGCTGTTATACCTTTTATTTTAGTGTACTACTTGCATAAACACCGCATTCATGGGGCTGCCATTGTTGTTTTGTGGGCTGTGTGACGTTAAAACTCGGGAGTATAGTGATCTAGAATCTTGAGTTCACAGATGGGAAGTCATGGGTTTGACTCCAGTGCACTTTCAATAGTAGAAGGTTGGAAAAACATGGGTTACAGGTTGCCGTTGCATTTTTTTCCCTATTCAGAACTATACGAGTGACACGTCTTGGGTATTCCATAGTCTTTAATATTACACGAACAGACTTACTGGGTGAGCATAGAATTTATATCCACACACAAAAAAAAGCAGAATATTCGAGAAAAAATAGTACATTAATTAGCCTCAGACTGAAGGAAATGTAAATTCATGTCTGTACACAACTCAAACAAATGCCAGCCAATGAATGGGAAAACAAAGTAACTGGTGATACTTGTTAGAAAACGTAACTGCTTTACTCCCAACACTGGACGCTGTTATTGTTAGTTTGTTGATGAGAAATGTCACAAGGTAAATTGTTATATTTGCTGCTGTGACAATGATTTTTGTTGATGTAAAAAAGACTAAAGGCTTGGTAATTGAAGATCCAGCCTTCCTGTTCCACAACCAACTTACATAAAAGGTCAAATGGTGGAAAGGGTTTGCGGCTACAAGTATCTTGGAATTACTATTGACAAGATGTGTTTTGATGTGCATGCTGAGGCAGTAAGTATGAAACGCCAGCGGCGACTTTACTCTCTACTGAGGCTCTCTATGTAATATTAGCAGGACCCTTATGCCCTTGTATAATAACTCTTACATTGACTCTATTATTTGCTTGTTTGTATTTAGTTAGAGCAGTTTACATTTGAAACATATAAACTCACTGAATGGTGTTAATCAGTGTGGCAAGATCATATGCTTGTTAAACAGATTAGATCAGTTATTAAATTATTGTCAGTTTAGCAGAAAGCAAAACTTCCTTTTTATGAGTTATTCTTGGTGATGCAAACAACCCACTGTTTTATACATTTGTAGCACTTCCTTAAGCCTGGTCTAAAAAACAGTCAATATAAGCAGATTTTCAGGCTTGCTTCAGACTATGTGAGTTGCATTATATTTAAAATGTTGTCAAAGATATATACTAAGGGAATCAGGCCGTTTTAAAGGCTGTTTTTGAAGTGCCAGAGGAAGGTGTTGTCATATCCAAAGAATCAGGACACTGCTTTTGCATGCAGGACCGCCTGCAGGAGTTCATCTGACGGTACACAGAGAGGGGGAATTACTGCACAAAAACAAAACAAAACAATTCTAACAATCTGTATTTGCGCAAGTTAAATTCATCTCTGAAAGAACTTTCTGTTCAGCATTCATCTAACATGTTTTGCAAAAACAAGTTAACTAGTTTATTAATAAAGCTCGTCTGATCATGTTATATATTTACGTATATGTTTACAATTTTTATTTACTCTCAAGAGCTCACTCATCCATTAATTATATTACACACATTAAAGATAGCAAATATACTTGTGTTTGTTCTTGCTCTCTGTTATCACTGTATGCTTCAATACAGTTTTATAACAGCTCAAAGTTATATTTCTTCATGTTCTGCCAAAAAAAGCCTCACAAATGCCTCTCAATGCAATTGTTGTGCCAGATAAAGTATCAAACTGAATAGTATCATGATACATATTATTATTATTATTATTAGTGAACACCTTTTATACAAAAACAACAAAGTAGTATAGTTATTTTACATTTTATACAGCTTTTGAATGCTGTTTTCACAGGTCAGACTATAATGCAGTGCTATAATTGCAGAAAAATAATGTTATGTGATTTGTTTTAAATATTTTTCTATCAGTTTACTAATTTTGAAGGTACACACTTGCAATTTAAAGTACAATTTTAGCCTTCTTTTAAATAGGAATTTTAAGTTACCAGTAGGTGGCGACAAAATACTGTATTTATGAGTCAATGAATCATTTATTCAACAGATTCATTCAAAACAGCAGAAGCAAATGACTGGGAATACCATGCTAGGAACTGTGTGTTAAGTTTTAACAACTAACTCTTAATTCCTATCATATTTCCACTAATGTTTTTAGTTACAAGACAGCTAAAAAAGCTAAAAACATGTATTGCTAGACTAAAATCATCCAGGGCTCAAACTGGAAAACATGTTTAAGTAGATGAATACAGTTTGTTTTACTAACAAAGAAACCTCTTCAGATAGTTCAATGTGAATGGTTTGGCCAGTTCATCGAAATAAAGGAACTGATGCAAAATAATGGTTCATTCACAAATTATAAAGACACAAATAATAACAGCTTAAGTATTGCAGGGAAAACTGTGAACTTACGATACTCACAGCATAGCTGTACAGCTGCAGGTACTGTACCACTGAGAACAATACTGCTTGATTGCAATTCAAATGAATGAGCAGCAGTTTTGCTCTGGCTCTGCCATGTGATGATGTTTTTTAAATGCTAAATGCTTTCATTCAGTATGGAGCCCAATTATTTCATATTTAAAAGCATAGCATACAGTTCTTCCCACAAAGTAAAAGTCTAAGTGGAATCAGAAGACCCTTCTATGGGCATAGATGCTACATTAGAGGAAATGTCCTAACAATAGTGATTATTTATTTCCTGCTGGAAAAGAAAAAGGGCACACTTTATATTACAGTAGGTGGCCTTAACTTCTGTGTACAATGTACTTATTGTGTTCATATTCTTTTGCAAACCACTTTTGCTGCTGTTGAGGTTAGGGACCGGTTTGGTGGTATGGGTAGGTTTAAGAGTGGGTTAAGGTGTAAGGGATCGTTCAACAGTGTAATTATAAATGTAAGTTCAGAAATGAATTATGGATGTAATTACACATAGGTATTTTTTCTCTTTGAAAAACACGTATGTACACAATATATGCATTGTGGCAATTTATTAATTTAACTAAAACCAGCATATGCATAGAAACCAATGTATTAATGTAAACTGGATATGAACTCAGGCACACAGCTCTGGAATATTTCCTTTATATGTATTTGTATGTATTGTTTTTGTTGTCATGCTCAAAATGAGTGATTAGCTGCTGTCGATACGTGACAGATCGATCCACCACAAGGAAGATGGCATTCCCTGCGAACGCGCACATCTTCACATATTTTGGTCCGCATCCGCAGATCCAACTCCCTGTCTCCCGTTTGGCCATCTGGCGCGGTCCGCCCCCAAGAACGCGTTCCCAGCACGGCAATAGGGTGGCCAGCTCCAGCAAAATCCCCCGAGGTTTGCAAACCGCAAAAGACTTTTTATCCTGTTTCATGGCGAGAGGGGCCATGTGCCGTCAAAAAAACTCGCAGTCTCTAAACTGCAAATAACAGGTCCCAGCCCCGTTTCACAGTGTAGTAAGCTGTGTAGATCACAGTTGGTCCCTGTTTACAGCCCAGTCAGGACCAGATACACAGCCAGGAGTACTGTATGCTGCTCGGTAGGTTTTTCAGCTGGAAGAGCAGTCACCCATTCTCGCGGCTTCAGTTCCACTTGTGATGGGTTCCAGCATCACATCACAGCGAGAGGGGCTGTGCAATGTCCAGTATGGTTCAGTTTCACAGCCAGTAGAACTGTGCAAAGCCCAGTCCATGACGGTAACACCGTCTGGAGAACGGTCGAAGGTCCTTGCTGTTCGAAGCCCGAAAATAACGGTTCCCACTCCCGAATCACGGTACCAGGAGCCGTTTCAGGTCCAGTCAGTCCCGGCTTTTCAGCCTGTCGAGCTATCAGAGGTCGGTGACCCATACTCATGGTGACCAGATCCGCCAGACCCGGTCTGTGATCCGGGTCCAGCATGGCCGGATCCGCCAAACTCAGTCTGTGATCTGGACCCATCATGGCCGGATCCGCCAAACTCAGTCTGTGATCTGGACCCATCATGGCCGGATCCGCCAAACCCAGTCTGTGATCTGGACCCATCATGGCCGGATCCGCCAAACTCAGTCTGTGATCCAGATCCTTGGTGGCCAGGTCCTTCGGAGCCCGTGGGTGGCTCAGAAACCCCTGTGGGTCCACTTATGGTTGCACAAACTCTGGGATTTCGGTGTCAGCTGTAGAATCTCGTAGAATCGCAGCCGTGTGCTCCGCCCTGGAGGGTGTCTGAACTGTCTGGTCGGCTCAGGAGAGCATTCTCGTTGCCTGGTAAGTCCAGGTAGGCTCCTC
>JAUCMT010000032.1:18849914-18891771 GCA_032357475.1 Enteromius thamalakanensis
GAGACACCGCTCAGCAGTATTTTGAAAGTGATTGCAGTACCAGTTTTGGCCATTTCTTACCTAATGCTCCTTTAAGTTTTGTTTGATTAATGACATTTTCTGTTGTAACAAGGCTTAAGCCTAGTCCTAGACTAAAATTTAAAACTGAGCTGTTTCAACTGAAAAAACTTTGCACGGACTAAACATGCTAAAATTTAAAGTATCTTTAAAAAAATGCCTTTGTTTTGTCTCAAGATGCAGCCCAGTAATGGTTTTAAGCATGTTTATAAAAACGTCCTAATTAAACTAATCCTGGCTAAGTCTATATACTGTTTGTGAAACCGAGCCTAAATCTCAAATCGTGGCTTTACATCTCAGAATTGTGACTTTATTTGCTAAAAATATGACATTACATATCACAATGTCTTTTATTTCTCACAGTGCAACTTTACATTTAGCAATTGGAATTGAAATATTTTTCTCATAATTGCGACTTTGTGTCACATAATGTAACTTTATAATACAATTTCAAATGGTTCTAAGATCTGATTGTGGCTTTATATTTTAAAATACTTTAAATCCAGTGTGCTAAACCAACACAGTCACAGTATTTGTACAAGGTTGAAAATTCATGCTAAGTCATACAAATTCTTATGACCTCATTCGTACGATTTTCTAAACCCCAGTGACAGGTAGGTTTAGGGATTGGAGTTAGACATAGGTCATTCGTACAAATTCATACAATTTTGCAAATCATAATATACGTACTACACACATGAATCACACGAATTTGTATAAGTGAGGTCATATGAATTGTACGAATTAGCCACCTTGTAAAATATGTACGAATTTGCGACAGACTGGGCTGGTTAAACTCACAGCATGACTATAAATATCACAATGTGACTATAAATATGCAACTGGTGCTTTATTTCTAACAATTGTCCGTTTCACAGCATATTTACATCTTGCAGTGTTTGCAACGTTTTTCATAATTATGACTTTACATTTCATACAGTGACTCACAATTTCAACTTTATTACACTTTATCTTATTTTTATCTCTTTTATCACACAGTACTTTTAATTTATCCATTTATATATTTATTTCTCATAATAATAACAACTTTTTTCACAATTTAACTTTATGACTATTAATATGATTATTAATTTTTACAGTTGCAACTTCCTTATAATTTAGAATTCATATCTCAGTTTGATTTTATACTCCCCAGTATCTCACAATTTGATCTTATTTTAAACTTTCTCACAATTGCTTTTTTAATTTTTTTTTTTTACTTTGAGGTGAAAATGGCTTCTACCTGATTTGCTGAAAGGCTGATGTTCATAAGAGCTTTGCCAGCTACAGATCATAATCTTTTCACTGCAGCCGAGCCCGACTAACCCTTTTGCACCTATTTAAGGCATGTGTGTTGTTGGGTTACGTCACTGTGCATCACAGGCTTTTGTATTCAACTATATTGGCAAATACATGTGAGGGTTCTTGTCAGTGGGAGGGTGAGATTTCGGCAGGGGTAGTGCAGGGCTGATTTGGGGGGGAAGGGAGTGGGGGGTTCGAGGTGGTGAGTATGGAGCTGACAGGAGGTTGAATGGGAGAGAGCCTGAGGGGGGCTTGGCAGGGGGCCTGGCGCTGACCCAATACGGGCCCACTGGTCTTTGATGCTCCCGGGCTTCCAGGGCAGCTGGGGGTGGGAGTGGGGGGAGAGTGAAACATGTAGGGGGGGAAAAAAAGGTTACCTGTGGATCTGCCGACCTTCAGCGCGAAGTGGGGAGAGGAGCCTTTGAAGTGAAGCCAGGTTGAAGAGCAGCATCGATCGCCAGGGAGCAGAAAGAAAACGAGAACGAGGGAGTTGAAGCCTGAGATATAGATATTGAGGATGGCACAAGAAATAGAGGGGAGGGGAAGGGAGGAATATGAAAGAAGGATGGTGAGGGCGAGATGACGAGACAGCACTGTAAAATAGAAGGCATATTTAGCTCTTCACTGGGGTGTCGAGATATATTTCACCTCACTAGATGGATATCTGTTTTATTTGTTTATTTTTGGCCTTTTGCCACTCTATTGAAAGGTGAGACAGCGTTTGGGAAAGATGGAGAGAGAGAGATTGCAGTAGGATAAGAAAATGTTGTAATCCGAAGCATACTTGGACTAAAACTAAGCATGCTGAGTTTAATCATCATAACATTATAATGCCAGTGTGAAAAATGAATATTTTGAGACTTACTAAAGATTACATGTAACGGTGTTATTACAGGAAAGGTTAACATTTGAAAATATATTAAAACATAACGTTTATGCATAAATATTAAATGCAGCTTAAGATGCTCCTTTCAAAAACATAAAAAATCTTACCTGTTTCAAACCTTTGCAGTATTGTTTTTAATTTTAAGATACAGCAGCATTAGTATATTGTGCATTGATAATCTCTCAGTAACACAAAAGGTATGTGTGTAAGGCCTATCCAGATGTGGAGAAGGGAAGGTTTTATGGTTTTACTCCGGCAGAGACACCCTTAAAGTTGTTGTGGTTTAATGACTCTAATGTATGGATATAGAGTTGGAATGTCATCTCTTAATGTGCCTGAGCAGATGTTCTGAGTGTGTGTATGTGTTGGGGGAAGCGCTAGAGGAATAAAATGGGTAATGCTGAGTACTGGAAGTCTGGCTGTGCAGGAGCAGATCAGAGACACGCTGTGCCCAGGCTCCCCCTCCCCTCCCTGGCTTCACAGTTCTCTGCACAGGTCCCTGCTGAGATATGACTCCCACCGCACACCCTGCTCCTCTCATGCTTTCAATCCTCACCCAGTCATGATTTTTCCATGGGAACTGAGATTCTTTCAGCTGCATAGAACCTCATAATGCATACGCTGAGCTGTTGACCGCTAGTTTTGTTTAAGAGCTTTGGGCATCAAGACTGGTGACTTAATGACTTAACTGTATTATATAACATATTGAAGTAATTAAACATTAAAATCAAACTATTAAAATTAATTAATAGATATAAAGAATATATGCTGTATACAGTATGCTTAAATATCCAAGAACATTAACATTAACAGTTTCACAACATGAATATGATTATTAATTATTGTTAGTTCATATCATAACCTGTTTATATTAATGGAATATGTGTCAAAAGTTTAATTGTTTGAATTTAAAGCCTTTTAATATTTATTAGTAATTTTTAAATTTTTATTGTAGGTGTAATGTTTATTATTTCATTATTTATTTCATTATTTATTTATTTTTCATATTATGGCCTATCCAAATAAATGTATTTATTTATTTGGGTTTAATTATTTTAAAATAATAAAATGTTATTATTATTATTATTATTATTATTTCACGTTTCAATCAATGGAACAATTAATTATTCATATTCATTATTCATATATTCAGTATATGTGGAAGATTTATTTTTCATTTATTTGATTGTTAATTATTTGTTATAATTATATAATTTTATATTTTTAATTTTTTAAATTAATATAATATATAATAATTATTTTTAAAAAGCTAATTGAATAAATATTGTTGTTGTTATTATTATTATTATTGTTAGTAGTAGTAGTACACATCATGTCCCATTAAATCAGTGGAACTAATAATAATTTTTCCTACTTCACATCAATCTTTGGGATATGGAAGTCAGTGGGATATGTGGAAGATTTATTATTTCTTTACTTGTTTGTTTATTTGTTTCACACCATGAAACATGTAAATCAGGTTTCATTCATTCATTGCCCTGCTATCTGTGACTATTTTGGTCCCTCAGTTGAGAAGTACTGTTGTCTACATAAGGAGTTTCTGAACATCTGCAGTGTTGGCCCCTTCTCAAAGTCTCTTTGCTTCCAAGAGAATTCTTAAGTGTCAATCAGATCAGGATCTCTGCTGGGATAAATGGCCCATCGTCAGGCCCTTCTCTGTGAGACAGGCTCTTCCCAAATTAAACAGGCAGCAGCTCAGCTGTGAGCACCGAGAGCGTGTGCGAGTGAGAAAAGGAACATAGAGAAAAAGTGCTTGTACGGAAAGGGCAATTTCCCAATGTAATCTGAGGAGGTTCATTACTCTTTTTCTCTAGCTCACCTCACCCCTGCTGCCCTCCAAAACCATACATGTCTCTCTCTCTTACTCTCTCTCTTTAAGCCCCCCTCCAGCTGTGCGTCTCTCCCTCCACACTCCAGGCCTCTGCCCATCTCCCTATTCACACCTCCATCCCTACTCCCTTAATTATGATGTCATCTTTATGGGACTGTCACGGCAGGGTGAGATAAAGAACGAGGCGCTCGGCAGCATGTAAAGCACTGTAGGGTGTCTGGCACAGATGGGCTCGGCGCAAAGAAAAGACTCCATTTTAGACGGACGCTTAATTACTGAGAGAAGGATTGTGAAAGCAGAAATGAGAGAAAGACTGAGAGAGAGAGAGAGAGAGAGAGAGAGAGAGAGAGAGAGACAGAAGGGGGTGGAAAAGGGGGTTCGGTGGTAGATGTTTTTTTTTTACTTGCAATATCAGCCTGGCACTTGCTTATCTGCGCCATTTATTTGCTAAAATGAGAAAGATGGATTTTTAAAATGCTATCCAATACCTTAGCTTGATAAAACTGCTTTAATGACTCAATTGCAGCTAGTTTAGGCACGTCATGCTCAAGCCGCCTGTCTTTTGTATACGTTAATGTCTGTTTTCTATCAGTCTTAATGTCTGCTACCAATAGGGTCACTTTTGGAGCCCGTACGGCTTCTGTAACACCCTGTTAAAGTAATTGATTTCGCATTGAAAAGTTGCCAAGCAAAATCAAGCAAATTGCGTGTGCTGGCTGAAGGTGTTAGTGTGAGATTTTAAGATGTTGTTGGGGGTTGCGTAGTGGGACGGATGCTGCTCCTGCCCCGGAGTCGGTCCTATTTAATGGACTGCCGTGAAATCATAATTGCGTGTTTATGAACAAACCAGCTGGCTGTGGCAGAGGGTAATTATTTTCCTCCGCGTTTGTGCTCACCGTTCACGTGTGAGAGTGTGCCTCATTGAAGTTACAAACTGAAAAATAAAACATATAGAACAGGTTTGGCTCTTGTTACTTAGGTTTTCATTTGTTTCGCTCTTTTAATTGTTAAAGGAATAGGCCAAGTTAGGCGCAATCAGGAGACGTAATGTGGCGTAATGATTACGACAAAAATTAATTCCCACTTCTCTCTCCCTGGACGAAAACCACGGATGAAAAAGGAAAGCTTATTTATCAAAACAAATTTTAAAAAAAATTACCCTTATGACCCTTATGTAGTCGAGGGTCAGAAATTTAAAAAGCCACAAGACTTTGACAATATGCTTAACATTATTTTAGTATAAAAACACTAACCTTTTCTGGGTAGTTTTATAACTTTGAACTTTGACAACAAATGCTACAAATCCTAAAATGCCTATAAAAATGATTTAAACACACACAAAAAAATCTGGTGTAGAAATGTTTTTTATTAAATTGCTTCTAAATGTTATAATTAATTACAAAGAAATGGCAACTAACACACCAAGTTGTGACATTTCGGCATCGAAAGAATTAAATTGTATTTTATTTTAAAACACATTTTCTTCACAAGCTTCACATTTTACTTCTTAATGCTTCAATAATTGGCTCTATTTATTTCCATTATAATTACCTCACAGCAAATGTTCGCCACAACAACTAAATTGTGACAGTTATACCAGAGTGTACCACAAATACAGTTGCCTGAGCTCAAAAAAGGAATTGAACCACAAACATTCCTTTAAATCGTTCCTCTACTACCACCAATTCATCTACTACACACTCACCCTTCATCCATATTGCAGCCCTAATGACTCCCACCTCGTGTATTTACCCCCATTTACCGCTTCCATTTAAATGCTGTATGCTGGAGTGAAAGGGTTAATTGGAGATCTTGCTCGGGGGTTAGTTCGATGACTCCCTGCCCTTATCGGCATTGGCGGTGACCTGCCGTTGACTAGTCCACCACAGCCAACCCCTCCCCTGTCGAGTTATTGATGGAGGATCCATCCTTTGGGAGCTTTCCCTGACACTGACCCTTTGCTCATATGTACTCTCCACATCACGGCTGTCTCCAACCTGAAGACACTGATGGATGGTCACGATAGAAGTGTCTTGACCCACCGCACACCCTCTTTCTTCCTGACACCAGCCTAGAGTTATTGGCAGGCCTGTATCGATAGTGCCTTTGACCTGACACTACTCGGCCAATCCTGTCCTAAATCACAGCATATCATTAGAGATGCACGACAAGTTGACGCCAACTTGGGGCTTTTGTGGAGCTATATATGGACTGTAGGTTTGATGCCATGTTTTATTTGATTTGAATGAAAACGTCGGTGTCAGGAATACCATAGAGTCTGTTCTAAGGTTTACAACGTTTTAAGATTCTAAGGTTCTTTTTTTAATGCATAGTATTAATTCCTTGGGAAGCTATTAGTGCAAATGTTTGGAAATACATATTTTTACTGCTAAAGGTTCAGCATAAAAGAGAAAAATATTGCAATCTATAAATATGTGGTTTAATCTGATACATTTATTTTCATTAAATGTAAAAAACAATTATAATAAATTCCCATGCATTGCTTTTTAGCATTTAACATATTTTTATATTTAGTTTTTATTATATAATATATATATATATAATATAATATAATATAATATATATATATAATACAAAAAACACATACTTTCACATATATGTGCAGTATATAATTTTATTTTATGTTATCCTAGGTCTGAATATGTAGCATGAGCACAATTCTATACACTGTAAATATAATTATTTATTTATTTGTTGTTATTGGAACATTGGTGCAATGAGATGTGTAGTTCTTTGTTGTACAATAAGCTTGATGTCAGCGGCGGGTGATTGAGATGCATTCAGTGTGTTTGGATTTGATTAACGGCATTTAAAGCACTCAGCATGCTTTTTGTTTTAATGACTTCTTTGTCGCTTAGCGCGGTAGTTTCCTGCCACACTTGCAGCACGTCCTCGAGGCTGTGTGTTTTAGCTCGTTTCAGGTTCACGTGTGTATGTGTGCGTTCCCATCAGTGCGTCTTCACAGTGCTTATAGGCAATGCTTTTTCACTATCTCCGACGGCAAAGCTCAGTGGCGCACGGTCACATGCGCACTCAAATTCTAACACACACACACACGCTATCTCTGTTGACAGGGGAAATTGTATGAAGAGCTTTTAAGGCAATTAGTGCATTGAGCAGAAGCTTTTCTTCTATTCATACTCTTCATTAACAGCTTCTTGAAAAGGAAAAATTAGATGCTGATATTGTCATCACTCCTGCCTGCTGAGAAGAGGCCTTCTTTAGATCCATAGAGTCTGTATGTCTGTGTCTTTGTGTGTGTATATACATATAGTTGTGTGTTCACCATGAGTAAAGAAAATATACCGCATCCGTTTTTCGGTGCAAATTAAAAGCACATAAAAAGTGTATTTACTCAAAGACACAATTGCGTTCAGACTGTTCCCAAGAGCATGCTTTGCTGTGAAAGATTGTTTGCATGCCCATCTACCTTATATTGTATCCCCTGTGTGTGTTTGTAATCTTTTTAGAGGTTTACTTAAAGATCTTTAATGCTTTTTGAGTGCAACCTCTTTAGCTTCTCAGAAGTATTAGACTAAATGCCATTTCAAGAGCTGTTCACTAATTATTCAGACATTATTTACTCACCCATGTGTTGTTCCAAACCGGTTTGCTGTTTTTTTGCCCCGTTGCACACAAAGAAATCATTTTTAAAGAATCTTAACTCAAATCAAATATGATATGTAATTTATCACATAGAACCTGCTTAAAGCATACAATTTGATTTGAGAACTGTGATGGAGGTCAATTTTGACTTATCTTTCTAGCTTTTTACTTAGAAATGAAAATCCAAAATCCATCAGAACAGAGTTGGAAATTTACCATTACTAGTGGATCCTTTGCAGTGAATGGGTGCCGTCAGATTGGGAGATCAAACAGCTGATAAAAACATTACAGTAATCCACAAGTAATCCAGAATGACTCTAATCCATCAACCAATCAGTTGTCTTGAATTGTTGTAAAATGAAAAGCTGGATCTTTAAAAGAACTGTCATTTCTGACCAAAATATGAGTTCATAATCTATAATAACATTTGTGAAGAAGTCCGTCCTGCTGCTACACCATTTTGAATTGTTTTTGCTAGTAAATAGTTTTTCATCTGAGCATTTTTCACTTGATTCACAAGAAATTAATTTTAGATAGGGGGCTGTTTCAGTCAACGGTTAAAAATGAATTTATTAAGAACACACAACATAATTTTACTTATTACTTGTGGATAATTGTAAAATTTTTATCAGCTGGTTGAACTCTCATTCTGTCGGCACCCATTCACTGAAGAGGAGCTTGTAATATTATGATAAATTAGTTAAAATCATTCTTATGAACTACTTTTTAAGGCTTTTATAGTATGTTTGGCAAGCTTGACTGTTTTTGGTCACCAAACTGTTATGTGAAAAATGTGCAAAGATTGAGAGAAAGAAAAAAATAGCAGCATACATGTTTGGAACAACATGAGTCTGAGTAAATTATATGAACGCAGGCACACTCCCAGACCGGTCTCACATGCCCTCGTCTCAGTGTAATGTGGAACAGAGATGCGTCGCAGGGCTTTGATGAGCAGACGACTGAGGATCTGCATTATTGATGACTGACACACATTAACGACGCCAACACAGATACACGCTCATACAGCCGCGCACACTCCTCGGGGTAAGCGTGTGTTAAAACCTCTGGTTTTCTGGCCCCTCTCGATGTGTCTCACCCACTTGGGAATAGGGTAGACCTCCTGGCATCTCTATTATTCAAAAGTATGCTGTATTTGATCCCAGTGTTGAATCTCACTTGCAGTCAATCATTGTTGGCTGATCACGCTGTTTTTACAATTGCCCGTCCACGCTATCAACACCTCTGAGGATTACACTGTCAGATTATTAATATTAACATTTATTATTAATCAAGTAGTTCAACTTGTCCTTGATACCCATGTATTAGATGGTTGGTACAATACTGCTGTGAAGTATCATTTTGACAATATAGAGAATTAGTCAAATGTAACATTAAATTTACAGTAAATATTCTCTAGATATTAATATTTCCATTTCAGTCGATATATATATTATATATATATTTAAATATAACAAATGTCTCTGCTTGTTTTACTTTTTTTTTCTTTAACTATAATGTATAAAAATTTGTGGTATTAGATTTCTTAATAATTTTTAAAGCAGTCTCTGTTTACCAAGGCTTGCATTAATTTGATCAGTACCATAAGAACGGTAATACTGGGAGAAATTATGGCATTTTTATATAATATTTTCTATATTTTAAAATGTAATTTGTTCAGGATCATTACTACAGTCACATGATCCTTCAAAAATGATTCTCATATGCTGATCGTTTGCTATTTTAAGTATTTTAAGGCAATTAATTAATTAAATGGGGCTTTTTACTTTAGAGTATTTAAGGGCAAAGAATTTCCTTTTAATGTAAAATTAAATATTACTCATATCAAGTACATTTGTATGTGTTAGCAAAAAAGAGTAAAGAAAAAAGACAAAACAAAAACTAATCTCAAATTCTGAATTTGAAACAAGGATTGGAAATTGGAAATGTGGTTGTAGAAGATATGGGTTGGTGGTAACCCAAAGGCTCTAGGTTCAAACCCCAGGAATGATCCATGAACTGGAGAGATGCCAGTTTGACCTTTAGCAAGACACTAAACCTCCAGCTGCTCCGAGGGGAACTTTGTTCAGGCAAAGTTTACTTGTTTTGGATGTAAAACATCAGCTAAATGCAAATATAACCAAATATTAACTACTGCAGCTGAAACACATTAAAACAGAACGTTTTTAAGAACTTGGTGAAGGTTTTTTATAAAGCTTGCCTTTATTGGGAAAACAAAACAGAAAAAAATTCCGAAAGTTTTTTACAGGGTATGGATTAAAGCGGCAAGCCAGGAAGAATTTGTCTTTGGTTTGCATTATAGTGAATGCTTCCCATCATTAAAAACACACAGAAAAAGTGTGGGACATTTTTTTTGGTCATTTTAGAATTGAACATATTGTGAAAAGTGAGATTCACATGCCAGAATAGAATGGAGTCAGACTAAATGTGTGGTCGCTAGAACAGGTTAAATACTTATTTGACTAAGTTTTATTTAGATATCATATTTTGATTAAACATAATCTGTGTGTGTTTGTTCGAAATGGCATATGCTCGTGAATGATTCTCAATATGACCAGGAATATGCATTAAAGAAAAATGTCTCTTAACTTTAAGCTACAGTAGTGCCATGAAAAGCTGTAGCACAAATATAAAAGTATGTTATTGACATAATTATGGCCCCGATTAACCTGTTTAGAGCAACTTTTCACTTGGAAAACATTTATACACCACTAAACAGTCTAAAAATGTATCTCACAGTGGTAAATATTATATGTTCTTCAGACATGATGGCAGCCACTGCTAGACCTCTTCTACAAACACTCCTCATCTCCCCTATGAAGACACCTTTTGTGCTTTTCCCAGCGCATTATTCCTAAAATAAAAAGCATTTTTCGAGAACACGGTAAACAACACCCTCTGTTTTCAATGATATTTTAGTTTTCACAGTTCCACCAGGCATAACTGTTAGAGACTGACACGTACAGACCCAATAAAATGCAATGAACAGAGGGCGTGTGTTTCTATGGAGATGTCTATAAGTTCACTTGGGGGTCAAAGGCCAAGTGTTGACTTGTGGGGGGGATGAGGATCGATAGGCTGTGCCCTAGCCTATATGGCAACTTTATTGATCAATATAAATGTATATCTTGTCTTTCGTCTGTTTGCTGTAGGGTGTGTGTCTTTGGAGCAAGGTTTTCTAGTACTTTGCATACAGTACTGTATGTAGCACTTTTGGCAGTTTGGGGCTGGTGCTTGACCCAGCGCTCAGCAGCGGAAAACTCTAGAATGAACATATTCAACGACGCGTTTTTCTAACCTTTGACCTTCCCATCTAGTGTTTTCACGTGCTGTATATGACCTTGTTACAGATCCTGAAAAGGAAAGCTGTACAAGATTGAAATTATTCGATGAGATTAGCACTAGTTTGTTTTCACTCCCTACGTTGCGGGTGACAAGGCCGGCGCGCGGTTGCTATGGCAACGGCGGCCGGGCTGGTGTCGGTGGGTGTGCGCTAGGTGCTGATCTCCTGTACGTGTGTTTGAGAGCGCCGCTGTGCCCCCTGCAGATGTTCCTCAGCTCCCCTGTGCTTCCTGCCAGCTGCTGCAGCCCCCTTCCAGCGCCTCATTAACGGAGTGAGCCACCGCACACGCATCCGTAATTACACACGCACACACGTCACAACACTGTAACGCTGCTAATTCCAGCCTAGACTCCGTTAACCACATTTATTTAAGTTGTGATGACCGTTGGTAGTCTCCGAAGAGCTGTAACTGAGCACGCACACGCAAGATACATTTGTGCTCATTACATATCTGTCATAATATTATGTTAATGATGTTCAAAAACAACTTTTAGAAGACATTTTATTTCTATTAAAGTAGCAGAAGGACAACAGATCATGATGGGAACTCAGGTCACCTGTATGAGCGCCACGGCTCAGTTTGTCAAAGTCAAAATTCAGAGTCGAAGAACTGGCTCCCTTTCAATTTGTGAGTGTGAATTTAAATTAAATTAACACCCCTCAGGATGTTCTGGTTGAATGACAGAGAGTTGAATTCACTGAACTGAGCAATTATGGATTTGAAACAGTGTTTTTATTTTAGTGTTATTTGTCCAAATGATTAAAGGAATAGTTAAATTAAAAAAATGTGACATAAACTTCAACCTTATGACGTTTTTTCTAGAAGAAAGATAGAAGTTTCTAGATTTTTAGAAGAATTTTGGTAACCAAAACTATTCTGAAAGTGTGCAGAGAAGTATACTAGATCAATCATAACTATATTAACTGGTCACCAACAATTATAAAATATTATACAACTGGAGCAATTGAAGTTTCTATTTTCCATTAAAACTTTGTTCAGTTGTTCCTTGAACATTTTCTAAACATTTAATCATAGATTCTCACAAATTATACATTATATCTCAAATTGTACATACAGAATAAGACAAATTTATCAAAACCAAACCTTTGAAGACACAATTTTAATGCTGCATACTAAACCATAAATCTTTTAATGTAATAATAAAAAGCTCAAGACCACACCGGTCAAAAAATCAAGGTAATAATGGTCAATATATAAAAAAATTATATCTGAATTTTGCTTCCTGTTTTTACCTCAATTAAAATTTGTATCTAATTAAAAAATGATAGTGGAATTTAAAGGAACTTTCTCTCTTTCATCTCTTTCGCTTTCTCATATTTCTATCTTCCATTCATACACACACTCATACACACACACATTCTGGAGATAGTTAATAATTCCCTAATTTCCGCTCTTCACGGCATGTGGAAGGTGTCTGAGATAACCTGATTTATCAGATGGGTATTGGCTGTATTAAAGCGGTGGACATTAATGGGCACATCGTTTAAACCACGTTGTGAGACTAATGGATTTCAAAATGAATTTGTCAACATCGCAGCCGTGAATACAATAGCTGGATAAAAGTAAAATGATGGCCATGACCCCGTGTGCGTTTGAAGTGTACGCAAGAACGTGGATGTCAGAGATGTTCTTGAGGGTTGAAGAAACCCTTCCATGAAATCCTGACCTAGGTTCTGGATCATGTTTATTACGTGACCTGTGGAAGAAGTTAAGATGGCTACGCTTTCATCTTGCAACCTCAAACTCAAATTTGAATGAATTGCATTACTCTTGATCCGAGATCAGTTTTGTATTTTTCCATCCCTTCTCAAGGTTCACTGTGAAAACAACCCTGAACTTTTTCCAGACTATACGTCTGCTTTTTAAAATCTACATGTCATTTGCATAGCACAAGTTACTTTGGCTAATTTTATTTGCTTACGACATATTGGATATTGTCTTTATTGATGATGTGAGGGAAAGGTCGCAGTTGCACCCTGATAAACAATGCACTTGTGTTCTTAGTCCTCG
The DNA here is from genome assembly GCA_032357475.1 of Enteromius thamalakanensis. NCBI lineage: Eukaryota > Metazoa > Chordata > Actinopteri > Cypriniformes > Cyprinidae > Enteromius > Enteromius thamalakanensis. Next base: position 18,863,032 of record JAUCMT010000032.1, read on the forward strand.
CTGTTTCTTCTTTGTAAAGTGTATGAATTAGTGTGCAAATTGCCTCTGTGTGGGGGCTGTTATAGGCCATTAGGGTGTATAGATGTGTTTACTCTGCATATGGAAGTTTTGTTTACTTATGACTGAGATGGCTTGTGTTTGGTGATGCATGTTGCCATCAGTGGGGCTGCTGGTGTAATGTTATTACAGATTTGAACATGACGCTAGCTGCTAAAAACATTATCACTCATATACGGCAATCAGGAGTGAGAGAGAAGGGAGACCGACGGAAAGAGCGAGCGATTAATTTGGTGAATATTTAGAGTTCTGACAACAGAAGAGCACAAAGGGAATCGTCACAGCGAGAACCTGCAATAACAGATGATCTCTGCTGCTGCATGTGTTCTGATGACTATTGCTCGAACACTAATTCTTTTCCGCACTTTTGCTGCTTTTTCTAAGACAGATCAGAGGAAATGACAGGAAATTATTTGGGAGAGGACTCTGAAAACATTGCAGGCCGGAACCCTGAACCTTTGTCCCTTGAAAGAGCACCGGAGCTCAATGTGACAGAAGAGTATGTGCTGATCGCTGTGTCATGGCACAGTGATAATTTGATTGCCCCATATTTCAAAATAAATTGTGTAAGTTATGGTGCGTGTTTATCTACACGTATGAATGTACAGCAATGATGCTTAATAATAAGCTGATAACATGTAAGGTCTGTGTGAATAGGTATATAGTCGTGTAAATGTCTTAAACTTTTTTAAGCACACGGTATTCTTTAATTTTAAGGAATTGCTAAGACAGTTTCATTTTAAAGCCAATGGACTCTTGCTTAGGATTTTATTTGTATTTTGTTATTTCAGGGTATCTGGAGATGAAAAATAAGTGTTAAAAATACATTTTCCAAGTATTTAAAAAGTCTTAAATTACATTTCTGCAGTCAATAAATAAATAAATTGAATACATAAATATTAAAATAAATACAGTTGAATTGTTAATATTGAAAACATTACTTCTAAGTAAAATAAAATGCCAGTAATTAGACAATTTAAATGATTTTTATAATTGTTAGGAAGTTTTTTTTTTATAATAATTTGTTGTGTTGGGCACTTTCTTTATTTGTGTCGAAATTAATGTTTATGTCAATTTGTGTTCGTCTTCATGTTTATACAATAAACCAAACTTCTCATTTATTGCTTATTCTAATTTACACTTTTTATAAAGGTCTTTTAAAAAGGTACTAAAAAGTATTATATTGGAAATTCTGCAGATTTGCAAACAAATCTTCCAATTTTTTTACTGAAATCCTTAAAAAGAAATCCTTACATTTTTAAAAGAAGTAGATTTTATTTGTTGTGCACATAAACAATCAACATATCTGAAAGTACTGTGTGTTATAGTTTTACAGTTCAGTGCAGTCATGAGGCAAATTTAAGCCCGAACAAATATAGCATTGCAGCAAGCTGAGGTACTGATAGTCAAGTTGGGTCAGACATTGAGGTCTGTTATGTTTGTGCCCCCTGAGGGAGCTTTGGTAGACTGTGCCCGGCTGAATGCTGGCCCGGTGGTGAGCAGGAAGTAGCAGGACAGCAGGGGCGCAGCGATTTCTCTGAATACTAATGTGCCACTTTACCACCGCCACACACAAACTCTCCTATAACACGCGACGCACTATCATAGCTGGCTCGCTCACATACACATATTCAGATAGAGCCACACATAACACACGCACACAGCCTTCTAGCTTTTGCTCGCACCCCGCCTCTCACAGCCAGCCCTGAACACAGATCCCTAATTATCAGTAGGCTCGGAGTCCGCCTCGGCACTCTTTAACAACACAGTGATTAATTAACAAGAGGCACAGGGGCAGGAAGGTAGATTCACCACACAGAGAGAGAGGGAGGAAAGGAGGGAGGGGGAACTGTGAAGGCTAACTGTTATTTTTACGGTTGAAGCTTGAGGTACAAAATTACATGGAAGTAAAAGGAAACTTGTTATTTTTAGTCCACTTGGTCTGTGTCTGTACCAAGGGAGGAGGTTTGGTTTTAACACTAGATATTGTTAAATCATTGAAACTATAAAGGTATATCATTTGTTTTTCACCATAGCCTCAGAAAGAATGTGTGTGTGTGTGTACACACATGTTCATGTGTATATTTATATCAGCTTGATCTATATTCATAAGTATTCACACATGGTGATTACGAATATAAGATGTTGTATATTTTATGTAATTGATATAATTGTATGTATTGACAGCATCTAAACTGTGAGAATGTATGTTTATGATGTTTTTTATTCAGCTATATTTAAAAAATCTAGGTCACAAATATGAAAATTAATTAAAAATATGAAATCGCTGCATTAGGACAGGTTTTTCCTTTGAAACCAGAAGTTTTGATGCAACATATCAAGGCTCTTCTACCTTATTTTGCATTAGTTAAACCATATCCACAAACAAAGTATTACAGCTCTGGCCTGTATCATTGCCTATATTGTGTAGGTGATAACTATCTGTGGTCATTTTTCTATGGAAGAGAAGTGTGTGCCTGCACAGTTGCTCTACCGCCTGAGGTGGGGTCATCTGAAATCAAGACCCCTCTATTCATCGTGTCTTTAACTCAGGTTCACCTTCAACTACCATTGTAGCTTATAATGTTTCTGCCACTCACACCTTTGTGTCAGCGTGCATCTGCATGTGTGCATAAAATTGTTTGAGGCAAGGTGAAAGTGTATGCTCAAGGCAGCTGAAGTATATATAAAATCTACTGCGTGTGCTTTTGTAAGGTGCTGAGGAGGTCATTAGACTTTCACAGGCAACACAGCAACACACTCAAACACACACACACTGCAGCGACAGTTATCATTAACGCTGTAGTCAGTCCTATAGAAGCCACATCTTCTCTGGTTCTCCTCATTTCCTTTCATGCCACTCTTTTTCCTTCCCACCAACTAGATTAAAGTGTCGACATCCTGCTCAAAGCTACAGCACCGCTCATGCCTCTACATATTCTAGTGCACACTAGAGTGAGCACTCTAAAGACATGATACTGTATGTAATCAATACACAATGTGATGTTCCAGAGGGTTTGTGGATGTTATAGTGAAACATCAGTAAAAGAGTTTTTCTCTTATAATAAATCAAACAAATGCTCTTATAATATACCATCTCCAAAGATGTTATATGCTTGACTTTGATCTACCACTCTTTCTCTTGTTTTTTTTTAGTCATAGGGTCACAAAAAGAATTTGTTGTGGGTATGTTTGCATATTTTGTATGTTCTGTTCATTTTTATTCTTAAATGTACAGACATCCCACCCACCCTACAAAAAACGTATTTCAGAGAGGTAGCATTACTAACAGACTATCACACCATTAGCTTAGCACTATGCTAAAATTAAATTTACTAAAATTAATTGTGAGTTGAGCATTCCCTGTGGAGGGATCTCTGCCTATTTTTAGGAGGTCAGGAAGGAAGTGAAGTGTAGCTCCAAATGAGAGCGGCAAAGCATGAAGTAGATAATAGATCAGATGTCAGAGTGGTTAGCTTGCATATAACTTGACATTGCCATAGTATGACTATTAGCAAAAGCTGCTTTTGAAATTGCAAACGATTGAAAAAAAACGATTGCAACTGCTTAAACAGTGCGTTCTATATGCACGTGTGTATGAATATAGTCCTGATGTACTACATTTACCATATTGTCACATTTTCAACCAAATGAAAATTCTGTCATTAATTACTCATCCTCATGTCATTCCAAACCCGTTCATCTTCAGAACACAAATAGACCTATACAAAGATATTTTTGATGAAATCCGAGAGTTTTCTGACCCTGGAGACAACAACGCAACTGACATGTCCAAGGACCAGAAAGGTAGTAAGGACCTCATTAAAATAATCCATGTGATATCAGTGGTTCAAATATCGTAATTTGTGTTTGGAAGATAAACAAAGGTCTTGAGAGTAATTAATGCCAGAATTTTCATTTTTGTGTGAACTATCCCTTCAAAACATCTAAGGGGACCTTAAGAAATGTGGTTAAATAATACAAAACAGCTAGAAATCTTAATATTTTATTCACCCCAACAACTATTTTTGTCTTTGAAGAACCGTAATTCCCAGTCTTTACAACCTGAATATCAAAGAAAGCTTTGTTTTAACAGTGTGATTTTTACACTTTACACTGCATTTGCAGTTTTATAATGAGCATATTTTATCAGATAGAACTTGAGTACCTTATCCAGCAGGCTTAATCTCATACAACAGAAAAAGTCATGGGGACTTTGAACAATATTGTGGAAGAATGGGAGATTTGTATTAAAAAGGTTGACAAGTACTGGTCTAGATGCATTAGATGGTCAGTTAATGTGCTATGTGTGGTTTGTGACATGCTATCAGCTTAAGCTATTGTGCAACATTTTCTTGTGTTTCTTCTGCCTCTCATTTAAAAAAATAAGGAGAAATGCATCTCAGTTGCTGACTTGCCTAATCTTTCCACTTTATAGATATTGCTCACACAAATGTGAAACAGATGAAGAATTGTATACAAGCTCCTTTTATGGTCAATCGCAATAAATCTACAAATTCATCTGCTACTATGCCATTTCAATGAGAAGAGCAAGCGAGTTGACCCTTTAAGCTCAAAATTCATAAGGTTTCACACAGCTCTCACTCTTTTTTGCATAGAAACCCCATGTCTCGTTATTTCCACCACGATAAAGTCTGCCGTCAGAGAGGCACAGCCGGCACTGAGAAATGAGATCTATGGCGTGCTCACACACACCATCTCGTCCAATCTCGTGCCATGCATCAAACAGCACGTGGACCGCCAGACACCACTTCATTTCTGTCACTCATAATCTGACCGCTATTCTTAAGATCAAAGCCAAGTAACACAACATTTTATTTGTTGTTGTTTTTTCTCTCACAGCTAAAAGTGTTTATTGATTGTACAAACCCACAGTCTTCTCTACTGGGCGAGACACGGGAGACTTGTGCATGTCAGACATGTCATGGGGGACCTGTTTTGTTACATGCTAATAATAGATACCTCAAAGTAAAATTAAATTCGTGATTTGTGTTTGTTTCTGGTTTTATGAGTGGATGTGGTTGATTTATGACTTGAGTTTTGCAGAAAGGTTACAAATACTAAATCTATAAAGTCTAAAAGCCATAAAAGTTACACTGTAAAAAAAAAAAAAAGGTATTTTTGCGGGAATATACCAGCAGCTGGGGTTGCCGAATAACTTCTGTTAAATAACGGTAAAACCTTTATTTCTTTATTATAACCTTTACGGCAAAGAAATTGTACACTGTAAAAAGAAATGCGTAAAATTCAGTGTAAAAAAACAGCAGCTGTGGTTGAACCATGAAAAATACGGTACAAAATTTTTTGTTTTGTTAATAGTTTTACGGTTTTATTTTAAATTTACAGTTAAATACCGTAATTTCTAATAAGAAACGATAATATCTGATATAATGTTAGTATACCAACCTATTAAAGTAGGGAAATCTATTTTGTACCTTTGAAATACACTGATACCTACCAAATGCAGGTGGTGATGAGAAAGTCACATGATGAACCAAACTTCATCACAAGTAGCTTTTACATAGTAAAACATAAAGAAGGTGCTTAGTGCCATTAACACAAGCACTAAACACCATCATGGTATTTATTGAACTAAAATGGGCAATAAACATTCATTTAACAACATTATATGTAACATATTGTACAACCCTAATAAACATAACTGATACAAAAAAAACATGAATTTACCATTAACAATTTAACAGGTATTTATCGTAGCATTTTCACTGTTTTTTACCGTTAAATTCACTGCCATTTTTTACAGTGTACAGGATCTGAACCTTTATTTAAGTGTTGCTCTGATTATTTTTAGGTCACAATTGTCTGTTTTGACCTGTGTGGCATTCCCTAAGAAGCAAGTAAAACAGGTATATTTATATTTCTTTTTTGTATTCAGTTTTTTTTTTTGTGCGTGGTTACTGTTGTGTTGTGCGTTTTTGTTCTAATTTCGTTGTTGCAGCTTGTTTCTTTTGTGTTGTACTTTTTTGTGGCTTGTTTTCATTGCGCTGTGCTAATTTTATTGCACTGCGATTTGTTTCCATTGTGTTGTTCTAATTTCATTGCGTCGTGGCTTGTTTTTATTGTGTTGTGCTTATTTTGCAGTGTTGCAGGTTGTTTCCATTGTGTTGTAAAGATTTTGTTGTGTTGTACACTATAATACTAATAGTAATGAAGATTATTTCTTGAGCACCAAATCAGCATATCATAAACCTTTCTGAAGAAAAAACGTGACACTGGAATATTTCACAATATTGCTGTTTTTACTCTATTTTTGATCAAATAAATGTAGGACAAATGACCATACAAGACATTAAAAAAATCGTATCCATCTCTGCTACCCAAGGTCCATTATGATCCATTATATAATGCTCAATCAAATTTCTGTTCATACCATTTTCTGCTCAGTGCAGCGTAACAGACACTTGATACAAAAGAGAAGGTACACAGACGCCATATAATTCAGTCTGCTGAACTACAGAGTGGTAGACTGTAGTGTAATTAGGCAGAAGTATTACAGAGGCAAAGCATGATGGGTAATACTGTAGCTGATCTCTCATCCGGTACAAGTTTGCTAGATGGTGGTGGTGGTGTCTGCTTCAGTAACAACTTCATTGATATCTACACCTACTGCTGAACCAGAGACTACGAGACAGAGATGTCAGGACCTTTTCATGGAAATTTGCTCAGTATGCACACACACTTGAGTCAGTTTCATTCTTCTCTTTAATTTGACACCAATGCATCATCCGTTTAATGATATTAAGTATTTTCCATTAGTTTTAATCGTGTCATGTTTTGTTTCGGCATGTTGTTTCTTAAGCTGGACAGCCCACCTTCTTCAAAGAGCCCTGCCCTGCCATCATGGCGGTCACTGATTGGCACCAACGACGGCAACTCTCGACTGGTGAGGTTACCATGGCAACAGGGGGGTCCCTAGGGGCAAAAGCGGTACTGAAACGAAAAATGAGTCATCTGTTGATTAGGTTAGGAAGTGCATTTCAACCTTTTCCCAGTTCTTTGCCTGCATTCATTTGTAAGCAAAACGACAGCGGAAGCAAAAGAGCACTAGATTGCGTTTACTATTGATCAGTGAGTTGAAGACCATTTTTAGTTCCTTGGTCTTGACAGTCAGCTATATTTAACACATTCTGTGAGCTTGTTAATTAACACGCAGTCATGTGCCTGTCCTACTGTGCAGACTCTATGTGAACAGCTACAGTTAACTGTGCATGTGTGTGTGTGTGGAATGTGTTTTCACCTAAAGTCGGACTCACCTCTGATTTAGCTCCTGTTTGACTCCAGTTAGAGCGCAGACAGTGTGTGATATTTACCGAAGCGTCCGGGTTGACCTAGGTGATGCTGGGTCGGTGGTGTGTGTGTGCAGGTGTTAATTGGGGGTGAAGTGGCAGTGTGAGAAAAAAGGGAGGTGTTGATATGTGGACATGTGTTCTGTGGTGAAAGCGAGCCACAGGTTACATGACGCTTCTGTGACTGGAGATGCACATCCAGTGAAATCTGCGGTCTCACTACAATTACTGTTTTCTGTTCTGTTATCTCTCTTTCTCTCTGCCTCTCTCGCTGTCTTTCACACCTATTCAGGCTTTCAAAGTGCTAAAGTGGGTGTTTGTGTTGTTCAGGTGACTGTATTCACAGTGTTGTGCCCATAACAGCCAGTGTCCTGGCACTACTTCTGGAGGCCAAATAGATACATAGCCATTGACATGTTGATTTGTTTTTGGGTGTTCTGATCACTCAGAGCAAAATACTTGTGGAAACTGGGTGTGATTACTGATAATTGAATAAAATTAAATTAAATAATTAAATAATGACTTTGAACTCTTTTATTATTTACTGGCATGTGTGTATTATTACGTAGCTACAGTACATTTTGTAACCGCCGCATGTGTAAGAGTAAGTATGTAGAGGTGTAGTTGGGTAGGTTTAGGGATATGTAAAGTGGGTGGAGTTGTGGATACACTATTACATGTGTGAAATTACAAAAATATCACAGCTGTAGATACCATGTACTGGTGTGTACTTACACTGTGGTTACACACTAGATGCACATCTAGTTACTATAGAAGTACACGGGTATTAGGGACACTTAATATAAAGTGGGAGCATTTTTGAGCTCCAAATCTGAATATTACTGTAGAATGATTTCTGATGGATCGTGTGACACAAATATAAGTAATAAAGTAACAGTAGGGAAAATGCCATAAGAAAGTCGTATAAAAATAAGTAAGCAAATGAGATTAAAAACCGCTTTACATTGCTTTACATTCTATTAGGATTTCTCATAGAATCGCTTCATGGAAATATCTTTTCTCTGTGTGTGCTATTGTTTCTAACATGTCAATAGGCGACCAAAAAAGTCTCGAAATTACTCGAAACATTGTGACTCCTTAAACTTGTGGTTTTCCAAACTTAAGTAGAACTGCTGTTCTACTTCTGAGAGCTGAAACACTGACCGCAGTACAGTGCAACAGCTGTTGCCGTCTCATTTTCTGCAGCAAACAAAAAGCTTTGCATGTTTTTTTTTTATTGACAGCTGTGGACACGAGCGCACAGTGAGTTTGGCCTCTCCAGCAGTCGGCTGAGAGATCCTCTCCACTTGAGAGAGGGAATTAGAATTGGAAATAATCTGATTCGCCCTCACAGTTTCCCTCATTTGCATGCTAGAGGCGACACCTGTGGAACATGCTAATGAACGAATGAAATTAGAATAATATTTAGTTTACTTGCCTGTCCATAGGCTTGCGTGGGCAAAGTGATAAGACACTGTGTTTATGTCGATATCCCACTTGTACGATCGCACGATCATTGTGTGTATCACACATACTGTAATGCACATATCCAGCAGCTTCTTCTTGCAGTGCTTTTTTAGCCTTAGTAAAATGTGCAGAATATGATCTTTTATTGATTCTGATTGTTTATCTGTTTAATCAGTTCCGCTTTAGTTCATGTGAGTAAATTAAGCTTGCTGCTAAGTACTGCTGTCTCTTCACCACTGGATTTCCCATTCATGTGTCCAAGCGGAGTTCCTCTTCCTCTCTGATGTTGATGGCTTTGGGCCAAACTTGTCAGCATGAAGTTCTGTTATTTGGACAGAAATCAGAGATTTTCTCTTCCTCACACTCTCATTCTCCTCACTGTCACATGCACTGTTGATCACAGCCTTACATCCATTCTCCTGTTCTCCTTCCTATTCCACCTTCATCTGATTCAGATCTCTCTGTTGTGGACTTGCTCTTTACAGATAACGGTTTTTAGTTCACCATAGTTTTTCAGGAATGGGTTCCATACTGTCGTTTAATATTGTTTAAGTCCCTAATATTACACACATATATATATATATATATATATATATATATACATTGAGGTCAAAAAGTATTTGATCACCCTGTGATTTTGCAAGTTCTCTTACTTAGAAATCATGAAGTTTTCAACATAGGTGCCACTCCTTGGTTTTCCTGGCTGTGTGCTTTGAGTCTCTGGTTTTTACATATACCCTACAGTGCAATACCCCTGTTATATTTATTGATTTTTTTTCCTTTTTTCGCTTTATGTACAATTCTTCCTCTTATTTGTATAATTATCTTCTGTTAGTACTTATTTCTTATCTCTTATTTGTATGTTTTAGCACAGTATTTTTCAGCCAAAAAAAAAAAACATTTCGCTGTATGTTGTACCAACTATAACTACATGTGACAAATAAAGAATCTTGAATCTTGATTGTTGGAAGATCCAGCCACGACTCATCTTAAATGACCTGACTGATGGAAGGAGGTTTTTGCCCAGTATGTCACAATACATGGCCCCGTTCATCCTCTTCTTAATACAGTACAGTCGCCCTGTCCCCTGTGCAGAAAAACACCCCCAGAACATGATGCTTCCAGCCCCATGCTTCACTGTAGGTATGGTATTATTTGGATGATACTCATCATTCTTCTTCCTCCAAAAACGGCGAATGGAGTGAAGACCAAAATGTTCGACTTTGGTCTCATCTGACCACAGGACTTTCTCCCAGAACTCCTCTGGTTCATCCAGATGGTCCCTGGCAAACTTCAGACGGGCCTGGACATGGGCTGACTTAAGCAGAGGCCCCTTCCATGAGAACAGTTGTTCTTTTTTCACCAAGCTGCTTGGCAATTGCCCCTCCATTGGATGCTGATACAAAAGATTTGATACAGTCATTAGGCCATGATATCCAAAGTATATATACATACAAAAATAAAAAGTTGAATTGTGTGGTGTCATAACCAATGAGGCTGATAAACAAAAATATATTAGTTTGAAGATTGAGTTTCATTATAGCACTTATAGTGTACTATGTGAGTCTGGATGTGTGAACATGAATACTTTGGTATGTCAGTTGGAGTGATATTTCAGCAAGGCGAGTCTGTACCAACCTGTTTGTGCTTGTCTGGTCATTGTCATTGGTTTATTCTTCCACAGATACTCTTTCGTACCCGAGTATGGAAATGCAAGTGTATATCCTCTTCTGTCATCTCATTGTCTTTCATTCTCTTGCCTTTTTCTGTTGCTCTGTAGCAATGTTCTATTTCTCTCTCTCCTCTCTCTCTTAGTCTTTTCTCTGGGATGTAATCATTCTGTCAGCGGAGCCTTAGAGAGTAAGGCCACTCTTTAGGGATTTGACTAATCATGCTAGAATCTCATAGTAGATGCTACGCACGTGCCACGCTCCGCCTCCCTAATCGCTTTTAACACTACATCCAGCTCAGCCAATCCCTCAGACACACACAAAAACGAGACCTGCTTGTGATTTTATGTGTGAGTGTTTGTGGATACAGATCTTGTCAGAATCCTCTGCTTCTCATTCTCAATGATATCTGAAGCCTTTTCTTTCATGCATTCGCAATTTGCCTTGGATTTGGATTTCAGAGAAGGTGGTGTTGGTAATTTTTTGAAATGAAAAAAGGTTAAGTGCGTTCTTCAGCCACTGTTGTTCCTTCTGCATTAATGCATCGTCTCAATACTCACAAAAATGTCAATAGTGCTTAAGACATGGTTCCATTATCATTTTATCAGAATTTTTATGCTTAATATATTTCTTGCTCATTTTTTTGCGGTAGCTTTCATTGTTGTTGCAACCGATAGCTGCAGGTGTCTGTTTAGTTTGAGGTGATTTAGATGTGCTATCAACACAAGCTTTGCTAATGACTTTATCAATTAGCCCAGTCCAATAGCTACATGGCCCTGATTTCCTTTAAACATTCACCATCCGTGGCACGCTGATTTGTGTAGTTAATGAGTGCATGTTGAAGAGAGACAGAGGGAAAGTGTGTGTGTGTGTGTGCGTGAATCTGTCTTGCCATGTAAATACTGTGTCCAATGAAGATGGATATAGTATCCTGTCAGATCAAGATGATGGTCATGCAAATTTATGAACATGAAACAAGGCCCTAATTATTCAATCTGTTCCCTAATAATTATAAAAAGAAGTCACTGTTTCCATGTTACTCCTATTATTAAAGGTGAAGTGTGTCTTTTTTTGCGATGTTAAACGGCTTTCTTCTATCCCAGATTAATATGCAAAGACAATAAGGAAGCCAATGCTGTCTCTCTAGTGCTTACAAATTATTACTCTTTTTTTTATTTTACACTGGATTCTCAAACAATTCATACATTTAATTTTTGCATTAATTATTTAAGAACTGTTACATTAACAACAAAGTTATGTAGTCTGTATATACTGTATATATCATATACAGTACAAATGAAAAAATATGTGACCCTAGACCACAAAACTATTAGCTGATTATATCAAATACATCATTAAAGTATTCTCTTGTTGAAGGAAGATTACCTTGTGGGAGAAGAACGGTTGAGTAAAATGTTGGTGCTCGAGCCACTAGGCAGAGGGCCCAATTGTTTTTCTAAGGATTTTATTTTTCCCTCCATTATTCTGAGAATTTTGGGGACTTTAACATGCTCAAAAACTCTTGAAAATTGGTACGCACGTTGGAATGTGTGGTCATCAGGACCCTGCAAAGGCTGGGACCTGGGCATGACACAGGGGCTCTATGGCACCCCCTGGAACACAGCCAGAAAATAAGATGTGTATCTTACACATTCTTGCATGTATTCATATGAAACTCAGTATACATATAGATCTCTTTGAGCCGAATATTTTGCTCTGACAGTCAGTGCTCTGCCCAACAGGAAGTCCACTATTCAGGGCTGTTTAAAAAGTCCATGCTCTGGAATTTGAAATACACCTCTGAGGTTTTCCAAATGTTTGCCTCAAAACTCAATGATTTTTGATATCTCGAACTGTTTTCCCATGGCACAGCAATGAAGTCATGGCGAGAAATATGTCTAATAAAATCAACATACATTATCTGATTTTGATCAAACATCATGGGTTTGTTTGCTGTATAATGCCGATCGCATAGATGTGACTATTAGGAGTCAAAGTTATAGCGCCACCAACACTGGCAGTAGGAAGTGTGTCGTTTTCAGAATGCTTTGAATTCAGCATCTTATTTTTACTCGATTTGCTTAAAACTTAATCATGATACTGACAAAACACGGCTGATGTAAAACCTTTGAGGGGAAATTAATAGCTAAAATATTTTTGCCTTGGCAACCTTTTAAAAAACAATTCTGTGATTTTAATGCAGATAACATGGGTAGAATTTCATGAAACTCAACAAATATATTAGTATTTATTATAGATAGACACTACGGACGCTACGGACACCAAACTCCGTATGTATGTTGACCAAATTTACTTTCAAATTTACAGTCATTAGCCACGACCAACCGGAAGCCGAATACTTTGATTTTAATATTTGATTTTAATTTGTTTACTGAACATGAACGAATGTCTTAAATTGGTTTGGAACAACATGAGGGTGAGTAATTAATGACTTAATTATCATTTTGGGGTGAACTAACCCTTTAATATACATTTTTATATGTAATAGACTTGCGTAAGGGAGACTTACACAACTATTTAGAGTACTAAAGAAAATGCTGGTAGTCCAAAGATGAGTGAACACACATTTTCTTGCTGTATCTGAACATATTAGAGTTGTATCTAGTCAGATGAGATGCCCATTTCTGATAAAGGAGAAAAAAAGATGAAGTGTGAGTTTCTTCTTTCTTCTCTTGTTCTGGTTTCCTCAACCCCTTTTTACACTAAAAGTAGTATTAATATTGCTTTGTTCGTGTGCAGGAATAGCAGTGACCTAAAATATTTGAAAAGGTGTTAGGATTGAAGAAGGCTGCTAATTTAAATGGTGAAATAGGCAAGTGTGATTTTTATTTCTTTAAATGTACTATAATAAAATGGAGTGCAATACCCCCCACTCACCATCTCCATCCCACACCCACCCCACCTTCTCTGGTTGTAGCGCAACCCCGCTTCAATAAATTAGTTCTCTGCATGCTCGCAGGGCCCAGAGCTGCTCATTTTACACACGCGCTCGCACACACTCACTCGAGCCTCATTGATCTGCCCACAGTTCAACTTAATTGGAAACACAGTAACACCATCTACAGACACGTATGCACGCACAAGGAGGAGGTGGAGGGGGAGTTAGAGGGGGGAAGTGAGAGAGCGCTCATCCTATACAGTGCTGTACTGGAGATAGTCATTAACACTTTCATGTCATAAAAGACATCCAGACACACAGAGGAAACCTTAAGGTTCAAACCAGAGCTGACGAGGAGAAACGGCACACAGCAGAGCCGTAAGAGCCTCAGGATATTGATCTGTCCAGCGAGCTGACTGTCATGCAGCTAATAGATTCCATCAGCCATATCTGAGAGCTGAAGTCAATGAGGGGTGATCCTATTAACCGGGGATTTGTAAACAGTTGATTTGGAAAAAGCGAAGAAGAGGTTTTCTGATGCTCGGTCAGGCCGGATCAGGGTCAGATCAGGGCTGGCTATCTCTAGATGTAAGGCCATATCATGGTAGTGTAAGGCAACCTGTTAGAATCTCTTTAGGGCCTAGTTTTCACTTGGTGTTAAAGGAATAGCTGTATGACTTTCTTCAGCGGGACATAAAAAAGAGATACTTAAAAAATGTTGGCAAAATTCCTGAAACATTTGTTAAAATATGTTCTTTAATGTACAAAAAGACATATATCATAAGTAGTTAGCTGTTATTCTGAGCTTTGCTGAGATAAATTAAAAATATAAAAACCAAAAGTCATTTCAAATGCCACCATTGAATTTTGCCATTATTACATTGTAATAAACTCTTAATAAATGTTAAGGTGTCCTTGTTACAGTGTAATTATACATTTAAGTACTGAATAACATTAATTAACTACATGTACTTATTATATAGTTAGAGTTAGGATTAGAGTTTGGCTTAGAGTTACGTGCATGTAATTATGCATGATTTTTTGCTATTATGACAGTAAGTACATGTAACAAAGACACCTCAAAAATTGAGGTAAAAAATTAATTAATCATTTTGTAATGAAGATTATGGATAAAGATTACATATTTGTTATAGACTTCATGTCAGTTTTTTATATGCAAAGTAACATTTTATATAGACTATGTACAATTCCCAAAGTTTTTAAAGATTAATATTAAGAATAAATGTTGATGATCAAGGGAAATATTATGAATAATGAAAATAACAGTAACGAGCATGCACAATTGTAAATAAAATATTGGCTGTCATCGTTAAATAAAGACATTTGTATTATTTGTCATAACCAATATGATATCAGTATATTGTGCATTGCTGGTTATTTCAATTGAATGGTTATTGAAAACCATAATTAACCAGCAAAGTGTAAACCTCTTGTTTGGTTTAGTGTTTGATTGGTAAGTGAGCACATGAGCATTTACACTACGAATGCATTGTGGTCACATGTTTTTGACCACCTTCAAATGTGTGCAAAAGTGATAAAGCTCAATACATTTGTACTATTTGCACTTATATTTAGCATTGTCTACTTGTGATAAGATACCAGGTGTAATTGGGGTCCTTCCTACCATTTTTTTGTTTTCCATTTGGAAGAAAAGACTGCAAAAGAACAGCGGCATATTTGGCAACAGTGTAATTTCAAAAGTGAAAAATTCTTTTTGCAAATAAATAGATCTGTGTCGCGCTTCTGCTAGGAGACAGCCTAACTCACGCCAGGGTTCAATAATTAATTCCTGTGTTGAGAGTTTCAGAGACGTGCTGATTGGGCTGATTTTCTCTTCTTCTTTTCTTCTTTTTTTCTCCTTCTCTGTTATGATACAAAGGAGGCCGTTTGAAGTAATTTGTCCCAGAGAGAGTGGCTTGGAATACCATACAAGCTTTGATTTAGCAAAGCAAATTTAATTTTGTTTGCTTTATGCAAACCAGGCAGGACCGAAGGGGCTTTCTCTGATTTGGCTTTGGGGTGGGGGAGGTATCCGGTTCTAATGGGAGCGTGAGAGGAGCATGTTCACGAACGGATTCGGTATCTAATATAGCACGCGGTTCAAAAGTACAGCGCCCATCCCCCTCTTCCACGCCTTGAAATAATTGTCTGTGTTGTCTTATTTTTGTACGTTTCATCCTAATAACGGAAGCAATTCCAGCTTCTTTTGTTTTGCTTTTGGAGAACTGCCTGATTTGAATGTTTCCTAATATGCTTAGCTAATCTTACGGTTGTGTGTCTAGCTGTGGTTACGGATCTATTGGGCACGGTTCACAAATCTTTACGACTGCTCTCTACGTGCTAGTGTGTTCTAGCCCATATAGCAAAGCTTTCTCTTCAGGGTCAAACCGTCTACTGTTTGCGAATTGTCTCGCACAAGCAGCCACTCAGGTTGGATTCTCGGTAACAGCTCTTAATAACGGCGGTTTTATAATGAAAAGGACAAAAACCATCCCCAAGGTCACAACCTTAAAAACATTGTATCTCCAGCACTCATTCCTACATACTTTTGCTGTACCATATACTAAATAGTGTTTTAGTCTGCGAACAGGTACGATGTAGAAAATAGGTGGTCCACTTTTGTTGAAAGAAATAATGAGTGAATAAAGCAAAAGCCCTGTTATATATATAAATATAGAGAGAAACCTCTCCTTGACTAGCCTCCATTCTTTTGTTATACAAAACTTATCCAATATCTTTCAAGCTCTCTCCACAGTTTAAAGGTCTTAATTGGATTCCATCAATATATTGCTTGACACGACCTCGGGTCCGCCACATTCCCTCTCTACTCTGCGGAGGGAAGCCGCCTCATTCATTCCGTCAGGCTTTGTTATGCCGTGAATATTCTTGGTTAAATTGATGGTTTTCAGAGCTATTATTTAAGCCTGATTGGACTGCAAAAGCATGTTTTAAATGAAGTGAATGTCAAGAAAGAAAGAAAGAGAGAAAATAGCATGTTACCTCTACACACAGGTCCGTATAAAGTATCTCGCTCTCTGTAGGCCGACTTGAGTGTAAAACTTTGTAAGTATATGTATGAAAGGTACAAATGACTAGGTTATTAAAATAGAATTAGGCTGCCAGGCTTTGAGTAACAGTCAGCCCTGTCGTTCTCTCACTCTCCTTTGTTCCATGGCTATTGACGGACATGGAGAGGCGTTTGATTGCCAAGACAGCAGTCACTGTGCCTGACCCTGACCCAATAAAAGGAGCAGACTATCACATCCATGACAGGTACATCATGGTACAATGCATCTACAATCCACTCTACAGTATATTGAACAATTAGATCTACTGTACAGTGGGTGGTATTGAAATCTCAGCAGGCTATTTACAGTACTTGATGTTAACAGATGCCTTAGCCAGAGTGACTTCTACAGTAGATGGACTGACAGTTACACTTAACTTCACTTGGCTTTGGTTTACCAGCTCAGGTCTTTATTAGTACCCTAGGTGTTGCATGTTTATTATGATACAGCTGTGTTTTGTCTATAATGGTGATCCAGTCTCTGCCATTTTCAGCGTGGGTTGTATAGGATCCAAATCGTAAACCATAAACTTGCAGTGTGAGAGTTTACTTTTTGTTTATCAGGTTACAAATACTTCATCAACCTTCAAATTAAATATGATTTTAATGCTTTTAGGTACTTTCTAGTTGTCACAATGCAGTGCCGTTGGTGCGTGTGGAGCACAGAGCGACGGACACGACGAAATGAAATACAAAAGGTATTTAATCACACAAACTCAAGAAAACGTTTTTAAATATGGCTTTTAAAATCCAGCTGTATATTCTGAAGCAAATGTGGTCTTTTTTTTGTTTGTTCTATTTTTTGCTACTTTTTTGTAACGCTTGGCATTACAAGGGCATGTAAGCACATTCAAGCACATTTACTCACTTTGATTTACTATAGTTAGAAAATAGCCCGCGCGCTCTTGTAACGTAGGCTTCAAGGAAATCAAAATGAAGGGCATTTTAAGCGCACGTTCCTCAAGGCATCACATAAACACTTTTACAGCATTTTTACAGTGCTTTTACAATGTCACGCTGCCAAGACACCGGGTTTTTGTCGCCATGCTTTTTCCTCCAGCATACAGTGAATGATTTGGTCTTTCTTTCGCTCTCTCTCTCATTTTTTCTACATACAGAATCATATAATAGAATCCCCAGTAATCACGGTGTGGGGTTGAAATAATAGATTAATCAGATTAGGATGATTCCGAACAAACAGCGCTTTTTCCTGAACTGTATCGATGTTGTCTGATGTAGCAGAGGGCTGCTAATGCCTCGATCACATAGCTTTCCCATGCAGATTGCGCTAATTATATGGAGGTGATAATGTCATGGATACACGCTCGCAGTCTAGCGGCAGGATATAAGACGTTTTATCAAGCCCGTTCAGGATGGATGATGGAGGATTGAAAATTGCTAGTGCAATTAAAGTGATGTAGAAGTACGCGACGGGTCATTTTCTGCCAAATTATCAAATACCTGTATAGCAAGGGTGTGAAATATTGGATTCTGTTTGGCTGATTTTAGCATAGTAGTTAAGGATAAGTGGCCTTTGATTGGTTGAGACGCGATAAAGGGCTAATTTTGCACTCAGCTGATAGCAATCTGGGTGATAAGATTAAGGGGGAACTTAAAATAGCCTGACAAAAAATATGCTAGTGGGTTAGCTGTGTTTATACATTTGAGCTGTTGCCTGGCTGAAGGACAGATGGCTCAGCTACAAGGAGGGGCACGGCGACTGCGAGGCGTGACAATTTGTTAAAAAAGAAAAAAACGAATGGCTGCGTATCCCAGCATCCCTTGTGTGTACGTGTGTGTTTGTGACCTCAGAGGAGAGTGTGTTCCAAAGGCGTTGATGTGGAGGGGCGAACCTCTAGCTCCCATCTCCCTGCGACTATAAACACGTCAGCCGACACACGCCGCTGCAATCTGGAACCAGATTTACTGCCCAGGAAATATGGCAGCCTTTTTATTGGTCCAAATACTTGTCACTCATAATTTATTGGCTGTTGCTAGGCCTGCTGTGATGTCAGTGAATCGTCCCTGCCAAGAACATGAGAAAAAGAGAGCGAGTGAGGGAGAGAGTATCTGTTTCATTCATGAAGGGCTTAGGGTTTTGTCAATGTCATAGTTCTTTTCTGATTGCACACACTCATCCACATCATTTCATTTCCTCAAATCTTTATTCCCTTCACTACAGTGGCATGTGGAAGGCTTCTGAAATCATAAGGCCAAGTCTTCTTTTTGCATTCTTTCAGCTTTTTTGTCCAATTCTGGCTCCATTTGAGGAGAAAAGTGTATTTTGTTGATTGAGTATTATCATTAGGACTGTGAAATGGAACACAAACCCATTAGTACTTTAACTACAACAAGTCAACAAGTCAGTAACTGATTTAAAGCTCAAAACTGCAAGTTGTATGTGTCACACGGGAGCGAGGCGAGGAGACGTGCGGGTTCAAGTGCAGGCTGTTTATTGGTAAACACAGAGCAAAAAATACAGGCTTAAGGTCGTTACCGGCAGACAAGTGTGGTGGAGGCAGAGCACAAGAAGTCCAGGCGTGGGTCGGTACACAGTAAATAAAATCCAGATATACAAAGACACCAGGAAACACTGGAACACGGAGTGGCAAGACGACAGGGGTTGACAGTGCAATGGACCGTGAGAAGACTTTCGGGTTTTATACACATGAAACTGGGTCAATGGGTGGAGCTAGACAATGAATTGCTATGGTGACAGATGAGTAAGGCGGAGACATGAATGAATGCACGTGACAACATAGAAACATGAATGAGAGTCCGGGATGACAATATGAGTTCGTGAGAGTGAGTCCAGACACGAAAACAGACATAAAACACTGTTCGCTGGGCATTGACGTGCCATCCCCTGAACTGGGCTGGCACTTCCAGCAGACTGTGACAGTATGTGTTTGATTCACTAAAAAGAACTGATTTATTAGAATTGTTCATTTTGGGAATCAGACTATGCTGGATGTGCTGTATACTTTCGAATACTTAAAATAAATCAGAGTCGAATTATGAGTTGAATTATACTAGAGTAGAGTCTTTTTTTGGGGGGGCTTGAACTGAACTGGTTGCACTAGATGTATTTGATCCATTGGAATCAATTTTTTTAAAAGGCAGTCTACTAATAGTATATAATACTATTACAATAATAAGAACCAGTTCATACGATTCTTCTAGGTACACATCGGGTTTTTGTTGGAGCAGACTTATAATTATTATGATGATCATCATTAGTTAAAAACATTTTTTTTATTTAGAATTGAATGAATGTGGTGAACTGCTTCCTGTCACATGACTTTTTTTTTGCCTGAATTTAATTATTATTATTATTATTATTATACTGCTTCCACACTGTCTCCAATATACCTCCACAGACAAAATGACCCTAAAGCATTTCATATTCAGACTGGAGCCAAAATACAGTCACTTTTTCAGCAGATGAAAAATAAAAAAATGCACACAAGGCCCAGTTACAACTCTTCCTTGACCTACAAAACAAAAGAATGTAAAGCGGTGGAAAGAACAGCACGTACAAACAAGCTTAATTTCATTTAATCTCTTTTGATAGAATAGGTGAAACCACTGCAATTATGGTGTCAGAAGTGTGCAAAAGAAAAGATCAAAGCAGCCTGTCCTTTCTTGAAAAGACAAAATGAATATCAAGGAGAATGTGAGAGCAGTGGGGTGGGATATTTAGAGAAAGGAAAAAAAAAAAAGGCAGATAAAAAATGAAGTGAAATGCCAATGACTCTTTTGAAAAATGATGCACGGTTTATGAAGGACTATTAAAATGTTTATATTTACAGCATTTTGTTCTGTATCGAAATAATTAATTGCCACCGTTTGCAAATTAAACGTACATTACAACGTAATTAAGAAAGCAAATGAGTCCAAGCTTCCCTAAAGCATCCAGAGAGAGAGAGAGAGCGAGAGAGATAGATAATGTACATTTTAAATGTGTGGTTGAGTTAAATAGTTGCAATACATTATCTTATTAGATGTATGTTATTGTTTTTGAGGCTTCGGTTCAGTGTGTTGTTATGGATCATCTTGGTCAGGCTGGTATTAATGATACCGCTTTGTATTTCACACCAATCCTCTTTACCCTTGAATTGCGTCAGATATTTCATGTGAAGAATTTCAGACGCTGACCCTGATCTTCTCTTGATCTATAGGTGCTTCCCGTTATAATACAAACAAGTCAATACGCAACACTTCAAACAGATGCTGAATTTTCCTGCCACGCTCACTCTCAGCTGGGAACGATGTCTATATCGCAGCCAAACTGCGGCCCATAAAGCATAATTTTTTGTCATAACCTTCCCTCTTTAGAGAGAAAACAGATATAAAAGTATATAGCGTGTGCTTTACTGTCACCCCTTCACCTTGCCTGGCAGCTGCACGCGCTGCTGATGGATGCCCCGCATCGCCTAGCTTTTAATTGCTCGTAAATTTTTGATCCAGTAAAACGCTGCATTCTTGAAGCACAGCAGCTCTAGGAGAAGCAGAGAGTGAAACCAATACAATAGAGAAAAAGCAAGAGAGGCAAGATTGTGTTTTAGCAGTGAAGGACAGTCAGCTGACTTGCTTTGCTTGTTCAAAGAACATTGTATGCAGGTGGTTAAATGCATCACTCTGCAAGACAAATACTAATACAAATACATAAACTGTGTCTTGTGCTAAGCCTTTTGTTGATCGATAAAGTTTCGTGTTTGCATGTTGGTCAAGTCTGCTTTGGTTTTGTGTTTTCGTCAGCTTCATTGTATTTGGTTTTGGAATAAATGCTTTCTGCTTCTGAGTCTCTTGTTTGCCACTGAGAAGCAAAGCCAGCAGCATCGTTACAATTGTATCAAAGCATACAAAGTTGACTGGAATGGAGAAATTTTGTAAGTGCACAAGTAACAGGGATGAGCACAAGCAAGCTGATTCAAACACCTGGAAAAGTTTCACAAAGTGGAGTCAGTGCATCAAGAGTCACCACCACACTCAGGATTTTTGCCTTCCTAACTTTAAGCTCTATTTTTTATAAAAATTTCACTTGAAAAAATAAACAAAGAAGAGAATACTTCTTCATGATGTTTAAATATTTTGAGATGCACCTGTTGAGCTGTCAAAGTTGCATGTAAAACTTAGTGATAAAATATTGTTTGATTGTTATAATTTATATAAATATTTATTATTGTTATCATACAATTAAATCATTAGATCATAGTCATACATGTTTTACTTCAGGTTTGTACATCTAATGTTGCTTTAATAGAAAAATAAATAAATAAATAAAAAGTTAATAAAAAGTCAATATTTTCCAGAAAATATTTTAGTCATTTAATTTGTCTTCAGTAAAAGTCAGTTATTTTGGTTTGCAGATGTTGTCCTTATTTTGTCACTATTTTTCACACAGTGTAAATTGGTCATTATGGCTGTACATACAGTAGCTATATTGCAAGCTACATTTAAAGCAAAATATTCTTTACAAAATGAAATACATTTTCATATAATAGAGAAAATAAACTCTTTTTTTCATTTTGACACTTTAAAACCCATTGACTCCAGGATGATTTTACCAGAAGTTATAAAATGCAAACCTGTTTCTGGGTTTTGGTCTAAAAAAATACATCATCCCTGTTGCATTCTATTTCACCAAGCTACAAACATTTATTTAGAATTTCACTGTTGTGGGCAGCGCTTTGTCTAAAGGTTTACATGGGTGTCCAATTTGTCTAATTTGAGTTATAGTACATTTATTGTAGCCATTTTGCAATTTTATTCAGAGGGATGAATGCTACAAACCAGATTTGAACCCACAAGAGCAATATAGTGTGTTATATCAGGCACACGTGCTAACCACTTTTCCAGAGACTCCAGCACATTCAGCACTTTAGGCAGAAACTAAGTAGCGATCTAGTAATGTAAAGTAAATGAACTAGCCCTCATACTCCTCTAACTTCCTTTCATCATTGCTCTCTGTCTCTTGTTCTTTTTACCCCGCAGCAAGAACGTTCCTTCTCATCAGTCAGGACTCCAGTGGAGATTTGTGAGGGTATGAGAGTATAAACACATCCTCACTGATCAGAGACCAGCTCGTTCTGCTCTTGAACATTTCCAGACCGGCCCTCACACAGCTATGACTGACTGTGAGTCAGAGGGTACACACAACAACAGCACAGCGTCTCACACACACACACACACGCTGACCAGCGGCCTGACAGAGAGTGAATGAGATGGGTTAGTGTAATCAACCCCAGTAATGTCACCCCCAATTACTCATTCTCTTAAAAGGCTATTAAAACATAATTGCCGAACGATTTACATCCCTGTTAATGCAGCCACGGATAATTTATTATTTTCCATAAGCCTTTCTTTTTTATGCGGACAAAAAGAGAGAGGGAGAGACCGTGCGAAGAAGAATAATATCTTGAGTCAGTGGGGAAAGGGATGTTGGTTGCAAAGTAAAGTCATTTAAATCCCACCCAAATGCCTCCAGGTTATTTAATAATAAACTAAACACTAATATACTGTATGCTAGTGGACCAGATAATATTCAGGTTGAAGAGAGCCCAGTATTATTGTGTGACTCCTGTTTGTATTGCCAAAGGACATTTAGTCCACCCTAGCAACCTGATTTATGAAACGTACGTACCAGTGTATTTGTTCTGAAATTCCTGGGTCTAGCATGGGGGAAAAATGAGGGTTTATGAAGGCAAAATTGATGTGGAAATGTTGTTAGGCGTACACCAACTGATTAGCATGCATGCTTTTTGCTGTCATATAATTGAAATGATAAAAAATAAATAATTCAGCATTAAAATGTGAACGTAAATTGAGAAATCACAATATTCTTTAAGCAAATAGGCAACTGCTTTTTAATAATTATGTCACTAAAATTATTATTTCCAGAAAAAAAAATAAACAATTATTAATATTATAACACCAGTCAAAAGTTTGGAAACAGTAAGACTTTTAATATTTATATATACAGTATATATTTATTTATTTATTTAAGATATTTCTTATGTTCATCAAGACTGCATTAATTTGATAATAAATGCAGGACAACATTTAATACTGTGAAATATTATTGCGATTTAAAATTATTTTATTATACATTAAAATATAATTTATTCAGCATCATTACTTCCGTCTTCAGTGTCAAATGATCCTTCAGAAATCATTTTAATATTCTGATTTATTTTCAGTGCTGGAAACTGTTGTGCTGCTTAATATTTTTTGAAACCAGTGATATTTATATTTATTTATTTTCTTGACAGAAATTAAAACTTTTATTCAGCTAAGATGTGTTAAATGACAAGAAGTGATCAGCATATTAGAATGAATTCTGAAGGATCATGTGACACTTTAGAGAAGAGTAATGACTAGGAAATTAAGCTTTGCATCACAGAAATAAATTATATTTGAAAGAATATTAAAATATTGGTTAATATATGGTAAAAATATTTCACAATATTGCCTTTTTACCTGTATTTTTAATCAAATAAATGCTGTCTGGATGAATATAAGAAAGATCTTTAAAAAATATTACAAATCCTATTTCCAAACTTTTGACTGGTAGTGTATATATATATATTTATTCTACTCCAAAAATACATATTTGTGGCTATTCTATTATCTGGAGTTGGTGTCAAGTTAAAGTTTTTATTTATTTTATTTATTTATTGTTCATGTATACCCTAGTGAACAATAAATATACTAAAATGTATTGGATAATGCATTTACATTTTTGTAATTAAATTCAAGATATTTGAAGTGTACCTAAAGTATACTTGCAATAGTTCCACTTAAGCACACTATCAAATATACTTCAGTATATCTTTAGTTGGACTTCAGCACTACTTTACGTGATTAAAGTGCATCAGGTACAAAATGAATTGTTCCAATTTAGTAGACTTTAAGTATACCAGTTTAGCATACCACAAATACAGTTGCAGGGTATTTTTTGTATTAAAGACTGATATTATTCAAAGATCATACAGTCCTCATCTATATATTGGCATTAAAACACGTTTAGTATTAAGACATGTGCACTGTGCACAAGTAGTACTCCAAATGTAGTTTAGTTATAATTTTCATATCACACAAGTCTCAAACAATATGCTAGTAAATGTGTTCTTAGATCTGAACTACGCTTATGAAATAAATGTATAATGTATAAATATATCATTTTTTACTAGGGTATCCTAGACAAATAGTTTCAGAAATGTTTATACGTTCACATGTTGGATCATTATTTAATGAGGCCCCAGGTATGGACCAGGTTTAATCTTACCATTAACTCTTTCCTTTTACCTTGTTTCTCACCTCCCCTGCCTACAGGAATCAGGACCTTGTTTTTCCCCTAGTGTCCTACTCTAAGTGGTGCTAATAAAGATCAATTAGAGTAATTAAGTGCTTTGGTTGAATTAATCCTGGCTGGTGAATATATTAGCTTTTACTCGTTACACTCCTCCTTGCTAAAGTTGGAGAAGATGATCCCAGGGTCGTCCCGCTGAGGATCTCCAAACCATTCTTTGGTTTGAGGCGCCAGGAATGCCTCACCTGTGTAACTGTTTTGCATTTCTCAAGACGGAAACACTGTCCATTAAAGCTGCTGCTTAATCTCCTTGACCATTGCTGGGAAAACCTATTTATACCTGCGCATCTCACCATATGCTCATGTTCGCTCACACTCTCTCTCTGTCTCTCTTCCAAGGCCTGTGTTAGTGGAAAGCAATTGTGTGGAATGTGTAAGAATTAAGTGCCCCATCATTCAGACTAGACATGCAATTAGATGAGCTGCGGCAGTTTCCAACAGACAAGCACAGAGTCTTGCCGCTATAACTCAGCCCTTCCCCCCTCCCTTTCCTTTTTATTCCATAAAACACACAAATACTCACAAACACGTGCTAATTTAGACAAGACAATTTTTTTGCATTTTGTACTAGTCTAAAACTATTTTGTACTACTAGTTATTCTCGCTGTGTTGCTTGCTGTGCTGCCTTTAGTCTTCAGTGTGACATTATTCTTCACAAACTCGAATATGCTGATGTTTATTATAAATTATTGGTACTTGATTAATAATTGTTCATGGTATTATCAATTTTGAAAAGTTTTTACCAATAAATATGTGTACTTAATAAAAGGCTCAAAACAACAGCATTTATTATTATAACATTATATAAATTATAAGTTTTGATCAATTTATTGAATCCTTGCTGAATAAAGAATTTTTGAATTATTTGTAGTGTATCATGGGTTCCACAAAAAAAACATACAGCAAATATTGTTTTCAGCATTGATAGTAATAATAATGATAATACTTTTTTTTTTTTTTTTACAGCAAATCAACATATTAGAATCAATTGTAAAGTATCATATGACACTGAAGAGTATAGAGCTGAAAATTCAACATCACAAGAACAAATTACATCTTAAAAAATATTTAATAATTTTAAACTGTGATAATATTTCAATGTATTTTATCGTGATAATACTGTTTTTTTTTACTGTATATTTGGTAGTATAAATGCATAAGAGACTTCTAATAAACTTTTGACCTTAAAAAAAAACCTTTGCTTGTGTTTACACTGCAATAATGATCTATTTTTGAATTATGAATTTTTTCAGTAGTTCTTGGTTAACTTATGTTGTACAAGCACCCACACGTGCCTGGGAAATGCCGAAATCTAGTTACGCCAATATATTAGTTGTAACAGAATCTATAATTGTTGTGATTGAGCTTGCTGTGTGTCTGCTGTTCGTTTTTCTATTTCCTCTTCACACCCTTGCTAATATTTTTAGCATGTAGCTGCTTATCCATCCTGGGAATGACTATTGATACCAGGATATGTGCTCAGCACAATTTCCACTAATTCTGATCAATGTCGTCGACTCGCCAAGTACAAAATGGTGAATTGCTGGCGTAGAGGGATAATTGCCTTTCATACACCGAATTTGGCATGCACTTCTCCCACTAGACCCAGTTGAAACGGTGCCTCTACCCCCAAAACTGTCGTCCTTAATGAAATGGTAATTACTAACACAGCAGAACAGCTGAGAGGCTCCGCCAAGCCAACAAGGACAAATACAGGAAAAAGAATTAAGAGAGGTAGAGGGAAACGGAAGAAAAGAAAGAGCAAATAGGGAGAGGAATGAACTGGATTTCACTAAGCTCTCCGCTAGGAAGCAGTAGGAGTTTGATAGCTTTGTCGTTTCAATCATTTGTCCACAAATTAGTGGCATTTCTGAAGATTGGCCACATTTTGCTCCGTGAGAGTGGCTATGCCGGCATGGTAATTGATTGCTCTCTAAGCGAACATGTCTTTAACCTTTCTGAGGTCGGGCCCAGTCAGATGCCATCAGTCCTGTCAGAGTTTTAGATGCCTGGAGCCATTTATCTTTGCGCGCTCCCTCGTTCGCTGCCCAATTTGTAGCCGGTGAGGCACTGTAGGTGGTTTAATTACGACCGGAATGGGAAAACAAAACAGGAATGGCACCTCACACAAAGGGCTCCACTGTGAGCAGAGTGTCCACGTGGGCCATTGCCAGCAACCCAGCACCCTGAAACTGAGACACAGAGGGCTCTGGAACAGAGCCACAATGGAGGCTGAACCACAGCCAACATGAACCTGAGCCAACATGGAGAACGAAGAAACGCCCTTGTGTGCAGGACTGTGTGTGTGTGTCTGTGACTACATTAGTTGTATGCGAGTAAGTGAATGTGAATATTGTGCATGCTTAGGGCATATACAGTATGATAAAAGCATGGTTTTAATGAATTAACTGATTAATGCAATTTATAGAGCTTTACTTTGAATTTGTATAAGGATGTTTCAAAGTCGATACTTAAGAATGTTTTTTTGTTTGAATGCTCCTCAGTATTCAGAATTGCTCCCACCTCCCATTATTACTATGAACTTTAACAAATTAATAAGCAATGTCGGGACCATTACAGGATTTAGTAAATCAATTTAGTAAATGCATTTCGATGATACTGAACTTTTATTATAATATAATGGTGAATTGTATACTGAATTATTATATAATATAAACAATAATAATAATTAACATTTTATTAATAGTAAACCACATTTTGCCAGGGGTGTTTTCAAACTTTTGAAGGGCGGTGTATACTGTATATATACTGTTCAAGTGTTTAGGATCAGGATGGATTTTTTATGTATTTGAAAGAAGTCTATGATGGCCATCAATAAACATTATTACAAACTTTAAAATTAACAATATTTTGCTATATGAATGAATATCTATTTTCTATTTAAATATATTAAAATGTAAAGTATTCCTGTGATGGCAAAGCTGAATTTTCTGCATCATTTACTCCAGTTACATGATCCTTCAGAATCATTAATGTGCTGATCTGGTGCTGAAGAAGATTTATTATTATTATCAATGTTAAAAGCAGTTGTGCTACTTAACGGGTGTGGAATGGTTGTGGAATCTGGGAGTAGAAAGCTCTAACAAGCAGCATTTGAAATGTTTTTTGTAAGCAATTTTGATACATTTAGTGTGTCTTTTCTAAATAGAGTAGTAATAAATATCTGTGATCATTATTGCTGCCACTGTATCTGAAGGCAACAAGTCTCACTACAACTCGTCACATTTTGACACTTGGTCAAAACCCTTTTGCTTTATTTTTTGAAGCACAAGGTACCCCTTTTAAGTCACTTTTCGACGTGAAGGGTCCTCTGTTGTTTTGAATAGGAAATCCTTAGTGTCAATATGCTGATTTTTTGTTGTCATAATTAAAAGACATATTGGGTAAAAACAATGGCATTATTGCATATACAGTATGTAAAGGTGTGATTTTTCAATGTAAACAGTCATAACAGTTTTATTTAAATGATATTATTTACACATTTATGAGTACTTTAACCCAACCCCTGCCCCTAAACCTACCATCTGTCAATAAAACACAAGATAGCAGGCAGATACAACCTCAGTCATAATTTATTTGAAAGACATTAATATTCCAAGTGTTTTGAGGCAAAACGATTGATTTGTGAGAGGAATAGATGCGGTCGCTGTCTCTGTCTTCTGTACACTTGCTGCGATTTAAAAAAATGCAGCTACAAGAATCCTTACGTCAACATTGGTTGTGAAAAGCCATTGGCGCTTGCATACTGTATCTCGAGACCAGGGGCGGACTGGCCATCGGGAGTAGCGGGAGTTTTCCCGGTGGGCCGATGGGTCTGTGGGCCGGTACGGCCGAGA
>JAUCMT010000032.1:18894478-18911627 GCA_032357475.1 Enteromius thamalakanensis
CTGTTAGTCCTGTTACACATTTGTACTTTCATTACCAAAAAGTGTTGTTACCAATGTCCTGTTACACATTTGTACTTGCACACACCATTCTGAGGGTTGTTACATGTGTGTAGTTACAGAAATATTACAGCTGTAGATACTATGTAGCAATGTGCACTTACACTAGATACACATCTAGTTACTATAGAAGTACACAGGTATTAGGGCCACTTAATATGAAGTGGAACAGAAGTAATTTTTTGCAGGGTGGATGTTGATGTACCAATTTGATCATTAGTAATAATGTATATTTAAAAATGTTGCATATTTCCATGGCCACAAAACGTATTATTAATACTGACAGCATCAAAATCTTGCCAATTTCATATGTGAACATCTTGTAGAATGTTGTTTTCTAGAATATTGTACTGTACTAGTTAAAAATAATATACATTAACATTTTTCAGCATGTATAATTCTGAGACTGGATGAACTATTTTTTTTTTAATTGCTCTCTGCGAATAACAAAAGAATTACAATGTGCTTTAAAAGGTAAAACTACTTGTGATACAATAACAGTATGTTAATAATAATAATACATTTAAAATAATGTGATAATAAGCACCAGTTTGCAATATTAGGCAGCATAACAAAAAGTTTTTGGATGGCTAAAATAACTGGAACTGACTGACGCCGCAAGCCTTCTGCTATCAAGTTTACTACATAATAGTATGTTACTATAAGTATATTTGTAATTTGTAAAGATGTTTATGTTTTTAAATACTTGAAGAATTTAGTGATATACTTATTTTTAACTTCGACTGCATGGCTTTGAGCTTGCAGATTTCTGAAATTTCTTCTGAAACTCCTGAGATAACTAACGTCTTTCTCTCAGGGGAAAAATCTGAGAAGCAGGCTACTTTAGCAGAGTTTAGCATTTGATCTCCATTTAATCTCATCGCTGTTTAGGAGAAATGACTGAAGTATAACAAAGGTCTCATTTTTCTTTCCATTTCCATGCACAGCTCTAATCTTTCAACCTATAAACAAAAGTGTACCGGTCACTGTGTGTGAGTATTCATATTCAGGCGCTTTGTTGTTGTGGACGTTCTTTGATGTGTTTGCGTTGGTTGTGCATTCTCTTGATTGACAGGCGGGCAGATAAACTGGGATGCATGTGTCTGTGTCTCAATGACATGCCGCTTTGCCCAGAGGGACGGGGGAAGTGGAGCGCTGCACTTCCTGCGGAGGGGCGGGGTCCTCTCTGCGGGGGTTTTTGAGCTGGCACACGCGCGGGCAGCCGCTTCGCCACCCCCACCCCCGCGGGGGAGAAAGGGCCCCTCTTCTCAACCTCCACTAATGTATAATTCATGCTAAGTAGCAATTTTGATGTTTTGCTGGAGGGATAAAGAAATCCAAGAAATTCATAAATAAAGTTCCCTTTTTTCTCATCTCTAGTTAATTTATGTTATCACACAATTAGCTGACACAGAGCCTTGGATGTATGGCTCCCCTACAGTTGCGCCTGCACTACCGAGAGAGACATGCTGAAAAATGACCCAATAAGGTTGGTCAGGCTTCCCCAACAGGAGAGCCTTGTCAGGTGTCACTTGTCTCACATAATGGACCTCAATGCCCTATGGGACAGCCAAAAGTCCTCTGATCCAATCACATCTTCTTATTAAGGATCTTTGCAAGAGTTTTTAATAGAGCAGAAACCACACTGTTTTTCTTATCTGCTCTGGAGCTTGTGGACTGTTCATGTCTATGGCACACAAACACAAAATACTTAATATCACTTCAGTGGCATGTTGTTATGATAAAGAATAAAGATGATTTTGGATTTTTGTAGTAATTTATACTCTATAAGTGGGTATTCTGTGAAGTTTGTTTACCTTCTTATTGTAATATGTAAATATAAAGCTATATTTATGAAAATGTATAAACAGCTGTTTTCCATTATTGAGATTAGTAATAATGTATGTAATGTATGTATTAAATTATATATACATGTATAATATATTTAAATACATGCATATATAATATTTATTCTTGTTATTACTATTATTTATGTGTGTATTTTCACAATTTTTTTATGGAATAAATAATCTAAAAAAATAGACAAAGAAATTTGTTTAATATTTTAATATATGCAATACTTTCAAAACTGTGTGTGTGTCTGTGCATGCTTGGGCAAACATTGAATGGGTCAAAAATATCAATTATTATTTATGACAAAAGTTGTTAGGATATTAAACAAAGATCATATCAAAACTTAATTTTTGATTAGTAAAATGTATTGCTAAGAACTTTTAAAGAAACACTTTAAAGCCGGTTAAGTTTTTTTTTTTTGCACCCTCAGATTTCAGATTATCCTGGCCAAATATTGTCCTATCCTATATATAAATATTGTTTATTTAACTTTCAGATGTATAAATCCCAATTTCATAAATTGACCCTTATGATTGGTTTTGTGGTCCACAGTAACACACACACACACACACATATATATATATATTATTCATTTATTTATTTATTTTAACTTGCTAATTTAAAAAAGATTGTAATGTTTTCTGGCGGTTTTTTATGTTTAATGGCTCTTCGTGGCACTGCAACACAAAATAACGACTTCAACGGCATGTTATGTGAGGTTTGTTTTTTAAAAAGCACCAAGACGTATCTGTTTTTTATACTGTGATTCCTGAAACAAATTTAGCATAATGGTTCTTGCTTTTCGTTAAGTGTTCGGACGGTTGATTTTGAACCGACTTCAACTGTGCAATCAAGAGCTGACAGAGAGTGAGCAGCGATAAAGTGACGGTCCCTCTAATGGAGTCACTTTCAGCCCAATCCACTGATCTGAGTGCAGGTGTGAGGCGATAGAGCGCTCACTATATCACCAGCCATGCCAAAACTGTCATCTCCCCCCGCCAGCTTTTTCATTAAGGCCTTTTACTTCACGCAATATCATTTGCTTTGACATTTCGGCGGGATGTTTTTAGCACCACCTCTGTTTCCTCTGCGCTGTTTGAAAGCCAGTGGTCATTTGTCAAATGGACTGATTTGTTCTTCAGCCCAGCAAAGAGTCCCAGTGCTTTGCAGTGTGATTTAGCTTCGGTATTGTTAATGTTGCAGTGTATTATCAAATATCAAAGCATCGCAGATGGTAAGATTCAGCTTGCGAGGCAAATGTTTTGGGTGAATGTGTTTTCTTTGTTTAAAGGATGCCATTAAAGCATTAAACCAGCAAGAGAGAGCGCCAAAATTCGGTCTCTGTAGTGCCAACACCTTCAAGGTCCCAGTGTGCGTGTGTTTAATTAAGACCTTTTGTCTTAATTACTTAATCACACTAATTAGTCACAAAGGTGAAATAGAGCTACAGTATACTGGAACTGTACACTTACAAGAACAGACTGTAATGGCAAGATGGTGTTGTTTACATGTTTCTGAAAATCATGAACTCAGTTGAATATCTATTATCAGTTTTGATATTCTGATCGTATATCCAGTTCATAAAAAAAGATAGAAAAATACGTGCGAATTACCTTTAAATATCAAAAATATATTTGCTGACTCATCCTCAAGTACTGTATGAATTTCTATGTTTTGACGAACACAAAGGAAGATATTTTTAAAAAGTGTGCAACCAGTGGGTCACCTTTGACTTCTATTGTAGGAAAAAAAATACTATGAAAGTCAATAGTGACCGAAAACGCCTGGTTTCAACAGAACAAAGAAACTCCTACAGGTTTGGAACTACTTGAGGGTGAGTACATGATGACAGAATTAAAATTTTTAGGTGAACTAAAAACTTAATTTAAATTGTAAATTGTTAAAAGAGGTGTGACTCCCCCAAAACATTATGAAGTTTATATATTAATAATTCATGATGTTTGTAAAATGTCTTTTTCATTTTTTAAAGGAATTTTCTTTTTCAAAAATGCTGATTAATATGTCAATATTGTAATGACAAATGTTGTTTTTAATAGCTGTTTTGGCCATATATTCAACCCATAAGACAAGATAAACATATACTACTATTTTTAGTTTTTAGTCTTAAAATATTAGAATTACTTATTAGAATTTTTATATAATATTACTGATAGTTATAAATTTAGACTATTATTAACTATAGTTATGAGGTTAGACTATTGTAATGCTTTATTGGGTGGTTGTTCTGCATGCTTGATAAACAGACTACAGCTGGTGTCTGTCGGAAAAGGCAATTTGACTTCTCTCTTAACATTTAATCATAGTTCCTTTCTCATAACTGTCTTTCTGGGTTGTCAGCAGAAAAATCCGTTCTTTTAAATCTCTTTGACTTTGTTGGTGTGTTTGTCTCGACTGTAGGTGTAAAGCGCAGCTAGCGTCAGCACTAGAGAGGTTCAC
Organism: Enteromius thamalakanensis; assembly: GCA_032357475.1. Lineage (NCBI taxonomy): Eukaryota > Metazoa > Chordata > Actinopteri > Cypriniformes > Cyprinidae > Enteromius > Enteromius thamalakanensis. Next base: position 18,898,847 of record JAUCMT010000032.1, read on the forward strand.
GGAGGGTCTCCGTCACGGCCGCTTGTTCGTTCGGTGCGCCCCAGTGGACAGATGTGAACAGGGAGAGGGGGACGGATGAGGAATGGTCTTGGCTTGTCACCAGGGCAATGTGTAAGGCTGGCCGGCCAGTCGGCTCGCAGCTTGCGCCTGCATTCCCCTTCGCTTAATTAGGGGTTGTTGGTACCACAGAAGGTGTCACCAACCTTTTCAGTCCAATAACAGATGGTGTTCTTTTTTTTGAGGTCCTGCCAAAGCCCACTGTCCCGCTCCTGGGAAAATGACCTAACTTGCAGGCAGCTGCTTAGTGCGGCTTGAGTGCCTCTTAAAAGAGACTTCTATCAGGGAATTAGCGGGACATACCACTGCAGCCTGAGGGGTGTGAGTTTGAGATGAGTCCACCTTTACTGGCCCTCTCTAAGCCGTTCTGAGGGACGAGCTCTCCGTTCACATTGAAATACAAAGTGACACTATGGACGGGGTGGGAGGTGGGCTGACACACTGACCGTTTTACATGGTCATGGCCCAACCACCCCCCCCTCCCAAAGCAGATGGTGTGTATAACAACACAGAATGTGGTCCAGGGGAGGTCAGGGAGGGACAAAAAGTGAAAGGGTCCCCAGACAGTTGGGGGAAGAAAAGGCCTGCGGAGCGTGAGGGAGGAGCCAGGGGAGGAGAGAAGGGGGAGAGAAAGCAGAGAAGTTTTTCAAAGCACTGGTCAGTGAGAGGCTAAAAGAGGAGGCAGAGAGCGTCAGGCCGCAGATGCGATACGTGGGAAGGCAGGGGGTTGGAGCTTTACAAGCTGCATGCTGGGTACACACAGCACTACTGCTGTCAGTCACCAACTCACTTGGCTCCTCTCTCTTTCTTTAGACTCTCTCTCTCCCTCTAAAATCAAATGATCAATAAATCATGCCAACATATGTTTTTCCATTATTTTAACTCATCAGATTAATGTAACAGATTTGATCCTTAATTAAAGCTAGATTTTTAAATCACACTAGATTCAGCTCAGATTTTTGAGTTGTTTTATATAATTGAAATCAAATATGAATGTTTGATAACATTTTGACATAGGATCCAGTTCTCAATATTAACTAGTTGTTTATTAGCATGCCTGTTTTTGACATATTTTCTGTTTATTAGTACTTCTAAAGAACATGTTCTACATCCCTAATTCTACCCAATACCTAAACTTAAAAACTACCTACTATTAATTAGTAGCAAATTAGTAGTTTATTAAGGCAAACGTGGTATCTAATTTTCTGTTAATAACAAGAATTGGACTTTAAAGGGTTAGTTCACCCCAAAGTGAAAATTCTATCATTTATTATATGTTGTTACAAACACATAAGACCTTGTTTAATACATCTAACAGTAAATAGATCTGTAAAACATTGTCATGCTAGGAGAATGCTTTCTGGATCATTTCCATTGTATTGCTGTCTATGGAGGGTTAGACGGCTCTCTGAATTCATCAATAATATCTTAATTTGTGTTCCGGAGATGAACAAATGAGAGTTATGGGTTTATGGGTTTGAAAAGAGAGGGTGAGTAATTAATGACATCAGTTTCATTTTGGGGTGAACTAACCTTTTAAAGCTGTAGTCTATAAGTTTTGCCTCTTTGCAAGATCTATGAAAACCTGGAATAGCAGTTCCTTATGGAATTATATTACATGGTTGGGTTTGTACCCCGGCATGGCTCCAGCATGGATGATTCTAATGTTTCGGGGTGAATGTTACAGGACATACTGATGCAGTGCCATGCTCAAATGTTCTGCGAAAACCATTGTGTGAAAAAACATTGTGAATCAACATTTGATTCCACTGTCCTCTACAAGTAGACTAACTATATAGAATAGAATAGAATAGAATAGAATAGAATAGAATAATGTATTTCTGTATGACATCAGGACTGTAAAATACATATCTGTTTTCTTTTCTGTTTTGAGTGCTTGCGAACTAAAGTGTCTAGTCTGTTGCAAATGCTGCACAAATCATTTTAATTTTAAACAGACTCCACATACCAATGCTTTTGCAAATCACTCATTCAGTCTTTTAAGTTTTATTTTATCTGAACAGCTTGGTCGCCAGACTTTTTGCACACACCATCAATAGCAAAAGAAAAGCCTCTCTTCTCCTAACAAGCATTTTTCCTTCTGCCGTCTCTCCTTTCCTCTCTATCAATCAGATGCCCGAGCACATTTACGGGCATAGAGAGATTTGCCGTATTGATAGATGCAGACCCTGAACTTTTAATAGCCTTTGCTGGTGGCTCAGGTGATGGGTGTGAGATGTAGGGCAATACTTTTAATCGCTGATGAGACAGAGGATCCTATCGGGTGGTCATCCTTCTATCAAAAAGTGCTCTGGCACTCACAACATAGCTCATATGTGATGGTGGAACTGCACGATTCTGGATAAAATGAGAATCACGATTTTTTTTCTTAGAATAAAGATCACGATTCTCTCACGATTCTGGAAAACTTTTTTTATTATAATATGTATATAGTATAAAAAACTATTGCTTTATTTTGGCTGAGCTTTCAATGTTGTTACGGGAAAGCATGAAGCTGATTGGTTGCTTCTTGTCGCATGACCGGCGGTGCGCTTGCGGCAATCTGAAAAGCTACAAAGCTACATATCTACATTTGAAATAATGACAATTAAATAATGAAATAATCACGGATGTGTGCGAAACGGAACGGAACCGGCGCAACAAGCACATCTGGCCTCTGCCTGCGCAAAACCATGTGTGACGTCAGGTGTCATCACGCCCGCTGTGAGTGATTGCATGTTATCTCGAGATCAGACAAGTTATGTTCGTCTCCTGTCCTTGAAAATATAATCGGCTGAATCATATAAATGCTGGATTAAAATTGTGTGGGGGTCGAATCGAGATCGCGATCTTTTAACTATTAATTGTGCAGCTCTATGTGACGGCATAGTCAGATGAATGCAGACCTTTTGAGTACCTTACTGCTGTGATATGACTGGTTTGCTACCAACCCCCCCATAGCCAATTTAAAGCTTTGATTGGTGAAGAGTGTACAGTTCTGTTAATGTCAGTTGACACAGATCTGGGGCCTGTTTCAGTAAGGAGGTTAAACCAACTAGGAGTTTAAACTTGAACTCTAAGGGTGGGTTTCCCGGACCAAGATTAAGCCTAGTCCTAGACTAAAATGGCCATTTAAATCATACTAACAGAAATGTGCTTTCTCTGTTATGGTTTTAAAAAGTCTAAGACTTAGTGTAGTCCAGAATTGAATAGGCTAATTTCCTGAAGGAAGACTAGAGCAACTTCAAGACTAAATTGAGGATTAAATTAAACCTACCAGGAGGCAGGTTTAACTTAATTTGGAGAAAACATGAATTACCTGGACTATGTCAATGATGATCAGCGCTTTCCACCAGCCAGTCAAGTTCTTGCAGACAGAATTGACCAATTGCAATGTTTTGATGAAGTACGTTTTCGAGATTGTTTCTGCATGCATAAAGTAAATGCAGTGGAGATAACTTCACTCTTAGAGCCCAGGCTTTCATCTGTGACCTAAAGAGGACAGCTTATTCCAGTTTGTCTCCAGGTGCTCATAACTTTAAGGTTCTTGGCATGTGGCACCTTTCATCGGGAAACTGGGGATGTAAAGTCATGTAAAGTGGGGCTATGTAAAGTCATTCACAGAGTGTGCAGGGCCTTTTGTGAATTAAAAGCACATTACATAAACTTGATGCTAGAACCCAGACTAACTACAAGGTACTATTCTATGAATATGGACATTTCCCAGGATTCAGAGGTTGCATAGACGGAAAGCATATTCCCATTAAGCGTCCCTGTACTACAGATGCTGAAGAATACAGGAACCGAAAGAACTGGTTTTCCATAAATGTCCAAGGTGTATGCACTCGCCAGTTAGAGTTTTCAAACATTGTTGCACGGTGGAAAGGTGAAACTCATCTCTGTATACTCAGTTTGAAATAATTTTGCTTGTTGACATTGGGTATGCTCAGAAGGGTTTTTTTGTTTACACCATACTTGCACCCAACAACAGCTGAACAACTGCGCTACAACCAGGCTCATATAATTGAGCGCATGTTTGGTGTTTGGAAGAGTCTTTTTCAGTGCCTTAGGAAAACAGTCAGATTCAAACCAAGTAGATGCTGCACTGTCATCATTGCAACAGTGTACTTCACAACTACCAAGAAAAGCAGGGATCCCCCAAAAGAACAGGATGAAAATCCAGATGTGCCACCATTTACAACAAAATCACAGAGAAGGACTTGCATACAGGGATGCTTTTGCATTGTGCCACTTTAAATACATATGTTTACATTATTTAACTTTCAACCCTCTGTTCAGATCCGATACATGTAATAATAAAACCAATTATTTGTTAAAAACATTTTGGTCTGGTATGTTACTAAAACCATCTTTTCTTAATAAAACAATATTTCTTTCACAGATTCATATACTGATGTGACATTTGAGCCTTTTGCATCTCTCTCTAGTTCCTCTTTATCTCCGGTTCTACCTGAAGTATCTTCATTTCATGCTCCTCCTTAAGATACTTCAATTTATGTTGACGAATCATTAGCTGCATAAACATTGCCGCCCTTGCATCTGAGGATGTGGAGGGTAAACTGCTTTCTAATTCTTCAGTTCTGACATGAACAGTTCATATATGGTCAAATAAATACAGATTAAATTGATTTTACATCATATGACCGAAGCAAATAGAAGTTTGAGAGGAGAGAAACAAAAGCCAAAATCAAGTACTTAATATAGGTCCATAATCTGAACTGTCCAGATGGTCATCATCTGGTATGTTCTCCAAAGGTTGCTGGTTCTCCAGTAATCCTGTCAGTAACTCATCCAACGATTGAGATGAGAAGTTGTGGTATTGTTCTTGTAGATGTGTGTTCATATGCATTAAATTCATTACAAATAGATGTCCAGGCATTCCGTTTCTTTGATTCAACAGCTGATGTGTGCAGTTTATCTTCGATAACAGGATGTCTCGAAACTATATGCTTTCAGACTTTACTCATGTTCAGAAAAGTTCTTTGATCATACTCTCTCAACTTCTTTTCTTCTTTTCAACTTCCATTGCCATTTGCTTCTCAGTTGCATACAGTTTTAACCTTTTCTTGGTTCAACCTTTGCCTATAAGGAATGTAAAAGTTTTTAGAACAAATAATAATCCCATGAATCTAGTTACAGTACATGTCCCTGTTGAAGGTCAGTGAATTGAAGCTATTGTTTTATTTATTTGCAGTAATATCAAAGGTAAAACTTAAAACTGTTATTGAATCTAATTGTAATTTTCATGTAGGTGCAAGCCTGCCGGTATTAAAAGAACATGTCAGCAGCTGAAAATGAAATATAAAAACATAATTCAAGGTTTGTGCATGTTTTTTTTTACAAATACATACAGTGCACATAGTGGCCTTACTTACTCCCCATCCCCGATGTTAGTGATGTACGAACAGATTAGATTATGGATATATGTAATTGATAGCAACGAAAAACTGTAACGCTCAAACAAAAATGTAACGTTATGGGGAAAAGACAAAAAATTTCCACTCTGGGTCTCAAAATTCTTGCCTGACGTAAATGTAATTCTCTACGAATTAATACAGCCTCCTAATCTATGGGATCCTCCAAAAAAGGACAAGCCATTTGCGTAACTTTGTTCTTTGTGTGACAGAAATGTGGGCATTGAATGGCTAAGGCGAGAAATACCGCTTTGTCTTTAAAAAAGGAGAGGAGACCAACAGAAACTTGGAGTTTAGAGAATAAAACCTGCTCCTGACCAGGTTAGGTTCACACAGTAAGTTACCACTGAGCAAAAGTTACTTCTCTTTCCGAAACAGGCTTGACTTACCCTGCTTTCTCGAGTTTGACAAACCTGCCATTTTGAAACGGAAACCCCAGAGTTTCTCTTATTTCAGGGTTAACATACTCTGAGTTTTCACTCAACCTTCTCTCTGAAACGGGCCCCTGGAATCTGCTCAGGAAGCTCCTACTCAAATTTACAACAAACATTCTCTTTTCACACTATGCTGCAAATGAGCCAATTCATTTCCAGCCGATAAGAGCTCACGAGAGGCCTGATTTCAGCTTAATCACTTCATATTCTTGGCGTACGTTTGTGGGTATGTTGTTCAAACGTTACCTCCCTGTGTTGTGTGAGAGCTCTTAGACATTCTTGGAGAGATGTGTGTGTGTGTGTTAATGAGAGTGCACAGGGAGCCGGGCTGTTTAACAGGAGTCATGTCTTTGTGTTGGCCTGCGTGGAGCGCTTTAGTTAACAGTGAATAATGGTGCTTGATTACAGCCCATGAGACGGCACATTGCTTAAAATCAATTCTCAATGCAATTACCCACCGCAAACGCCTCCCTTCTCTGCCGGACAGAATAGGAAGTGATTGTGTCAAAGGACAACATCATCTCTGCAAATGACTTGTTGCCTCTTCGTATAGGGCCATTAGATGTGGCAGAATATCAGTCAGGAGGCCTTTCAGCACAGTCGTTCTCATATGTACATATTCACACCTTAGAGAGTACAGACATGCTAACATGTTGATTTATTTGTAGACATATTGAGAGAGATGCTTGTCGGGCTGTATAAACACACACATACACAGGAAAAACTACAGTCAAGTCCAATAACAAACACAAACACACAATTGAATTATTGATGTCTGCTTAGCGTTGCTGTCTTTCTCAATCTCTATGTTTTTCCAGTTCTAAAGTGAGGTTTTGGTTTGTTATGTGCAGGCCTGGTGTTTCAACAGACTCTAAAGTTGTTGGTGCGTTGAAAAAAAAATGTATAACCGTAGAAGATGGTAGTGTAGTAGTATGTGTTTTGTGCATAGACCGGGGATAGCCCTAATGCCCTAATGAGAATGCCTAATGCCTTTTTCTGTATGTGTTGGGCTGTTTTTTGTGTCCAATTCATTAGTTATTTTATCAGGCTTTGAGTGAATGGATGCATCTCTATGGAAACCACTGGTGAACTGTGGTGATTTGTCTTTACAGCCTGAAACTAACTCGCTTGTAGGTTAAGCACACACACACACACACACTTCAGTAACTGGCGTCTAGCAGCTGTGCATTTGATCCTTCAATAAACTCCACCTAAAAACTAATACTAACCAATCCTACCTTAGCAACTGTTGCATTCTGCCATATAAGAATAGAATTATTCCATCCAAGGAAAGCAGTATGTCATGCAATGGCACACATCATTTCACACATCATTTTCCATGTGCAAATACAATTTTGAGGCAAATATTAACTATGTAATCTTGATTATGTAATCTAATTCCAAAAATTAAGTATTTATGATTAGTTCCAATTTCAAATACTTGAAATCATATGACAGTTACTTTTTTTTATACTTGATTATATTACTAACTACTAATTTGTCATGTAATTTGTAATCAGTAATGGAATATAGTTTGTAAGTAATCTTGCCGGCTCTGTGAGGAACAGCTTTAATTCATTTCTATTGGACACTTTGTAAAAGTCATCTGATAAGGCAAGAAGCCTAATGAAGGACCAGTTCTTTGTTATATATTACCTTACAAACAACTGCAAAATCTGCTGTGAGCTAAAGTCTTGTGAGATTTTAAGCCAGAACACCCATATGGCACTTTGTCTCTCTTTGTGCCCTCATCCCCTCTCTCACTCTCTCACTGTATAAAATCTCTGTGTCTCTCTCTCGCTTTCACACTTGCTGTCTTTTTTTCCCCTCTCTCTACTTTGCAGCGAAATGTCAAATAGAAATTCAGTTTTTCTGTTTATTGCCCAATAGATGGAGGCGACATCAGGATCACATGATATATAAAGTCAGTGTTGCATAGAGAGAGATGGTGTGTATGAGTCTGTTTGTGTGCATGTGAATGTTTACGTGCATATATATTTTGGAGAGAAATGAGAATGGAAGCCTGTAAACGGTTGCTGGTTCACAGCAAATAGAGGTCTGAAGACGAAAGGGACAGACACACGCACATGCCAACCCCCCTTTCAGAGATTTACTGTCGCCTTTGTGACTGAGACCCAGTTCCCCTCACATAAATACAAAGACAAGGCCCAAAATGGGTTTTTCGAATGACTTACAGGGGGTTCAAAACACAACAGAAAATCCAATAAAATAGCATATTGCATTCTCTGGAAGTCATTCTTTAAAACTTTCTGTGATTACCTTCAGATGTTACAAACTGTTTATTATTATTTTAGTTTCAGTATATATATTCAAATTGTTATGTTGGCTTTGTATCTTTTTTTCTTTTAAGTTTCAAAACTCCTCATGTATTGCAATTATATACTAAATATCAATGAGTACATTATTTATTTTTTTTGAACTTTTGTGTCCACAGAAGAAAGTCATACAGCAATATTGTTATCTTTTACTAAAACTAAAAAATGGCAATTTTTGATAATAATTTTATTGAAATTGAAATACATCTCAAATATATATATTTTTTTACATGAAGACTAATGAAATGAAAAACTTCCCCACTAGTTGAAATAAAATTTAGGTATTAAAATGACTAAAATCAAAATGTTAAATGAATAAATGAATAAATAAATAAATATGTAAATAAAAATTTTAAATTTGATTAAAGCTTAAAACATATATATAAAGTTAATAATAATGTCAAAAGCACAAAATAACACTTTACATTTAAAAGGAAAGCTGAAAAAGCTAATTTAAAATACAAATAAATACCATAATAGTATATCAATGATAATAACTTGTTGGTTTGCGACAACATGGTTATGGGAATATTTGTTTTTGGATAAACTAACTCTTTATGTCTATTTGTACCAAATTCCAGTCAGATAAATACATCATTTCCAGCTTTTAATGCACTTTCAGCCCCCTGTGACTTTCCCATCAGCCCCTCACTCTCTCACTTCAGAACCATGACTCTAAACAAGTGTTCCAGCATCCCGCTGTGTTTACATGGAATCCTAGGTAGACTCCAAGGGTTCCCGGCCTGGGAGACTCAATAACGTGAAGCCTAAAGCATGAAGCCCACACGGGCTAGTCTGTGACTGACAGCACCCGTATTTACACACAAACACCGTCACCATCACATCAGCAGCATCGCCCAAACAGAGGGAGGGAATACCCATATGATCTCCAGTATACTGAAAGGAGAATCCCCTCACGCACTCTCTCTCTCACACACACACACACACACACACACATCCGGGAAAGCGCACACTGGCCCAAAGTGGATTTGTAGAGGTGCATATTTTTGCATGTATTTGCATAGCTAATGAGTTAGTAGGGATGTTAGTTGTGGTTTATTTATTTATTTAATATGAATTGTACGTGTAATGCTGTCAGGGAATGAAAGTATGTAAGCCTAAATTCAGTCACTTTCTGTTTTTACAGGCAATTCTGTTTTTTTACGCCCAGATATAAAAGGTAATTGTGACTTTTTATCACAATTCTGACTTTTTGTGTAATTGTCAGTGTATTTCTCACAATTCAGATTTTTCCTCTCATAATCGTAAGCTTATATCTTGCAATTCTGTGAAAAAAAAAAAGAATTTTAATTCTGAGGCAGAAATGGGCTCCCATACAAAAATCTGTTATATGCTATTCTAGAGATAAAGACGAGCAAGAAATATAGCCCTGTGGAGAGTGACTGATGCGATAGAGAGAGAAAGGGAAAGCTGGGGTTTAGCCAGCGCTACAGTCGTCCACACTACCGCTCCCCTGCTGCTCTACATATGTACACCCAGCAAGAGCCCTGCTGGCGCACCCCACCGGCCCACCTCTACCGCCTCCTTTCTCGTCTACCACTCACCGGATGACCATCTCACATTATACATCCTCTTTCTCTGCACCTCTTTTCTTCTCATGATATCTCTTTCATTTCAGCCTGAACTCCACATAGCTGTCCTCATCTATATCCTCCAATCTGTCCCGTTCCTAATCTCACTCGTTCAAGCTGTAGTTCTATCCATCTCCCACAATCTCTCTCTCACTCCATGAACAAGCCTGTGTTCTCATTTATAAACACCTTTTCTTTCATCTGTTTCAGACCCCGTGGCTACTATTTTCCATCGTTCTCTGAGTGCCTTTAGATGTAGCGCTCTGCCATGACATAATATTGTATTGCTCATATTGAGTGATAAACTCATATTCCATGTCACATTACATGTTTGAGAATGAGAAACAGTCCTAGAAATAATTCAAAGAGCCATCGCATGTCTACAGTGGGCACTTTTCAGATTCGGATGCTGCATTTGTGTCACAGTATGTAATATACTGGTATATACCGTTAAAGAGGTCAGTATCACTTTTAATATGCTTTTATTCAGCATCGGTGCAAAAACTGATGTAATAAAAACAGTGAATGTTCTGAAATGTAATAATAATTATTAATGTTTCTTGAGCAATAAATCAGTATGTTAGAATGATTTCTGGATCATGTGAAAATTCAAATTCAGCTTTGCCATCACAGGAATAAATTATACATAAATTAATACATTTTAAAATAGAATACTATTATTTGAAATTGTAATTATATTACACAATATTACTTATATAACTATATATATATATATACAGCTCTGGAAAAAAATAAGAGACCACTGCAATTTACTCCTAAATCAGTATCTATTTAAGTATTCTAAGCTCTCTAAGCATTTCATGCCAGTTTTTGTTAAATTTCTACACAAACATACCTCATTCTGTTTATTGAGGTATTTGGTGAGCACCTGAATCCAATTGTATTTAATGGGTAATGTCTAAAAAGCACTGCTGTAATCAATGCTTTCCTCTTGCAGTGTGACCAGTTGGATGGTAAAAATGCTAGAAGTCTTTCAAAAGTAATTAGAAATGTAAAAATAAACACTAAACATGCCAAAATCAGTGAAAAGAAAGGTTTTAAATCCAGAAAAAAGGCCTCAATCCTAGTTTTATTGGCACAAGGAATCAGTGAGCATCAAGTTGCTTCTATTCTTAATATTTCAAAGACGGCAGTTCACAAAAAAATGAAAAAAACATGCATTGTTATGTATTGGTGGTGTATTGGTGAGATGAACAGTTTTAAGAATAAAACCCCAATTTTTTTTTTTTTTATTATTATTATTTTTTATTATATATATATATTTTACAAATTGTCAGGGCTCATACAGATTTGGGTTCCAGTTTTTTAATAAATGCTGAAAATTTTAACCAACATTGTAAATGTTAAAGGAAGTGAAAAGCATTGCTATAGGAGAGATTTCTCTCTTGGTTAGGTTAGAAATGGTATTGATCCACCAGTGGTGTCCAGTGGTTTATTTACCCACAACAAATCGATGCAGTGCTCAGCTGTGGGATCCTCTGACCTGATCCTTCTTAGAACATGTGTTGTTACACACGTATTACAAGCATCTTCAAGTGTTCTGCTCTGCAGATACATGAGGCATTCCAGTAACATATTTTGTTGAAACAATACATAAAGCTAAATCATTATATATAAAATATAATGCTTCCTTTCATTTACAAGATGCTTTTGTACAAAACAACTTACAGTAGCTACATTCAGAAATGGTCCCTCTGGAGTAACCTGGGGTTAAGTGCCGTGCTCAGTGGCACAATGGTGATAGAACATAGGCTGCTCTTTGCGGGAATCAAACCTGCTACTTTTTAGTTACTACTGCTTGTCATTAACCACTACACCACCCACAGGTTTACCCATCTGGTAGCAGTGATATTGCCAAGAAAGACATGTTCCTGGATTAACAATGTTTTGTTGGTCCTGGAGCAACGTGTGTTTAACATGGTCCTAACACTAACTCATCCTGGATCATCAACTACCATTAAAAGATGGATGATAGGCCTGAATGTTGATACAAGAATATATTCCGCTTACATTTATGCATTCAGTAAATGCTTCTAATCAAATTGAATTGCAATTACGTTTTATTACTTAATACATTTCCTGGGATTTGATCCCATGACCTTGGGTTTGCTAGTGCAAGAAGTTTATTTATGTCTGTAGGAAAGAGTACTACTGTATGCCAATAAATATTTTGCTGAAAGCTTATTTTATTCTATTTTATTACATGAAGGTGGTGTGTTATTGTGCTTCTAAACATGACAAGAATAATAATAAGATATATTATTATTAATATTGTAAATATATTATCTTAGTATTTTAAAGTTTTGTGTGCATATATATGTGTATTGTCGCTTTGATGTTGCATGTGAAGCAGTCAAAAGTACTTTGCAACTGAAAGCTCAACCAGTAGAGCAGTACACCAGTAGTGTGTTGGCAACATCAAGGTCATGGGTTTAATACCAAGGGAATGCATGTAATGATTGAATGTATGCCTTGAATGTAATATAGGTCGCATTGGTTAACGATGTCTACCGATTGCATACATTTAAATGTAAACTGAAAAATGTAAAATACAGTAAGTGGTAAAGTTATAGCAATATAAGGGTCCAGGATTTGAATCCATAGGATTGTATGAACTACAGTAATAAAAAGTATACCTTTAATGCAATGTAAGTCACTTTGGATAAAACTGCCAAATGCATAAATATTCAAACAGCAGACAACAAGGTATTAGGTTCGATTACCAGGGAATACATGTACCTATTAAATGTATACCTTGAATGAAATGCAGGTTCCTTTAAGCATCTGCCAAATGATGGGTTTAATCTTAAATAATTAAATATAGTAGGAAAATTACTGGCATTTTTGGTGTTTTTCTATAGGTGGGAGATAACAAGTGTACAATAAGAGCCTGCGAGTGAAATCAC
>JAUCMT010000032.1:18918585-18930810 GCA_032357475.1 Enteromius thamalakanensis
TGTCGCCTCTGGCTTGCTTAGTTGGGGACACCTGATTTCCAGTGATTTCCGTCATCTTGACTACAGAGACCGCCTCTGCATTTGATAAATAAAGTTTAATTCTCGCCATTCTACATTACCATTACTCTGTTGTTCTATTTGATAATGTTCAGTGCTTTGCTAAAATCTGTATTGTTAAAAGCCCTATATAAATAAAAGTGACTTGACTTGACTTGACTCACATGACAGAATAAAACAGCTTTTTTGAAGACTTTAAATGTGAGTGCTGCTTTAAATTAAGTGCTGCTCATTTATATTAATGAAATTATAAATAGGCTAAAAACAATTTATTAGTCTTAAAAATGTGTGTTGTAAAAAAATATAATGAAATATTGCAAGCGTGATATGTAATAGTTTTGTTTGCGTCCGCGAGCTGTTGTTCTGTTCTCTAGAAAACATGTTGAAGCGATTAAAGGTTTAGTTGCTTGATTCAAATTAATGCAGGCTGTTATTTGGCAGTGTTGTTTATTCTGGAGTAAGAGTGAATAAAGCACAAATGATTTTCTTCATCTCGTAGGTTGTGTCATCCTGGTTCCACTGTGGAAAAAAATGCTCCTGATCTTGTTCAAGTGGAATGATTCAGAGTCTCTGAAGATGTTCGAGTCACTTTTGTTGCGTGGATGGATCGCATAACAGGTCTCCACTTTGCCTCACAGGGGTGGTCTCTTGCGCCCCCCACAATAGATGCAGACAATCGGTAGCCAATTGTATTGAGGGACAGATTTAACGATGTCTTTGTGTGGATTAATTGCATGGGATTACTAGATTCTCGGTGCAAGACCTGTTCAACAAGAGCTGTATAAGGATACCCCCACTGACAGAGTTGGTTCTCCACAATTCCTAAACAATCCTCGCACTATTTAGCTAACTCCCCCTTTTTTAATAATTAATAGCTAATTCCTATTTTTCTGGAATAGGCCTACTGGAAAATGCAAGTAGGATTTTTAAGCGTAATGTAAATAAATGGTAGCTGGCTTTCATCGCGTAATATGGCGATGTTATTTTCCGCAACAAAAATTGTTAACTTGGTGCCCGCAGCCAGTAAGCTAAAGGGCGCTTATCGAAAACAATTGGTAAACACTGAAGTTTTCATTTGTAATATGAATAATGATTTATGGTGCATACTAGCGGACTTGCCGCTCACCAAGCGCGTGACTGCCGTGCTGTTGCTATGGTTACCTGGTTTAGGAGACGCAGTTTATTAGCTGTTTCGCAACAGTTAACTTGCAATGTAACTTGTTCTGTAGTCTACGTCTGAGACCCTCATTGAAACCTCTCTGTAAGCTACCTGTATGAAACAATGTGTGTTTACTATGACCGCTTGACACCCCCTCCCCCCAATTTTTGATCTGCTTCCATGGTGAGAAATTTTGTTCATCTTTTTTCTTCTGCGTCTCAGGTGATCAGACTGGCATTGATTAGCGTACAACTACAAGAAGAGTTTGATTATTGTCTGATTTAAAGCATGTCTTTGTAAAATGTAATTAATTATTTTCAATCAGTATTTGAACATGGCCGGGATCTAGTGTGAAAATCCACAGAGGGAAATATGTTGATGTATGGGGAGACAGTTACCTAATTAGACCATAAAAAATGGAATCTTTACAGCATGCGGGTCATATAATTACTGTTAATTTAACGCTCAGATTCTCTGTCATTAATTTTTATTCCCTTAAATGTAGTTTGGCAGCGGCTCCCGGAGCTCAGAAATAGATTTCACTGTATTTGAGAGCGCGCTGGCCCTTCCAAATGAATTACCATAGACCCCACAGTCCAAATAACAAGACTCGCATCATTTATGCGTTGTTAAGCCATGTAATTGAACGATCCATAGTTTGCATATTATACCATTAAAGTAATGTGCTTTGGTTTTCTCCCAACACGACTATTTAAGCTTCTGTGGCGTTGTGGTAATTCTCTGAATTACAACCTTAATTGCCATAAATGTTCTTTTGATTTGGGTGATTTCACTGTTACGCCACAATGATGTTCATTATTACGCGGATGAATTTCCGGAACGTGTCTTTAAAGTTTTCTCTTTTTTTTCGTTTAACCCCACAATTAGGCCGTCCTCGTAGAGTTTTCATTAGCTTTTACCTGTTTTCCCAGGTTCACTGATTTTTTTTTAAATCGTGCAAACAAAGTAGACATACAGACCACACTAAAAGAAGAACTTCAGAAGACTTAAGGTAACGTCCCATCTGGAATCAAACAAAATGTTCAAACTTTTATATGCCCAAAATAATTACAAAAAATAACACTGTTACACTCATAAACCCTTTCTATAGCAGCTAAAATATTTAGTTTTTTCTATTGATATGAACATCTTGGGTTTCTAAAAGTTTTAGGTAGGGTAAATGTGTTGAATCCTATTGAAGGCCTATATTATTGACTTTAATGATTCTTTTGCCTTGTTTATTATGTAGGCTATTGTTCAGTTACGCGTAATTGGACGGTGCTGTACGCCCTTTTTCAAAGTTCATTAGCTGTGCAAATTACACTTTATTTACTTTTAAACAGTTCCTTAAAATCAGCTGATCTCTCTTTCTCTCTCTGTCTCTTTCTTGTTTCATTTTGTCTTTTGTCCATTGCCCATTCTGATTTACGTAGGGCCTTCCAGAGGAGGCAATACTGGTGACGTATGAGGCGTTGTTTAATTTACTGCTCTCTATAGCAACCAGCAGAGCTGCTGAAAAAATGTCCCCCTCCTCGGACAATGTCGTGTGCTTTTCTTTACAGAGGCTCACAGAGAAGCCAGCTGGTCAGCTTTAGACACCTGCGGTCCCAAACGGCCCACTGTTTTCCCTTCCTTTGACTTGTACACCGTGCAGAGGAAAAATATATCATTTTAAATCTTTAATAGGCAGATTTTGACTAAACGACAAATGTAATTAGATATTTAAAATACAAATTAGTTGTTTGAAGTAATAGTTGTATTTATATTTGTTATGAAATGAGATAAGACAAATGAAAATAAATAGGCTACACTTGCACCTACCGCCGAATACATGGCATGTTTCAAAAAGTTACTTTGCACCACAAGTGCTTCTGTCTGTGAATTATAACTTCTCTTTGAACCAAACCGGCATTACTTGTTCAGGGAGCAGATAAAATGAACATTTTAATCTAATATTAGTTTTTTCACTTTCTTTTAATAAAAAAAAAAAAAAAAGATAATTTAAAGCTGCATTTTACTCACTTTTTCAGTACGCGTCCAACACGTACATCGGTTGTTATTATTACTTTTTTATTAGCTATTATTCTTTATTATTAATAGGTTACAATATAAACAACCAACATATTCTCTGCTGTTATTTCTGAATGACAACATACTTACCTAATATAACATGTTATGTCTCTTATTCCTATATCACCGACTTTAAAACTGATGAAAGTGGCCTATTTAAGATATGCAATAGAAACGAATGTTAACGTTAATTTAAATATACCTCAGAATATATATTTTTTGATAGTTAGAATAGATAGTTATTATTTCGTTGTTGTTGTTTTTTAATTCACTCCCTTTTGTGAATTTTTACTAAATTTCCCACTAATCTGTTTCAAACACAGCATCATTTGACTATTGCCTGTGGTGATGGCCAGCAAACTTTATTTCTTAAAGAACTATTTTGTTTGTTTGTGGCAGTTCTTCAGAATCAAACACCTGAATGACACAAACTATATTTTAAACACATTAAGTTAATAATTTTAAACTGGTCTGCAAAACGTTTTTTTTTTCTTTAATTTTCCGGAAAATCCGTAAGGTTGACTATCCAAATACCTTTAAGCAAACATCAGGCTAGATATATTCGATAGTTTCCATTATTTGATAAATGAAACCCCCAACCTGTAATCAAAAAATATGAAATGACATCACATAAAATAGTTTTCATTTATTGCATAAATTCTACTGAACAATGCACGTACATACATAACACACGAAATCGCAAATTCCATAACAGACACCTTTCAAATGAATTCTCTCCAAGTTATAAAAAGCATAACCTTTGATGTTCTTCGCTCCGTTCTTGGTGGCCCGTCGGTCCCTCACATTTCAGAGGTGCTGCAGGACACCGAGTTCTTTTGAGGGAAAGAGGCAGTGTTTGTTAAGACTCTCGAGCGTCCAATGAACTGAAGGCTGCCTCCAAAAAAACGCGCCCATCATCCCTTTCCACCCAATGAGCATCGTCGGGGGGCGGAGCTCAGGTGCGCGCCGCTGCGTCCACTTGGCAAAGAGCCTGGGAGACGCCTGTGGCAAAAGAGTAACTGTCAAATGCAAGGTTCCTTTAATAGGAGCGATCAGTCCGGCTCCGAGAGTCATGGCGACTACAGCATCCAATCATTACAATATCCTCACCTCCAGCCCATCTATTGTACACTCGGAGCCTGGGAGCATGCAGCAAGCCACGGCTTACAGGGACGCGCAAACCCTGTTGCAGAGTGACTACTCGCTGCAGAGCAACAGTCACCCGCTCAGCCACGCGCACCAGTGGATAACAGCCTTGTCACACGGAGAAGGAGGTCCGTGGTCGTCCAGTCCCCTCGGCGAGCAGGACATCAAGCCAGCGGTGCAGAGCCCCCGGGACGAGATGCACAATTCCAGCAATCTACAGCATCAGACGCGGCCACCCCATCTGGTACATCAGACGCACGGGAACCATCACGATTCAAGGGCATGGAGAACGACGACGGCGGCTCACATCCCCAGCATGGCCACGTCGAACGGACAGAGCCTTATTTACTCGCAGCCCAGCTTCAGCGTGAACGGTCTCATCCCGGGCAGCGGCCAGGGCATCCACCACCACAGCATGCGCGACGCGCACGAGGACCACCACAGCCCACACCTCAGCGACCACGGCCATCCACCGTCCCAGCACCAGCACCAGCAGCTCCAGAGCCACCACGACCACTCGGACGAGGACACGCCGACCTCGGACGACTTGGAGCAGTTCGCCAAACAGTTCAAGCAGCGCAGGATCAAGCTGGGCTTCACGCAGGCGGACGTCGGACTAGCTTTGGGAACGCTCTATGGAAATGTGTTTTCGCAGACCACGATATGCAGGTTTGAGGCCCTGCAGCTCAGCTTCAAAAACATGTGCAAGCTCAAGCCTTTGTTGAACAAGTGGTTGGAGGAGGCGGACTCCACATCTGGCAGCCCCACGAGCTTGGACAAGATAGCTGCGCAGGGGAGAAAACGGAAAAAGAGGACTTCCATCGAGGTAAGCGTCAAAGGGGCTTTGGAGAGCCATTTCCTTAAGTGCCCAAAGCCAGCCGCGTCGGAAATTACTTCGCTGGCGGACAGTCTGCAGTTGGAAAAAGAGGTAGTGAGGGTTTGGTTTTGTAACAGAAGACAGAAAGAGAAACGGATGACTCCTCCCGGCGGACCTCTGCCGGGTACCGAGGACGTATACGGAGACACGCCGCCGCATCACGGGGTTCAGACGCCAGTTCAGTGAGACAAGACAAAAACAATACGAAAACAAGGACACATCTTATCATACTGACTGCCTCAGTCTTCATTTATGATTACGTTCACGTTGGAGCTATCCAAAGTGAAAGCAGCTGCGGTTTAGACTACTACTGAGGCGGGAAAGCAGATTATATCCGTCTTCAATGTTACTCAAAATTCGTACTGCTGCAACAGAGGGGACCGTGCGTTCCCCGCGCGAGCAAAGAGAACGGTTGTTCTGTGAATACCCAGCACTGTGAAAAGACGCAGTTTTAAGGTGTAACCCTACTATTTATCAAACACTTTGAGACGAGCGAAATGTCCCTGAAACGCGAGCATGGGTGTCCCATAGCCAGTTGTTTACATCTAGGCGCATTCACTGCATTTTCTTTTGCGGAATTAGCCTGAAAAGTGACTAGTGCTGCAGCATTTGACAAATACACGCCATTTTTACTTTTGTTGTGGGCGACTGAGGGTGAACATCGATTCGGTTGAAAAAACAACATCAGTGTGACATGCATCCACCCACAGCATTCATCCATTTTTCTTGGGATCAAAAGGCCTTTAAACAATCTTATTCTTATTATTAGTAATTTTTTACAAACAGCATGGTTACGTACCATTTCTCCTACGCTTGGAGACACAGTGAGGTGCAAGGTCACACTAAACAGATGTTGTAGACTTGGCGCCAAGAAATTAGTCGCACACAATTGATTCTGGTCTCTTTCTCCGTTTTATCAATACGACTGATTCTAAACTGAAAAGAAATAAAAGAAACTTTCAGTATCGAGCTGCAGACAGGTCACCGAAGGGCTAGTGATAGAAACCTGGCATTTCCTTCGATTTAGTCATATTACCATAAAATACAATTGTTTCACAGGACTCCACACAGTGCTGTAAATATTGTATAATTTTTAAAAGACATAGCTACGTTATTCTCTCACTTGAGCACTTTTTCGTATTATTTTGAATTTGGAAAAGATTTTAGAGCTTTTTGTTTATTTTATTTTTGTCTTTATTTCTTTAACATTAGAGTCTTGATATATTTTGTTTTTATATTTATAGTCATTTAGCCGAATATTGCTTGCTATCTCTCGCGGAAGTCAGTTGCTTTTTAACCCACATTCAGCTGCTTTTTTATAAATTATGAGCTGAATTTACTATATGTTTATGTATAGTAAACAATGTTCAGTCTCCAACAATGTTAGCACTATTTTCTACCCAACGAATTCAATATTATATATCTCAAACATTTGAATGTCTTTTTTAATTATTTTGAAATAGAGATTATTTACACAGTATCGTGGAGAATGGGGAAAGCAAGTGATGTGACCTGCAATATTTTCATTTTGAAGTCAAACGATTCTTTATTGTTTCATATGACAAAGCGTTTTTGTGTATTTTATATTTCCATCATTTATAAAGCATATCAATTTATAACACGGGCACTATTATTATTATTATTAAATATTCTCCACGTTTACCCAACATCAGAGCTATACAGTAAAATAATACCTGGACTTTGTTCTATTTGTTTTTTGTGCTTCGCTGTGTTGGTTCCGGTTCGCATTCATAGGGACACAATGCAGTGATGATTTACTGAAAATGTAAACACTGGAAGATTGGAAAAATGGGAAGATTTCTCCCAGGGGCTTGCTATACGTCACTATGTGTAAATACAATACAACAATCAGAAATTATTATTATTATTATTGTTGTTATTTTCTTATTGTATTATTTTGCTTATATTTTAATTCATATTTTGGTGTAAATCTATTCCACAGAAATTCCAGGGACGTCTGTTATTATAGTTCTACTTTTTTGGTTTTCAAAAGAAACATTTACATAGATTAATTGATCAAACTGTCATGTAATTCTACAAATACTGTGGAGCTATTTATTTGTTGTTTTATTTACTCTGTCAGAAAGACTCCATCAAACGTTGAACTGGATGATTTTGTGGGTATAATAAAATGCGCAGAGGTTGTGATAGAAATCGGATTTTGTAGTAAATGATGTTTTTTTCCTAAATCGAAAAATCAACCCCTGACATTTTGTGTTGTCGAGTGTAAAAAAATATGCGGATGAAGCTTATATTTATTGACGCCTCGGTGAATTTTTTAAACGAAATTTTTACATTTGAAACAGAATTAACAAAAGTGCACTGCACGCTCGAATGGTTTGATATGTCAGCGCAATCTCAAAAGAAACTGAGAGCGTGAAATTTGTAAGACAACATATGCAAAGAGATAAGTTTTGTTTATTTTCCCTGAAATAGAAAAATAAAAAGATAAACAGGAAATAGCTATACCCTGAGCACTTTTACTAAAGCTTTCGTGACTTATTTGCGTTTAACACAGCGCGCTGGTTTGTGTGGTAAAGGCAGTAAGATGCACGGCTATAGTGTTTAGAATAATTAAACTGGTTCGACTAAAATTTCTTAGATTTTGTAAGGAACCAGTTACAGATGAAGCACTATTATTTAGTGTGTCGCTTAGTTTGTGTCCTCAGTATGGGCCTTCTTTTATGGCATTAATTTATTTTGCGCGTTTTAATTTGTTTCTATTCTTGTTTGCTATCTATACGTTTGAACTTATTTGAATTCTAATTTAATTTTGACAACAATAAACAATAAAATAAATGTTACTAATAATGTAAAACATTACGTTGATCTTCTGCAATAGCTTTCATAGTTTCGTCATGATTTCTGAGACTGAGCTGAGTTTAATTTTTAGAGTTGCTGTTTTTCGTAGTGCTTGCTCGGAAGGGTTGAAATAGGCAATAGTCAATCGTGCAAATACCAGTGATTTAACCCTTCAGAGATAAATTACAACTACTAGTTAAAAAAGTTTCAAAGTGATGCAATTCTCTCCATATTTGGGAAAACAAGACGTTTTTAGAAAACGAATTGACTATTGTTTAAAACGATCATCCTTATCCTCTAGTGCCATCTAGTGAGGTTTTATTCTAGGACACTTAAAGCAGCATTGATTAAACCGAGCAGCAGTAGCACATGGCGATTTGTAGCTCAGTATTTCGGGGTTTTCTTCGGTGCTCTCTGACTTAACACGCTGCCAATGTTAATTTTTCAGTTTATTTTATACTATATGGATCATGATGCTTCACAGTTGCTCATTGTTTCCCCTATTTTAGCTTTTCTTTCTGATCTACGTTTTGCTGAGAAATCGTATATATTTCAAATTATAATATCTTTTCTAAAGAATTTTTAATATGAATATAGACCGGTGAAGCACCTTTAGTAAGCTGTTGCAGTTTTAAATGTAAAATTTGATAAGAAAAGTGCACCTAACTCTATGATGGTAACGCATGTGAGGCGTTAATATGACTCCTGAAAACTAGACCGTGTTAGAAAGTTAGAGAAAACGCATATTGATGCTAAAAACCATTGTAGAAGGAGTGCAGTGCCACATCTAAATTACAGGGTCCATAAGCAGAGGCAGACAGTGTTATTATGCTTTGTACTGCTGATCTATTTACAGCGATGTAATGACAGTTTTCTGCGTGTACTGACTAGCAATAGTTGTATAGAAATCAAGAAATCGTTTCATCTAATTAACTGCATCCCTCCAGGTCCTCAGGGCACATTAGAGCTCCTCAGTCCATCATTAAAGTAGACATAAACAATTCATTACATCACTGTTAGTCCGATGAGACTGTCACTGCCAGATGCAATATTAATACGCCGTTAAACTCAGAGGGATTAAGACCAGGGAAGTTTTTGACTTTCAGCTTGACCAAATTATTGAATCTCACTGGTGGAGATAATATAGATCAACTACATGCCAAACATAATCTGTGTGATTTAGCATTACAGTAGTAATAAGATCAATTCTGTTATAATCTTAACATCACAAAAAAAAAACAAAAGTATTAAGCCTCACTTTATTGAACCAAGACCTCTGCTGTCGCTCTCAGATCTGACATGATGCTAAAAGCCTCTTGCTTCCAAACAGCACAAATTTAATACAATATCCAAAATGACAAGAAAATCACTGTAGCTACTGTACAATTAAACATAAATACAATCTATTTAGCATTAGGTTGTTGCGGATCAACTAGAGTTTGTTTACAGGGTGTGCTTATTATACTGTTAGTAAAGCACAGGTAAGTCCAAATGAAAACCTTAAAAAAAAAAAAATAAAACATGAAACTTAAAAAACTTTTACGAAAAGCACTAAAGAATTTATCCTTAATCCTTAATTTGACTTGAATAATTTTACACATTTAAAGAAAATACAGTACATTGCCATTTGTGTTTTTCAAAATCAAAGTGTATCAAGAAAAAAGAAAAACCCTTTGGTTTAGGGTGATTTTGGCAAATCACAATTTAGCATAGCACAATATAGACAACCAGCAAACAAACAAAGCACTTCTCTCTTTAAAACTAAGGCACAAGGATATGTCATCTACTGGTTAGCATGCGCCTGTGTAAAAGGAAACGTCAAGTTTTGCAATAGAGAAAAAAAAAGCTTATATTTTGGTATTTGCCCTATTGTGTACATGTGCATAACAGGATTGACTCAAGATATGGGCAAAGTTTCACACAAACAAAGTATTGCCACAAAAGATTTCTGTGCCCACAATTCAAGTCAATGTGGCCCTGAATTTATAATCAATCAATAAATAATCATAGTACACTATTTTACAATATTTAACATTGATTTGACAACATTTAACAAAGCAAATAAAACATTGGTACTGAAACACTGAATAAGTACGTTTAAAACAAAACCATTCGACTGTAGTGCAGCATACTACAAACGTCTCTCTCTGAAGACAAAAATAAAACCCTGAGATTAAGATCAAAAACTGAGGTCTGATGAAATGTGTGAGATTCAATACATAGTGAGACCAGCGAGTGAAACATCTAGAACATCTTCGAACCGGCAGTTCACAGCTCCGTGCAGTTCAAGGCAGCAAGTTCACAGCACCATGCGCCACCCTGCTCCCTGGGGTCTTAAAGACCGTCCCGTAAAGCTGCTCCTGCTCAGGACCCACTGAGTTTTACTGAGTGAAACTCTTCTTGATGGACACGTTTGGGAAAAGGCCACTGAGCTCCTGGACGAAGCGAGAGTCGACCTGCGAGCAGAAGGACACGTCCAACAGTTTTAGCTGAGGACAACACTGCAGTAACTTCCGCAGAGAGGCCGAGCTCACCATCCGTGTACCTGAAAAACAACAATGAAAACAGTTACAGGGATAGTTCTCCTAAAATCATTATCATCATTCATTAGATTTTTTTTTTTAAAGAAGGTGTTACTTTTGTTTTGCAAGAAAAAATTAAACTGATCAAAAGTGACCTGTAATGTTATAAATATTTATATTTTAAAAATATGCTTAAGTTTTTTTTTTTTTTACCTTTTAATCCAGAAAACTCGCAATCCCACAAAAATATTAAGCAGCACAACTGTTATCAACATTTATGAAAAAAATATAAATAAGAGAATTTTAAAAAATGATCCCGTATATTCAAGAATTTTTGTATTTAGCTTTTTATTCTGCTGGAAAAAACAAAAAATGCAGGTTTGATTCCTTAAATCTTAGCGCATTTTTAATAAAAACACATATCTCACCCAGTATATCAAGGTGCTCCAGAGCGCTGCAGTTAGCGGCCAGCTCCTCCAGGTCAGAGTCACACACGGTGCGGTTGGCGGTGAGGAAGAGCTTGCGTAGGCGGGGCAAACTGCGGGCCAAGTGCTGGAAGCAGCCGGAGCTGCTCTGAAGCGTGGAGCACCAACCCAGGTCCAGCTCTTCCAGGAGCCTGCAGCCCGAAACCAGCTCTGCCAGACCACGCTCGCTTAGGTTCCTGCAGCGCCACAGGTCAAGGGAGCGTAGAGAACGGCAGCGTGCACTCAGCATGCTCGCCACCACATCATAGTCCTCAATCTGTGATGAAATCACCATGTAGCTACAGTCAAGCACTCATTGATAAATGGCTGTCTCTAAGCTATTCTATAAGCACATGAAGACAAACAGCCAGACCAGCCGTACCTAAAAAGGAACATACTGATTTGCATACCTCATATCAAATACAAAAAGTAGGGCAAATTCTACTTACTTAGAATGGAAATTTTAAACGAAAATGGAATGGAAAAATTTTTTTAGATTTAAAACCAAATGTTCTGTACACACACAAATGCTTTCACTGAAAGGTTCTTTAGGGAACCGAAAATGTTTTTTTTAGGAAATGTTGTGAAAACCCTCTTTTGGATCCTTTATTTTTCTGATTGCATAACATTATAAAATTGCATTCTGATGCAACAAATTTTGCGTGTCAGGGGTCATGGGCAATAATATCCCAATAAACATATGATGCCTAACTTAAAATAAAAGTCCCTTTTATTCATTTATTTAAAGTCCCTAATATATTATTTTCAGTGTATTATTATTACAACTATTTGACTTAATCTTGTATAATGTATAGTATTTAGTATGAGAAAATAGCATTGTAGTAATAAAATAAAACTTAAAAAAAAATAAAAAATAAAAAAAAAACAACAATTAGAAAAACAGTGATATGTCTCAATAGATTTGCTTCTTATTAATAGTTAGTAAAGTAGTTAAGTTTAGGTTTTTGGTAGTATGACATGTAAAATATGGGGCCTCATTTATAAAGACTTGCGTAGAAACCATCCTTGGTTTTATCTAAGAACTTTTCTGATTTGATCGTAAGAGCGATTCAGAGAAAACGAACGTACACACGAAATCCATGCGTA
>JAUCMT010000032.1:18930910-18974583 GCA_032357475.1 Enteromius thamalakanensis
GTACTTTGATGTGGATTTGATCGTACGAACACTCTAAGATCAAATCAGTGCGTAAGAAAGTTTTATAAATGAGGCCCATGGTCACGCATAACATTTCCTTTATGTCCTAATAAACAGCCATTGTTGTAATAACATGGATGCTAAAGTAATAAATTCTGAAAATAAATTCATAATATAATTATTTTTTTCTCCAAGCTTTTTTTGTGCAAGGCTTACAATTCAGGTATTACAATTACATGTAAAAATAACAAATAACAAGAATAACAAAAAGTGAATTAAATAAGATGTGTTGATGAACATTTCACAATATAGTGTGGCATAACAGATTGTTTACAGCCAAAATAACCACAAATGACAGTGGAAGTTAATCAGGGTCACACCCACTCTTTCATTAAAAAAATAAGACTATATTTACAAAATTCATTCATTACAAAAGGCTTTTCTTTGTTGACCGTTGTTCTTCATAAACACTAATGTAATCTGCGAACTGCAATTTAACCACAAAGCAACTAAATACTCCATCAGTTCAACCGTCCAGTGGACTCACCATGACACAGCTTCCCAGGTTAAGGTGCTTGAGCTCTGGGCAGAATGTGAGGATGCTCAATATGGCTGATTGCTGCAAAAGAAACAGAGAAAACAGTGATGATTAACACATTACACTAATGAAAGAATAACACAACATTCTATTCAGCCAAAGTGAGACCAACAAATTTTACAAATCAAAGATGAGAACATATTTAACTCCGCCATTCAATATTCTTCTAAATAGATGTGTCAAAATAAAACTATTACATGACCTCATGGTCTGGCACACATGACTGACACACGCATTAGAGATAGAGTGATATGATGTTTCACAGAAGAAAATGGGTTTGTTTTGATTTAAAAAGCTGAAGTGTCAGGAGAGCACCACTAAGAGAATACAGCCATTGTTTTCATCATAAATAGTCACGTGAAATGAAACTCAACCACCTCAAGACTGACAGTTCACTTTTGAGTTTGCTTTGTGTATATATTTCACTTGTTATTTACATCATTAGGCATAAGACATTTCATTTACAGCGATGATGACAGAGAGGTGGGTTAGATACAGACACGGTCTGCTGCTTGTGTGTTCGTGTGTGAGTTTACATGCAGTCGCCATCGCTACAGAAACATTATACCTGTTGGAAGAGGCACTAATGTAACTACAAATGCTGATTCACGGTTAACCACACACAGAGGGACGGGACGACTCAAGATAAGTAAGTGGCACGCTTGGGCCTGATTTAAAGGTGGTAATGCCTGTATGCTAGACTTACACGGTCTGATGTTATATAATTAGAAGGACAGGTAACTATAAAAGCTTAAAATAGGCTGGCATAAGTATGTTTTCTTCCTCAACTCCCAAGATAACTTGCTTTTTTAATGATGTAGTGTAAACAATAAACAAAGGTGATGCACGATAAAGCACACAACTTTTGGGGGAAGACAAAATTTCATGCATCAGTAATTAGCAATTTCAGCTTTGATGTTAAAACCTTCATTATTACCACCCAAATCGTTCATCACAAAATATAGATATTACACAAGTAATGAAGTATACAATGATGTACAAACCACAATGCTCATCTAATCCATATGGAACGGAAAAGGTTTCTGTATTGTGTGTCCTACATCTGCAGGAAAATAAACGGTTGTGATTGGCTGTTCCTTACAATGGCCTCGAAAAAAGCAAATAATTTGGCTGACTAGCTTGTAGTTGGTAAAATTTGCCAAGACACTTATACCATATTTTTACTACAATATAAAGAAAAAAAATTTATTATCTGCATTAAATGGATAGTTAATATGAAAATTGTGGCATTAGTTAATAATTACCCAAACCCATGTGACCAGGAAACACAATTTAAGATAACAAATAACAAATATGAGAGCTTTCTGAACCTGCATAAACAGCAATGGAACTGGCACATTCAAAGCACAAAAAGTTAGTAAGGACATTGTTAATAGTCCATGTAACATCAGTGGTTCAACCATAATTTTCTGCAGCTACAAGAATACTTTTTGTGTGCAAAAAGAGCAAAAATAATTACTGCATTCAAGAATTTATTGTCTTCCGCGACTCAATTGGATGCACATTTATGACAGTACCTCAACACATGTGTGCATTCCTCTCTTTGCAAACAAGGTGCAGCGCATCCGAGTTCTGATACCAAAGAGATGAAACTGAACAAATTAATAAATCATTATTTATGTTTTCTCTTTGCGGACAAAAAATATTTTTGTAGCTTCATTTAATCAAGGTTGAACCGCTGTTGTCACATGGACTATTTTAACAATGTCCTTATTACCAATGCAGGGTCAGAAAGCTCTCAGATTTCATCAAAAATATATTGTGTTCCGAAGATTAACAAAGGTTTAATAAATTTAATTAATAACCAAATTGAAAGTTGTGAGTTGTGAAAATGAAAGGATCTAGGAGCTTTATAAAGTAAATGCAAAAGACTGTTAGGTCTACTCCTTGCAGCATCATTTTAATATGTGCTAATTTACTCCATCAAACCTAAGGTCTATTGCTGAATTGAACTTGTTTCATAATTGCTGATTTATATGCTGCTTTACAGCAGAATTTGAATTTGTCTCATATTTGAATAAGTTTGCATCACAGATTTTTTGTTAAAAACTGAAATTTGAAAATGTGCATGTTCAAATCAAATTAAATTACAAATTAAAAATGCATTAAATTCATAGCTACAGAAAATTAAGATTAGGATGGTTTTATTTAAGAAAATCAGGAATTTTTTCAGTCTTGCTCTCACCTCGACTTTGGTGCGGTACAACACGAGTCTGCGTAGATTAGTGAGTTTGGCGATGTGATTGAAGGCCTGTGGTTGCAGACGGTCACAGGAAGCCAAATTGAGCTCCTGGAGGCACGGACACGTCTGGGCGATCACTTCTAAACATGCTTCAGTCAGGAAATGACAGCACGACAGCTCCAAACACACCAGGCTCAGCCCACAGGCCTTCATAAAGCTTGAGGAAAAAAGACAGAGATGGAGTGACTATTACCATACATTTGATAGATCAAATATTTAAAATATCTGGATCAGAGACTGCCATTACCTGCAGAACCCAGTGGCCGTCACGGCTCCACGGTTGCCCGTCCAGGACATGTTTAGTCTCTGCAGGAGGGTGCAGCGGCTCTGCAGGTGGCTCAGAGAGGCGTCTGTGAGCCGGGCCCAGTATGGCTGCAGGCTGAGCTGAATGTACTGCAACGGGTCACAGCAGTGTTTGTGAAAAAGCTTGCAGCTCTGAGCCAATCGGCACATGTCCGGAACCGGCAGGTGACTCACGATCAGCTGGATTAGCTACAGTGACACAAACAAACAGGGGCTTTCAGACCAAAACACAGCATGCTAAATGTTCTAGTTTCTCTTTGAGATACTAAGATTACTCTTAAGATGTATTGTGGATGAACTGATTATGTTTTTGCTATGTGCACTGTTGGGAAAGTGAACAATAGTATGAGTGTGATGCTGGGTATCAGTTAGCAGATAATGGCCAGATTATATTTCGTTTTCGCTGTTACGAGTCTGTGAGGTTGGCAGTGGTTTGGACAGGAGATCTGAGCTTTGTCTAGGTAATAAAGGATTACTAATGGGAAAGGTATTTTTAAATTACAATAAAATTGTCTCTAATTATGTGAAATTGACCTACTGCGAGCACACAAGTCAGGGCTTGAGGAACTAGACCACACCTCAGCTATTTATTTTCAATATGTGTCTGGTAGGTAGAAGATTTCACATCTGTGGTCCAACATGTGTTGTCATCCACAGTTCTTGAAAACAATCTGTTACTTGGCCCACGTAGTATTTATTAAACACACTGATGGAACAAACTACATTTTTCTAAACATTCCAAAACTCACACGCATCATTTGTAGTGAGAGTTTCCAATGCTAACCTCATAAGGGAGCCTATCAAAGTAGCCGTTCCCCAGGTTGTGCCTGCTTTCTCCAGCCGACCTGCAGCAGAGGCCTCCAGCATCACTGATCTCCTCTTCACTGTCACTCAGATCACTGATGTCGATGACAGGGATCTTATAGAGGGCCAGAATAGGTCTTTCCCGAACGCCTCGCAAGATCACAGCATCCAGCTCGGTGTAGTATTCCAAAACAGAGCTGTTCACTTCCAGACGCAACAGGTTGGTTGCAAAATTGATCTGCTTGATGCTAGGAGAGAACTGTCGAGCTTGAGGGGTCAGAGCTTTGTTGGGCTTGCCGGCCCACAGAACCTCCCACCTTCAAAAAAACAAACAAAAACATGACCATACACTAACACACTAACAATGTCATCCAATAAAGAAATAAATAGATTGAAATGTGAAATTTGGTCACAGGTCATGATGACAATCAAAAATATGCTGAAAATGTATGTAACTGGCCATGAATTTGGTTTAAACTGTTCAGTACAATTATTAGTAATTAACATTATTTTAGTAACAAATTTTATAATACTGAGAAAAATTGTCCAAATTAAATTGTTATCAATGTAGGAAAGTATATCAGTAGAAAGTTCACAAAAAAAACAATCACAAAATAAATGTAATATTTTGGCATAAAATGTTTATTATCATTTTGACCATACAATATACAATATTTACATACAATAATTTTATTGTATATGCACACATATAAATATGCATATAATGTTTGTATTTCTTACTTTATTATTTATTAATGCGACACCTTATAATAAAGTGTAACCTAAGATGTGTCCTTATTACAGTGAAATTATTAATTTAAAACGTAAGTTAAACATGTAAGATGCAAAACAAAAATAAAGTTGAAAATGTAAAATAAAGTATCTATTTATTTATGGAAATTCTATTAAAAAATAATAATGTAATAATATATATATATATATATATATATATTATAATATTTTATATATGTTTTTAGATATATTATTTGTTAAAATGCTTATTAAAAGAATTAAATATTGTTGTCAGTAAGTTAATGAATTTAAAATAAGAAATACACCATTAACATTAAATCAGCGAAATATATCTGGACAAGCTTTATTATAGTGGGCCCGTTCATTTAGGATAAAGTACATTTTTAGGCTACTAATGACTAACAAATGGACTACATAGCCTAATAATAAAATATATAAAAATATAAAAACATATAAAAGATGAATTCTCAAGCTTGAAGTAATTCTAATTCTATCACATTTTGTGGGATTAGAACCTACAACCTATTGATTAAAAATGCTCACACCTAACATTTTACCTCACATCAGCTGGAGGGTTCTGGGAGAAAGGGTTTAGCGAGCACGCTAGGATCTGGACAATGGCCCCGGGGTGGTAGGTCTCCAGCACCTCTACAGCTGTGGGATAGACGGGCTCCTCGAAGGCTAGTTCCAGGTAGTCCAGACTGTGGAAACTAGGCGGCGTCCGACGGAACCGTGGAGTGGAGCTGATGCACTGCTCCCACCAGCTTCCATAAGTCCGGAACACAGCCGTCTGGGTGAAGTCCCCTGAGCTGGGATAAACGTTAGGCACTCCCGCCAAATTCCACATGGTATAGGACATGCTGTTCTCACTGCCGTAATGAGAACTGAAGTCCAGGACTTCTTTGCCATACTGCTCGACCTCAACGGTGACAGGTAGCGCAGAACGCTGGCCCAGCTCCACAGCCCGCCGGCTACCCAACGCCTCGCTCCGTGTCCCGCTCCTGGAGCGCCGCCGTAGACAGATATAGTAAAACATGCTCAGAAGGGTTAGCATAGGAAACATGGAGCAGCAGGACTGGGTTTGAGTCAGGAAGCACAGCCCTTTTCTCTTCCCTGCACTGTAGCGCGATAGGCTCTACACAGTACAGGCTATAGGCCAAACTGCATGCATGACCTGTGGGTTATAGAGAGACACACACAAACAAAATCATACAAAAGTTAGTGAGAATACTGAAATATAAAGGAAGATCAGTATTTTTTGGGGCATTGTTCATGAAACACAAGTTAAATTCATTTGTGTATATTATTCATAAAAGCACTCAGCACAGTTTACATAAGAACAAATTTATGAACAATATACACATCTTCTATGTTTTAAATGCTAAAAAGGATTCTGGGTTAAATATAAGTAATAAAGTATCAGTTCTCGCGGATCTCTGTGATGCTACCCCGCCTAGGGTTGCCGCATGCGCCAGCATCAGCTTATTAATGGCATAGATTTGTTATAGGTTTCGGTACCGGCTTGGCACCGGTAGCCAAGTAACCTGTATGTACCGAACCGAATTAAAATATGGATTTCGGTGCCTCATTTTGGTTCTGTGCCTGAACGACAAATCTATGCCATTAATAAGCGAAAGCACCACTGATGATGCGTGGGGTAACTCATTTCCGCGAGAGGAAAACGGATCTATATATAGCTGTATTTATAAACTGCTTACTAATGACTATTAATGTTGGAACAATGCTTTATAAAGGATGAACTGACTGTGTACTAATGTTTATCTAGGACTCTGACTAGAGTTCAATAAGAGTTCATTAAAAACATTTCTAAATAATAGAAAAACTCTGAAATGACTAAAATGGACAAAGAAAACAAGTAGTCTGACTAGATTAGATAGTTAGTTAAAAACATTTCAAAGTAATAGACATTTCCAAGTTATAATAAAAAATTTTAAATTACCAAAAAATTGTTTTTCTTATTGATGTTTTAATGATTTTGTCACTCCTCTCTGTCTGGAGCACACATAATATACAGAATAAGGTGCTTTGGATGTATCTGTGTTAAAACATTTTGGCGGGTAAAAAATAAGCTTGGCCAGTATATTTTTTAATCCACCGGCCAAAGTGTCAAAAACTTAATTTCGAGCCCTGAACTAAACTATAAAGCACATTACAAAATTACAAAAACTTGATATTAAAGCAAAAAGTAAAAATAAAAGCTAGCACCTCCATAGATGGCTTGTGGGCGATGTCTACAAAATTCCTAAATCCACATTCAGCCTGTTACATTACAATTTCAAAAACAACTTAATCTAGAAAGAATAGATGATCGAGGACGATAGCGAATGATTTGCTGATCCAGAGTAAATGAGTTCTCGAATCTCGAAAGTGAAGCTAAAAAGCGATTGTGAATTCAAAAGTGCCAGGCATAATAGCAGCTTCTTGATGTCCACAATTTATAGTTTGATTACCCAATTACAACTGCTGAGAAAGTAGACTATTGAAATATTTTCCTCCCGTCTCGTATTTATTTCCTCAGGGGTTAAAATCGTTGTAAAAATTATATTCAATTGTACAATTGAACAGGCAAACTGTATGTTCTAACGCATAACTATACATAAGCTGTATTGCATAACTTCTATCTAATTACTGGCAAAAAACAAAAAGTCTAACAAAGGAAACTACCTGTGACTACCAGAGATTCATATAAAATCTAATTTATTGTCAGTGTTTTTTTTTTCATATAGGATGCATGTTACTTCACAACATATTCTAGTGGCTTTTATACAATAAACTAACTGTGAAAGCCATTCATATGACACTACGACAAACTACCAAACATAGCAAGTTGCAGAGCCAGTTCACCCAAAAACCTATATTTAGTTAACTTATGGGTCAGAATTACAATAAATACACATTTGTTTCAAACCTGTGTGACTTTCTCCTAATAAACATAAAAGGGCGAAAACATGAGAAAATGGCAGAATGTTGTTTTCGAGTGAACTAGCCCATTAATGTTAGACTGAAAGCTGTTGCTGCTAGCTCCTACACCAACATATCGATTAATTTTAGCCATATGTGGCTTCCTGTGTTATTGAAACGTTTAAAAATGTAACCAGAAAAGAGGAGCTGTTAGCGATCTGAGCTATAACGTTAGTTCCGTAGGATGGGTTATGAATCGCCTAGAACGCAGGCTGTCATGCCACACCTCACTGACGGACTTAAATACAATGACAACTTACAGACGATGCGGTGGTGTGTTGGAGTGTTCTGCTGAGTGTGTTCTGTGTTCTCGATCCATCTCCCACTTCTGCTGTCATTGCTCGCCCATTCTTCACTGTTCGAGCGGAATATAAACATCCGCTTCACCTCTGCACAATGCATTGTGGGAAGTGGAGTTCTACCACACGTCATCCTGCATTATTGAATTAAAACTCTTTCCGAAGCACAAAAATAACCATTTGTGATTGTAATAATGAATCTGTCTTACCTTTGAAGAACAACAGTAATTTCCGAGGTCTGATACATTGTTCAGGCACGATTTTATCATATCGGCTACAAATCCACAGCATGTTTGGATAATCAGACTATTATTAACTTTGGATTTGGTAGCACTTTTATTTCTGCTTATTACTAAAAGTTTTGAATAAAAACAAGCTAATTTGCGTTTTGCAATGTCCTTTTTTGTAATAAATGATGTTGTATGGTTCTGTTAAATCCCTTATTATTATAGTTTTGACATAAAATCATTTAGTGTGGCATTTGAATAATGAATATTGTAAAAAGTTACAGAAACCCTAATGAGTTCTTTAGAGTTGACTCTAAAGTATATTGTTTTGATTAGTTTGGCTTGTCAAAAGTAGGCTTTATTACCAAAAATAGCAATGAGGTACATTTACATTCATCCATTTAGCAGAAGCTGTATCCAAAGTGACTTGTAAAAAATTGAAAAATAAAAATTATTATGCCTAATCATGCATGTGCATAAATTATTCACAGACTAATGACTGGAAATAAAAAATGGCACTTATAGTTTATTGTTATTCACCACAATGTTCTGAAAATTACTGATGACCAAAGATACAGTCGTTGCAAAATAGTTATATACATGTGTGTGCGTGTGTCTATATTTAATATAATGCACAAATATAATACAATAAATATACAAAGGTCTAAAATTATTTTTAGTTGCTACTGATTTCTCACTTTTCTTCTCGCTCTGTTGTTCACTTTTTTTCTTACGTAAAAGGCATTGAGAAGCACCAATCCTTTGTAGTCTGGAAGAAAGACATTGTTTTGATGTTCTGAATAATACATTTGTCTGTTAGAATTGACTGAGAATGTGGCGATTGTGACATTTATTTCATCGTAAATGGCCACATTCCCTCATGACCTGTCCTGCTGGCCTCTCTGGTGGATAGAAGGCGCCGTGCAGGCTTGGCTCCAAAGAATACGTGCCGCTGGCTGTCCATCATGGACAAGTGGTGGGCTCACAGAGGGAAACAGATGCATATGACCACGTCTTGGCTGGCATTTGCATCGATGAATGACTTGTCCAGTCAGTTTGTCTCATGGGTGAATTGAAGCCCCATTGTCACCACAAAGAGCACTGAGTCTCTATGGAAGCGTCACTAGGCAATCACAGGCCAAACTCTCATTAGGACTGGAGCTGAACGGCAGATAAAGAAGACAATTGGTTTTGAATAACAGGTTTTTCTTCAGCTGCTGCTTTATTTTTATCTAAATGTTTTTTTTTTTTGTGCATTACAAATATCAGTTTTTGAGGTCTGCCTAAAATTTATGACTTAAGTGAAAAAAACCTTGACAGCCTTTATTGCAAATGGACTGATGACATTTAAAGACAAGACTGGTTAATTTTGAGATTTTAGGCTTTTTATAAGGTGTTGTTTTAGAAAGTGGAAAGGAAACCTCCAAATTTGTTCACTTTATATCTTTGCATCTTGCAATACATATCTTTTTTTCGCACAAATTGAGTCAGAAATCTCATGAACCAAGCTGTAATAGCAGATGTATTTGTATTTTCTATATCTACAGAGGGTTTGTTCATATACATTTATTACTATTATATTATTATATTATTAAACACACATACATACACACACACACACATATATATATATTTATTTATTTATTTATTTATTTATTTTTGGCAAACCCTAGGAAGATCTTAGCATTGTAATGATATGATAGCATTAATGTATTAAGTCTTGGCAGAATAGATCAGCTATGCTGCTGCTGTTGGTTATTGCTGTTAAAAAATGATTGCTTGTACAGGTACTTGCCTCAGCATAAATAGAATGTATAATACCCAGTAGCAGATCTATACAGGTGGAGCTGGGGAAGGTGACGCGTTAAATCGATAACCAGCGATTTAAATGTAAAGCAGCAAGCTCACTGGCTACAAATTCAACAAGAACCAACCAGCTTGTTACAAATCATTTAATGCTGTGAATATTCTAATTTAATTTTAACCCATCAGCCTGCACCATCTAGAGTTTCATGAAAGAACAAGGCATATATCTCTCTCTGTTGTAGAAAAACCCATGTGATGTAGATAGCCTAAGGTTACACAATATCTACATGTTATTTTTTCTGTTATTTTTTATAGCAAACATATGTCAACAATATTTTTTTCCCCGTTTTTTAGAAATATGCAACTTAAGTGTTTTATAAGAATTTTTCAAGTTCCTAATATGTTCCATAAACCGTTTTGTTTTATATGACAATATATTTTATATATGGAAACTGAATAGCAGTATGTGTATAATACATTTGCATATTGGAATGGTCCGAGAATTATAAATCTGTCTTTAATTTGCATATTTAAACATAACATTGCAATACAAAAAAGTCCAGATTTTTAATGCAGTCAGTCAAATGGGGAAGCATGGTGATATCTATTTTTTAACCCTATTCACCTAGAAATACACACTTCTTTTGGGTCCAGATGGTTGATGAGAAGATAGAAGAGCATGTTGATGGTTGATGAGAGGAGAAGTTGGTGCATGTGCCTTTGATGGGAAAATGATGATTTGAAGGAAACAGTGGATCATTTAGAAAGAAAAAGGGGGAGAACAGGAGGACTCTGGAAGGATTGACAGGAAGAACGGTCTGAACGACAAAGAGAAGGTTGACGGTGTTGAGTTTGTTAGCCTCCAGCGTGGACAGCTCCCTTGACTGACAGTGTGATCAGCTGTCAGCTCCTGCAGGCATCACCGACAGGCCTCCTGTCTTCTGTCAGGCCTCAGTTCCAGCCTGCTGTTCCATATCCACGTGCAAACACACACACACACACTCTCCAAAGCCCTATTCTCCCTCCGACCCAGCTGTCAAAAAGAGCACAGCTAAATAATGAATCTGGCCATATTCCTTGAAGGAAAGGCAGCTGGAGGGGAAACGCAGAGAGAGAGAGAGTCTGAGGATCCTCAAGGGAAAACCAAAAACAAACCTCAGTCCATTTAATCCCTCTCTTCACAGCCACAGAGGAACAAGACAACAGCATCAACAAAAATTCAGCTATCCTTCCATCAGTTGTCATAAATAAGACTTGCTATGACATTATCCGCTCTTTGCCGATCAAAGTCCACTCGGCCAGTGCTTGCCAGACACAAACAGCAAAGGAGAACAAACCAAGCTCCCTCTACGGCTCTTTCAGAGATTCAATGCTGTTTGAACATTAGGTGTCTAGTTTTCACAGTACGCACTTTAAATTGTAAAGTCATATTTAATAATAAATTATGGCTTGAAAAACTATACACTGTACACTATATCTTCTGTACTACAATTAAAATACACATGCAAATGAGTTTTTTACTAGATTTTTATGAGCTTATAGTTAAAACACTACTTCCACATGCCATTACTGGCCAATCAGAATCAGTTATCCAGACAGTCTGTTAATAACTCTAGATTTTTTTCTTGCTGAATGTCATTGACTTAAATGGTAACACATACAAGGTTAAAATATACAGTACATCGCTCTCAGCATTTCCAGCTCTCAGCTATTTAATGCTGCAATTTTCAGACTAGGCTGTGAATTTTCTTTTCCCTTCCTCTCGTTCCCATTCACTTAACAACAGCAGCGATTTTCACGATCGAAGCAATCAAAATTGAAACCCACTAAAAATATTCCCATTTCCACTCAGGCCATTCTGATAATGTAAAATCCACTTCAAGTTTTGAAACATTAAAAGGTTGTATAACCTATAACTGAACTAGTTGGCTTACTTTAGGTTGCAAAATCAATGCTGATCCATTTTTTTTACTTAAGACGCAAAAGACAAAACCTACTTATATCAGCTTCTTTCTGTGCATGTCACTCTGATTCATCCCCTCAGGTTTGTGTTTAGTAATGATACCAGATAACTTCAATACACACTTGTGTTTGCACACACACACACACACTGGCCCACTGGCTCCAGGTGAAAGCATTACAATTCACATAGATTAGAATACATTTGCCACCTTGCCAGGTGTTCTCAAACGCAGGCCTATCACCATGGCAAATCGCTCGGCAGCCGCGCAACTGAATGACACTTCACATTCAAATCAAAAGCAGTTAGTCCAGCTCTCTTTGGCATGATAGTCTTTTGAACAGGAGCAAGAGTAGGGGGAGGAACCTGTGGCTATAACAACATTATCTGAATTAGAATGGCTTTGATAGTTAACAATGGACGGCGAAACACTTGAAATAAAGAGCTTTTGTAAATCCAGTGCCTCAAAACTGGGTATGACTCAACAT
This sequence comes from Enteromius thamalakanensis, assembly GCA_032357475.1. NCBI lineage: Eukaryota > Metazoa > Chordata > Actinopteri > Cypriniformes > Cyprinidae > Enteromius > Enteromius thamalakanensis. The sequence continues at coordinate 18,943,394 of JAUCMT010000032.1, forward strand.
AGCGCAATGGCTTTCCTTTGAGTTAAACTAACATGCACCGCTCACACGTGTGTGAATACGGACATTTTAACTTCAGAACATGAGAGCACATATGAATTATTCATTTTTAACACTTTCTGTTTTTGATCCCTCTCGGCCAAAATGATACACACCTGTTTTGGTTTGGTTCTTTTAAAATCCCTAGTGGCATTCAAAAGGCATATTCATGGCTTTTTCATGAAGATCATACCTGCCGCTAATTGTAACCGTAAACACGGCTCATAATTATTCACATTTAATATCCATTTCCAGCTTATCGAAATGATATTTGATTACCACCACATATCTTGCAATTGACTTCATTTAGAAAGGTCGACTATTTGCACTGGCCAGGGAGTGATTTAAATGTTTCGCGATGATTACCAAAGTTATTCGCCTTTTGTCTAAATGACAGAATCTGCAAATATAATTAGCACGGGTGGAAATGCAGGGAGATAGTGGTGCTGGCTGTCATCACGTTCTCCTATTGTTACAGCGCTGTGTCCTCCAGCTGAACTTCACTACACTGAGTTTAATTGGTTTCAGGAACTCTGCTTTGAGGAAGTCATAACCTTGATCTTCCCTCGGATAAGAGAGTCCTTTTTTCACCATCAAATGCATGCAAATTTTAGGCTCAGCCTGGGAGAATTGTAAACAGACAAACATTGTTTTATTCCATTGTGATTCTGATTAGAGAGAAATAATTAATCACAGTGTTTTAGTTGCCCAGAGACAAAAGGTGCACTGATCTAATGGCATAGACTGACACAAGCTACTGAAGAACAGCTATGATGAGAAATGGCCAAGGATGTCTTTAACTTGAACCTTCGCTTTACAACAGAAGAAGAGCAAGGAGTTATTTGTTTCTCTATATATGTGTATGTGCACTTCATATACTGTGTGTGTGGTCAGAATAAGAGTCTCCATAAATGAATGTGTTGTAAAGTGGAACGCTTGATGTTTGCAAGAAACAAACAAAGCATTTAACTATAAACTGATTCTGTTGATTAGTTCACAAGATGTTAATTAAAGTATTAAGTATTATTAAAGTATGAGTCGTGTGAATTACTTGTGGTTTATGGTGTTGTTTTAATCAGCAGTTTGGACTCTTATTCTGACGGCACCTATTTCTCCAAATTGGTCCAAAGAAGAAAATGTAATCTGCATCTTGAGGGTTGGACTGAGGGTGCGTAAAGTTCATAAATGCAAATATATAAGGTGCATAGAGGTTCAAACAAATACAAAACACCATCAGCAACACTAATATAATGCAATTAACAACTTGTACTGTAACATTATTTTAAATTTGATATTGCTTTTAATTAGCTTTTGTCACTATATATAATAAGGAAACTGATCTACATTTTAGTTATTATTTTGAGTATCTATTGTCCAAAATAAATAAGGATATTAAAAAAATGCTTTCTGTAAGGCAAAGAATATGTGAATAAGAGGTGGACAGGTTACCTAGACACTGAATAGCAATTTCATTCTGCAGTCTTGGCACGCAAAACCTTTTCTGAGAGCACTTATCTCACTATTCCTCAAAGGTACAGAGATCAAATCCCTGCGTCCTTCACACCTGCCTCGCTCTTTTTCAGTCAATACAAACTCGAACTCTCTCGCTTGAGAAAAGCTTATAATTTTCAAAAAGAACAATCTTGAAGATAGACAAATATACAATTGGTAGAAATAAAAGACACATGTGAAACATGCACTCTTCTCCTGCTTTCTCAGGGGGGAAAAAGGCTAACACTTTATTTTACAATAAAACCATAGTTGCTTATTAGCATGCATATTACAAGAATATTAGCCCTTTATTACTGCTAATTAAGCACTTATTAATGCCTTATTCTACATCCTTAATCTAAATTTAACTAATATAGTTTACTAACTATAAATAAGCAGCAAATTAGGAGTTTACTGAGATAGCGTTCATAGTTAATAGTTAACAAGTGTTACCTATTCTAATTTTAAATTGCAATAAATTATGGCCCAGTTTCACAAACAGGGCTTAGCTTAAGCCAGCTCTGCGCATTAGTTAAATTAAGATATTTAAGCAACTTTTACAAAAATGCCTTATAAGAAATATTACATGTGTGCATCTTAACACAAAACATTGACACAGATATGTCAGAGCAAGATATTTTCATCTGAGACGGACAAGCTTAAGCCTTGTCTGTGAAACTGGGGGTATATTTTTGTGACACTTGCAGCTTAAAAATGAAAGCTAGCGACAGCTCAAGGGTTTTGTTGTAGACTAAATAATAATGATTTAGAAGAAATCAACTTTAATGCTAAATCAAAAGCTTATCGTTCCAATCAGCATCCAATGATTTTACTAAATCACACTTTTGCTAAAGATAGAAAATAAGACTGCTGTTTTATTGACATTAAAACAATATCATTCAAAAGTTTACGATTGGTAAGATTTTTTTAACTGAAAGAAGATTCTTCTGCTTACCACGGCTGATTTTTTAGCAACCATCACTTTATTTTCCAGACACTTGATCATTTAGAAATTATAAAATGCTGATTTGTTGCTTAAAAAATATGTCGTAAACAGTTATCTTAATATTTTTATGTAAAGTGTTTTTTTTTCAGGATCCCCTGATAGATAGATCTTTCAAAAGAATAGCATTTTTCTGAAATTGAATTTTTTTTTTAAGTATTAATTAAGTACTGACCTTGGAATAGTGTGAGTCATTAAAAACATATTTTAATATTCTGCGCATAAAAATCAACACCTCTTGGGTAAATATACAAGTCAATATATTTTAAATAATTAACACTTTTAAAATAGTTACTTCTGTGAAAACTACATTATTGTAAAATGATCACTCCAGGTGTTATACTATTAGAAATAATTACTATCAGTCCCTTGCAGCGTTGCACCCCAAACACTCATGGTATTTAAAAGTAATTTCAGTCATTATTGTTGTCTATTCATTCTATTTTGTCTTGCTATTCAAAAATATGTATTATATATATCTGACTGTTTGTACAACACCATAAAATCCCAATTCATCCACTGCACAAGCACAAGCCTTTCGCTTTCCACCCCACTGCTGCCAAGCATCTCCCTCTGTGAGCGTGACACACTCCCATGGAATGTATTCAAATATTTTGACATTTTGCCTTTCCTTACTTCCAGAGCAGAAATGATTTGTGACAGATGGAGAAGGGCTCTGTCTGATGAGCTCCCTCCAACACCACGGGCACCTCTCTCCTCCTCGGTGTGCTCTCTCCGTTCGTTCCTTCTCTGTCTCTCTCTCCTGTCATGTGTGGTGGCCTGTCTCTTTCCACAGCTGCCCCAGGTGCATCCTCCCTCAGTGATAAACACACAAAAGGGAGACTCCATCAAAAAGTTGAGACAAGAACATGTTGCAGTTACCTCGAGCCGTTCTGGTCTGATGGTCCGAGAACACTTACACAGCCAGTGCCAATGGCTTGTGACGAAGGCAGCCTGAACACAAAGCTAAAAGATGTAAAGTTCGACAGCGGTAGAGTTACCTGTCTTACTAAGTGTCCCTTTACTATCAATAAAGAAAGCTGATCAAAAAGACAAACTGATGGCACAACGGCATGTCGGTGCTGTTTTGCTTGTTCTTTAGATGTATGCTTTTTTATTAGTAAAAATGAAGCATGGAGGAATAGCTTTAATTGTCACAGTCACTGGGCTGCTTGTCTGTACTAATGCAGCAGCAGTGAGAGATGCAGGACATGCGATGTTGACACCAGAGCAGGAGTTTGAATAATGCCTCTCATTAGCCACTGAAGCGGTTCTTCTGCCTGTGTCTGTCCCCGGTCATTTTGCGCCAGCGTGATAAAAAAACAAGCTCATCGCGTCTGAAAGCTGTCATCAATCAAAGATGGATAGAGTTTACTGCTATGAAAAGGCATGAATCTCTGTGTTATTTTCTTAGGCACAAACATCACAACTGCTGTGTTCCAAAAAATTGGAGCACTGTGAATTTAGTGAAATTCTAATGCAAGAATTTAAACAAAAGTACATGTTGTGTTAAGTAGAGAGTTTTATGTTTTATATTTTGTTTGATTTTTAAATGTTTTTGAAAGAACGCAGTTAACAAAAATGTTTCATTTCAAATATTCCAGTCAAATTAAAAATGTGTTCTCTTAACATTAAAACATTTAAAAACTTTTGATCTTTTATTTGAACATTAAAGGAACATTCTGTCTTATAATTAAGCAAATATTCTACATTCCATGAATACTCTGAAAAAAATAGTAAGGTTTAAAAAAAAAAAAGGTTGGACAAAAAAAAAGTAAAGAGGTCAATAAATAGAGTTTTTATGTTAATGTTTTAAGAACATAATTAAAGACTAGATATCTTTGAACAAACATTTTTTATTTCAATATTTTAAAATGAACAAGCTCCTAAAGTTCCAGCAGTCTTCAGTGCCGTGATCCTTCTGATATGCTGATTTATGCAGAATTTTTATCTGATATGCTGTGTTGGTGCTTAAGTAATATTTCATATTATTATCAGTGTTAAAAACAGTTGCTTCACGTTTTTTGTAATTTTTTCTTCTTTTTTTTCCAGGGTTATATGGTGAATAGAAAATTAAAAATGGCATTTAAAAAAAAATCGAAATCTTTTGTAACATTCTTGCTCAATAAAAGCTGACCACAAACTTTGTGAACTATATACAGTAGGCAGCTAAATGGGTTTTGGAACAAAGCTAAAAACTCTAGTAACAAGATGAGTTTTCAATACAGATACTTTTTCTTCTGTACTGTAAAAGGATGCTCAGCAATCAGTCATATTTGGAAAACAAGAACTGTATATATAATAATTTATGAAGCAATTTCCTTCCAAAAAAGACAGATAAGACAAGCAAAAACCAGGGAGAGGGAATCTTGTAAGGCAGGATCCATCTGTGCTTCGAGTCGTTGATTGAGTGTACGTCTGGACGTACATACTCTCAAGAGCCCACGGGGCAAATGAAACCCCAGCTACACAGCGCATCAATCAATAATACACGCAGCGTATAATACTGAGAGGGAGGCGCAGTCTGAGCACATATGATAACAGGAGATTTCCAGCAAATGAGAAGCCGGCATAGAGCTCTTCATCATCCCACAATCTGCAGAATCTCCCTCCTCTGCCATCCCTCAATTCTCCCGCCACATTTTGTCGGTGTTTGTGCGTGAGGGCTCAGTGGTTTGAACTGAAGCGGATAGACCGAATGTGTTCACAGAGTTCCTCTGACACATTCTGTTTTCATTAGGGGTAAGATGCTTTTACCCAGGTTGTGCCATCTTGGATGTGGAGGTTGTTCCATTAGGTTTTGCGTCCAGAGTGACTAGATGGAGGGGAAGAGGGGGGGGTGAATTAAATAAACACTTTGGATACTTGCCAGTGATGGAGGTAGAAGGTTGGGTAGTGAGGTTAATCTGCTTGTAGACTTCATCGTATTCCTTTGACAGACGTCAAGCGAGGAGCTGAAGTTCTGGACTGTAATCATCTGGAGTCATTATCACTGTCTGGGGTGACCTAATACAGCACAGCACCACGGGATGAAAGAGCTTGTTTACTGATCCAGAATCAGAATAAAGAGCATTAATCACCTTAATGAAGAGCAAATCAAGCCATCACAGATGATCCCATGTAACAGAATGTGCTGTTCAATTCAAACGGGCAATGTTTCAAAATGACAAATCAGTGAGAGTTGGTCATGTTGATTGATTTCCTCTATGAAACGCTAATAGATTTAGTCCTCACTGGGCAATTGCCACTCATTAACCTTCAAGCGGTTTCATTTGAGAATGTATTGCTGCCATTTTGCAGCACCACACAAAGGCAATTTAGCAGATGATAAATATCCTGACTCTTTAGCGGCAGGTCACATATCAAATGAGCACTTTGGCACTGCAAACTCAGGCTAATAGATAAACACGCACACACAGCTCACCATACTCTAATAAAGAAATGAAAGTTCCAAAAGGGTGTATATTTGGGCCATCTGGTGTATTGAATAGCATGTGTTCGTGATGTCTCACGAGCAAGTTGTTTGGGTCTGTGCTTATTTACTATATTTAGAATTGGTTTTGTATCTGAAAATGCTAATATAGTTATGTATGCACATTATTCGATAATGTTCCCTGTAGCATCATCAACATCAACAGAGGTCAGAAAGAATTTAAAGTATATAATCGGATGGATGTCACAATACAATAAAAGATCTGTTTCTGCTTCTATCTTGTTAAGATAGTTCACCCAAAACTTGAAATTCGGTCATCAATAAAATTCACGCCCTCAAGACATTCCAAACTTGTGTGAGTTTTTTTAATTCTATTGAGCACAAAAGTTTATGTTTTGCAAAAAACATGGTTTCGAGCGGATTGTGAATGCAGTAATCACCCACAGCTGGTATACGATTTCCTAATCAAGCATGCCCAAACAAATTCACCTCCCTTTACTATAAAACATACCAGCTTCCAAGTTCCCACATCTCGCTTTAATCGTACCCCTCCTCCTCCCCTTCTCCACCTTCTACCTCTTCTCCCTCGTCAGGGGGGCAGACGGTGAACGAGCCAGTCCGCCGTTTTCCCGGCTCGCTCCCAGACAGCTCGCCAAATTTGCACTATATATATTCCATTATATTACCAGAACTCTTGAAACAAGATTCTGAAGAATGTTGGTAGTCCAAACAGATGAGGACAACCAAGATAGAAAAACAAAAATGTGCAAAAATTACAACTTAGCTTGTCGTACTGAGGCAGTCAGCTCAAAAGGACTCATTTGTACCTTTTTTTTACCCCTAAAAGGCACATATTAGTACCTTAAAGTAAATTAGGTACCCTTAATAATATGTACTTTTGTGTCTGAACAAGCGAGTTTAGGTATATTGGTGCAGCACCAGTTGGAAAGTATTAGTAACTTGAATCTGATGCAAGTGGCTATTGGCAACCAGTGCAAACTGAGGAAGAGAGATGTGATGTGAGCTTTCTTCGGCTTGTTGAAGACCACTCTGGCTGCTGCGTTCTGGATTTTTATTTAACCTAAATTTAATAACTAAGTGCACTGAAAAGACCAAACCTCCATCGACCATTGCCACAAAGTGGTGACCCCCTAAACAGAGTGATGTGTTTTTAGTGCAATTTGGATTTGCACCAAACAAAGCATTTGATCATCTTCAACTTAGCACATCTTAATCAGTGGTTATGCTGGTACTATATGTCTAGCCCCCGATGTTAAATAACTTAACCCTTAGATGCATAACTCAGGTCATTAGAGACCCGGGTCATCATTCTCTACCTCCTTCATTTAAAAAAATGTTGACATGAACTTTCTGATTTTTATAAAAAGTTGATAGGGTTGCTAGGTGTGTAAATGTACAAGTATTTTTTTCTGTGCAACTATATTTACATATCTGATGATTCAATATGTGCAATGCATCTTTATTCCTCTTTGATACACGACGATGAATATCATCAGCTAAATTTAAACTGGTTTACTGCAAAGCAATTACTGTATGCAATGAAATACAAACGTCACTGTCATTTGATGGTGGATGTGGTGAATAAGCTGGATGTGAGCAAAATACAGATTTTGAAGTCAATGAAAACGAACATTTTGAGAAAATGGTTCAGATACGAATATAGTCAGATGCTGAATGAATTGTGCACATGTTATGAGCAGTACTATGACTAGCCCCCAATAGTTTACTAAAGTCAAGCAGTTAATCAGAAATCTAGAATCTCACCTGATGTGCACCATGCTCCATCTAACCTGAGATCTAGTGTGCACTTAAGAGACAGATATGTGGAAGCATTCACCTTCACTTAATCTACTTGAGAAAATAATTTCAGAGTAAGTCAGAATGAAATCAAATGCATACAAAATGCATGAGTAAGATGCATACATGACTTTCAGAAAAATACATATGAAGAGTGTGTACACCCTTCATTCTATGGGCTCATTCAGGCTGCAAAACGGCCCTGATCTTCTTGCGAAATTGCCTTAAGTAATGACTATAAATATTACTTGCATTCATGTAGAACATTATATTATTCTATTGACCAGGATAAGCTAAGTAGAGGGAGATGTGTAATCAAATATCTGTATGTTAATGTAATGTATGCACTGTGCATCTCAGAAGACCAAAGTATCTGAGGTTCTGTTACTCTTACTGTATTTTTCTATGAAATCTATCAACTTGTACAGACTGTAAATCAGAGCAAAAGTAATATATATATACAGTCTTTAGTGTTTTTTGCTTCATTTTTGTCGTTTTGTCGTTTTTTTCACACTTTGTTGGATCTTTATGTGCACAGATTACCAATCACTCTGTCAACGATTAGGGATATTACTGGCCACATCCGGGTTAAAGTTTACCACGTTTGTTTTACTGTGGCCTCTTAACAAACACCAAACCTTCACTCCTCAAAAGTGAGAGGTGTTGCCATGGAGACCCTAAAGGTGAGTTCTGAGGGTTTGATCCGGCGCCAAGGAGCGTAACCGAAGCCGAGCGCACGTTCTCTCACTTAACTGACTGACTGAGCACTCACTGAGCACTCATCTCTGACTCACACCCAAGTATAGCGTCTGTGAGCCAAGAATTCAATTAGTCACTCAAAACCCAGCGAAAGCCCCAGGGGGAGTCATATCTCCACCATTTAAAAGTATGATTACAAATAAACCAATAACATTTTGACTCTCCGGGAATGGACCAGTAGATTAGAAAATTCAGATTAGATCTAAGTGCCTGTAGATTCTCATTAAAACAGCACAAACTACTGAGAAACAATAGGTAATTAGGAGCCTAATGAAGCACAGCACCGTTAGCACGACTTGACTGTGTGCCTCTCTGCTGGGACCCAGTTTTACTCTACACTTATCCTACAGCAAAGCTTCCAGCCTTTCATTTGGGCAATAAGACATATTTAATTAGATTAATGAACGTTATAAGCTCTCCGAGGAATGGCTTAGTACACAGTGACAATGCAGCAGCTTATATGTGGGGAGGAACACTTGCCGCTTCAGGGCAGACCTTTTCGGTCTCTCAGGACGGAAGTGAGAGAATTGACAGCGACTGTGCAATCTGTCTCTGAGTTACGCCAAGAATAAAGGGCGATGTACAAATCGTTTATTGCAAATTTGTGTTTGGGAATTACAGGAGAGAGCTAGGAGTCTCGAGACGTGAAAGTGGGAACAGAAGTGGACTGAGAGAGCTGAGAGGGTTGATTAAAGCAAGAGTTTTTCTTGAGAGTTCATAAAATAGAAGTCTGGTTTTCGGCAAGTTTGTTTAAAAGCTTATTAGTTGTTATTAGTGCTCTAGGAGAAATTGGATTATTAAAACTATTACCAAAAAATTTTGACTTGAAGTGCAGCAAGGGCAGAGAATCCGGTTCAAAGGCCATCGCTTTCATGGAATCAAAACTGATCCTATTTACTTTCCTAGTGATAGTTTACAAAAAAAAATGTAATTCTGTAATTATTTATAAGTTGTTCCAAACCTGTATGAGTGTGTTTTTCTGTTGAGCACAAGATATTTCGAAGAATTTGAGAGAGAAAATAGAAGTCTACTGGAAGTCAATGGCTGTTGGGTTTCCAACATTCTTCAAAATACCTTCTTTTGCATTCAACAGAAGTAAGAATTATAAAAAGGTTTGTACCCACATAAAACTAGATGAGTAAATGATCACAAAATTTGAGTTTTGTGTGAACACAGTACTGTTCCAATGTTTAGGTCAGTGGGATTTTCATTTAGAAAGAAATGAATACTTTTTTTTCATCAAAGACACATTAAACTAATAAAAAATAACTGTAAAGATGTTTAGAATGTTACAAAAAAAAATGCACATTTTAAATAAATGCTGTTCTTTGGATTTTCTATTGAAGAACCTATTCATTGTCACTAAAGTGAAATTACTGATCCTACACACAGGAGCCTGATAAAAACACTGCAAATGGCACTTCATACATTTACAATAAAATGCTTCTTAAAAAGGCTTTCATTAAAACGTTTAAAAATGATTACAGACAACAAACTTTTGGAATGGCAGTGTATATATTTTTATTTACTTTTTACTTTTCTCTTTTCATGAAAATGGCCACAGTAATATTATGCTAAACACCCTTTTCAGTCTAAAAAAATATTGCATTGTAATTTTTTTTACTGAATTTAAAAATGACCTTAACATTAACAGGGATTTACACATGGAAACACAGAACATAGTTTGTCACTTTTGGGAATGTAAAAAGAAAAGTTCTTAATCGATTCTTTCGATTATTCAAACAAAACTTAATTCATTATAATGCTATAGTGCCCTCTATAGGCTGTAGAGAGAATACACTCTGGAGAATCAACAATAGCAGCATAGCCCCTGCATAGGTCAACTACTACAACTTTTTATTCGTCACAAATAAGATCAATAAACCAGTAGTCAGACACAACAGTGTCATACTTGAAACCACAATAAGATATAAAACTGAGGGATAAGCGATTTTTTTCACTGTGTAAGTGAAGCTATTGACTTATATCCATAAACAGCTGTCCACTTAAGCTCATAAGCACAACACATATTGTGGCACGTCTGCCGTCGTTGCAGCAGGTCGCCGCTTGAGTACCTGCGAGTGCGAAATAAATCTCTTACACTGCGCCGCCTTTGGGAAAACTTTCAGTATCAGTTCCCCCCAAAAAAGGCCCACGCCCAACTGATCCAACTGTTCTGTTTGCGCTCGTGTTTGTAAACAGATGAATAATTGAGCCAAGTTCAAATCCGCCGTGGCAGTGGGGTGAGAGAAGAGGAGGAGGATAGACAGATGGCCTAGAGCAGATAGTCTAAAGCGCGCCGCTCCGAGCGCACACACCAAAGAACGCAGGCCGGCATTGTTCTGCCCGCCAGGGCCGTGCTGTCATGCGGCGTGCAAGCCATCCCCCCAGAGCCAAGGTCTTAGCGTGTCAGTGTCCCGGGCCCATTGTCTCTGCGTTTTTTAATTTCTGGGACGCAATCGAGTGTGACGCCAAAATGTTTACCTAGCGTGTCTGCCTCAGCCATGAAGTGAGGAAAATAATAAAAGACAGAGAAAGGAAAAAAAAACATGTCCAAGGGTCTCAGCACAAAATAATCCACCGTAATGCTAGAGAGTTTAAAGAGGCTTTGCCAATATCCCTCTGTTTTCAGGAGGGAAAAAAGAGGAGGGAGAGATAAAGAGCTAGGAGAAACCATCAGGAGAGAGAGAGAAAGCTGCTAAAAACCCCTCAGCCTCAATGGGATTGCTAATGATTGTTTTTAGAGAACAACAATTGTGGTATTAGGGCATAAGCAGCTGAAGATAACATCCAGGGGAAGAGGAACAGCAGCTTGGGGAAGGAGATAATGAGGGAAAAGTAGGGGATTCTGGGATGGGGCCCCGCTCTGTTGCACCGATGCCCCTCACAGTCAGGGGGTATCAAAGTGACTCGCCCTCTCTCTTTCTCTCTTTTGAAAAAGTACCTGCTCTAATCCACCGAGACGACGGGGGTTGAGGCGTCCTTGCAGAGCAGATCTTGAAAAAGCTGGAGGTCAGAGAACACGTACTCGCAGGCAACAAACGCGAGAGCCTCATCCATTTGTGAGACAAATGGTCAGACATATGTGGGTCTTTGTGAAGAATATGATCAAGAACATTCGCATTCGATTCAAAACAGGAGCTTACCGCAAGCTTATCGTTTCTGGCTCTGTCCGAGGAGGCTTTGAGAAGCGATGTTGGTGGAAAGACCAGCCCACACACATACAAAACTCCCCCTGGCTCTTGTCCAGCGGCGAGGGGACTCGTCCAAAGCAAACTGGATGCCAACAAGCAAACAAAGGCGTAATTGGGGAAGAAAACAGCGCCACCTGTTGGCATCGTAGCCCCGTCTTTATGAGCCGCACCTGAGCCTGGCTGCCAAAGATGAGGGGAGCGAGGTCTTCAAGAGGGCCTGGGGAGTCACCTGGCACATGCAGCGCTGCACTCCGGGCCTGTGTGGGCCGCTTTATTCCCATCTCTCTGGATCCACAAAACACACACAAACAGGAAGACAGCGGGGGGCAGATGGAAGGGTCACTGTCTCTGCCAGGTGGCCAGGGGGCCTGAAGATGAAGCCAGATATGATTTTTCCCATATAACACACACACACAGAGGCTGAGAAGCAGAACAATTTAAAGAAATGGGCAGTGATTGTAGATATTCTTCAGATTTATGGTTATGGGCTTGGTGCATTTTATTTTATAGGACAGATTGGAGAGACAGGGAAATAGAATGGGATCAAGGCATAATCCAGGCTGGATTCCAGATATCCTGATTTACAGCCTTGTTTATTCCATACGGTGTGAGTTAAGCATGTTGCATATGGAGGGCGGAATACATGTGTTGACTTTCAGCTGTGTTTGTGACTTTTGCTAGAGCCAGTGTGCAAACAAGTGCACAGATGACTAAATGAATAAATGAAAGTGTATGGCAGAGAGTCTACATTAGTCTCTGCCATTTTCCTGCAGGCTGATTACCCATACCCATTTATTCTAAACCATTTAAACACACACACACACATGCACACTCAAACACGGATATTAAAAAAATAGGCCTACACTTTCAGAAATAAAGGTACAAAAGCTGTCGCTGGGGCGGTACCTTTCCAAAAGGTACACTTTTGTACCTATTAGGTTCTTATATGTACACCTTAGGTACTAACATACACCTTTAACTTACCAAAATGGACCCTTTTAAAAAGGTGCTGCCCCACGGACAGCTTTTGTACCTTTATTTCTGAGGGTGTATATGTTAAATATTCAAACTAACTGCACATAATTACTAATTAGTATATAATTTAAGCGCTAGATATGTTCAAATCTTGCTTTTTCATTCAAGGATGCATTAAATTAATTGAAAGTAGCAGTAAACACATTTTTAACAAATAAAGGCTGTTCATTTTTTTTAATTGTGTCACTGTTTACACAAACTATAATAACAACAATAAGGAATGTTATTTGAACGGAAAATCAGCATATCATTTCTGATGGATGTTATATTAATTTGTTTGGATCAACATAACAAACAGGTAAATGATGTCAGTTTTACTACAGCATTTTATTACTTAATTGTTAAAAATACAAATATTTTTGGCCTCAAAAATCGGAGGGGACATGTTTAAATGCGCACGGCGCTTCTGTCTGTTAGCAGGAACAAACAGGAGCTTAAAAGGGATTGGCTCCAGGGTCTGAAAGTGGAATGACCTGAAGTCTCCCTATCGCTGGATGTTTGTCTTGGTTCTGAGCGTGTGCGCAGACTGTGCCATCCTCAGTCCAAAGCCACAGATGCTGCAGTGTTTGTGTGTTGACTCCGTGTAATTTGTTTGCACTAATTTGTTTTGGGGTATCAGGGGAGTTCCCTTTTTAATTTGCCTCTCTCTGTTTACCCCTCTTTGTGGAGCACTGATCTGTTAAGCAGCAGTAGGAGTGAGGAAAAGAGAGGAAGAGAGAGAGAGATGGGGTGTAGAAGAGCCTAAATTAAAAGAAGGTACTATGCAGATTGTTTTAAGCTCCGGCTGCCCCGTCGGGCCCAAAGGCCTTGCTCGCAGCCTGCACCTGCTCCATCCCGCGGGAACCTGGTTCCTGATCCGTGGCCCCTCTCTCTCTCCTGTCTCTTTTCTCTTCTCTCTCTCTATCTCCCTCTCTCTCCCCTGCTGTTTCCTCTGCACGTCTCCAGTGCCTGGAAACGCCTTAATCAGCCCTCCTCTGCGCATGGATGGCTGCCACTCATTAGCCTGATTGAAAAGATGGTAGCTCATGCTAAACACACAAGCATACACGTATGCACACACAGGGTGGAAAACATTCACACTGACTTTTTGAAAATTAAAGCCTATATTTAAGCAATATTTTGCGAGCAAGAGCATCGTTGTTCTAAATATAAGCACAAAAGAACACAAACATAAGTTTAACTTACTAACAGTTCGACCAACAAGACTGAGCAACTTTTATTTTATCGCCAGGTATTTTTTCTTCAAAAACAAAAATGCTGTTGCAAATTAAAACATAGTAGCAGTTTTGTTTGTGAATTCTATTTCTAAATGAATCAGTGTTTTGAACAAATCAGAAGAGTGAATGACTCAGTAGTCTTAGTAATGAAAACAGTGGTTGTATCTGAAATTGCATACTTCCATACTATATAGCAGACGAAAAACTGTGTGTGAAAAAAGCAGTATTTCTGTATTGACAGTATTCATAGAACCATAGGCAAAAAAGTACCTGGATGACTTATTATTTGCGGAAAGATTCTTAAGTGCCATTCAATGGACATTTTACTATCCCATGAGACCACTCCATGGGATAGTCTGATACTAGTAGGTCATGGATTACATGTACTACACACACACACAGGAAGTTTTGTAATGGCTGTAAAGTCTTAACTTATTTATAAAAAAAAAAAAAAAAAAAAAAACATACTCAAGAGAGTGTGATTTCAGACATAGTCACTCTTGAATGCATCAGTGTTTTAAATGAATCAGCACAGTGAATGATTCAATGTCTCTCATTAAAAAAAGTAACTTTTTAGTTTCTAAATTAATTTGTGTTGTGAATGAACTGGTATAGTGAATCATTCAATGACTCACTCATAAAAACAGCTGCTTGTCTCATTTTTGAATAAATCAGTATGAGGTAAATTAAACTAATGCACAGAAAGACCGTCTGTCTGGAACCGACAAACAATTAGTGACACAAAAAGTTAAAAGTTCAAGACCACTCTTGTCAAATGTGAAGACCCGGTACTGTTGCATTAATACTTAATAAAAGAAAACGAGTCAAACAAAAGCAACAAACAAACAAACAAAGAACATGAAAAGAAAACAGATACACCTCATGCATACGTTTAAATTGTCACAGCTATTTTAATTGATGTTTTAGAGCAATCATTGTCAAACAACCACTCAGTTCAGGATAACTAAGCACTCATGACAGGGTCTCAGTTTATAAACAATATTTTATAGCTGGTTCAGATTAGGTAGAACCTTGTATATATATTTATATCCATCATTTTGCTTCCACAAACAGGAAATGAACTCTCTAATATGGCTTTAAGATCTAATATCAGATCTATAGCAACATTTTTTAAAGAACATAATCCAGCTATGTTCCCAACACACAGACACATCTCTAAAAGTTTATTACTAAACATACATCACAGGGTAAGAATCAAATGCATGTTTCTGAACGTGAATTTCATCTGAGCTGTTATTTAGGCTATAATGAATTTAGCTGAGCACCTCCCGAAGTCAATGAAAAATAATTTTTATTACTATATATCAAAAAAATAAGTTGCAAATTAATTAATATTAACACAAAACTCATAAGAGACTGGGTTTATGTGTATTTAACTTTAACCTCGATAATATACAGGGGATAAATATTTGCTAGAAGATTCCACTGGTGAATTTTTCACCAGCTCACACATATAGACGCACACACAAACACACATGCAGGTAAATAATGTGTTACAGGTAACTACTGTATATCATACCTCACTGATTGTATGGACCCTGTTTAAGTCTTCCATGTCTTTACATTATCTGATGTCTTTCGATAATCTAAAATGTGCAAAGCAACAATACGGAAAGTAAACAACAGAAGTCTGCATAAACGATTAAATATTATATGGGATTGAAATAAATTAATTTAGTACAGGCTTGGGTTTCAAGTAAATTCAACAGAAAGAGGGGAAGCTCGTCATGCGGCTGTTAATCACAACAATTTTCCCTCAACTAAGGCAAATCTTCTCAACGTACTACACTTTGGTACACAAATCACACACATGGATAAAAAAACAAATCTATGATCAGACTCCTACGCCACCAAAGCTGACCGTTTAGTGTTCACTAGAGGTTCACTGTTGTTATTAATATTTAAAACGTTTTTTTTTTAAGGCAGAAGCTTGAAGCGACTCTCGCAACGGCAAAGCAAGTGGCTGCATAGGACCAACTCAACATGTGAATGGTCACAGTGCCCTCTGGTGGTGACACTCAAACCTGTCTGTATTACAGAATCGAACCGAAAGAGACACATGGGGATGAAGAAGAAAGACTGTCACACATGTACAAATGGTTGCAGTCAGGCACACAGGCATTAAGCACCATTCAGACTGATCAGGAGTCTGACACTGATGACACACACTGGAGCCCTAACAAATAAAAATGACAGAAACGGATTTGGTTCTATTGTATTAGCCTAAATATTTGTGAAGATTGGAGTCTCATTTGGTTATTTTATGCAGAACTGGGATTAAATGCTTCATAAATCCTTTTATCCATCCATCTATATTCTATTTTATGTACTTTAGCTGATCTGGGAGCAGGAATGATTAGGTTTGAACAGGAGGGAGGAATTCACACAGATTTAGTTTCAGCTGGCACAAAACGTTAAATTGTCAACTTCGCACAAACATCCTAGAATCATGCAAGCTACTTTTGCTAAATGATTCTGTTTTGGAGCAAATGTTTGATTAAAGTCGGCGACAAAAGAGACATATTGAGTGGTCTGAAAAAACATGAAATATTTGTTTCCTTGAAATAAGAGCTAATAGAAACCATACTGAAACCATGGCTGGAGGCATAATGTTTTTACAATGATGAGGATGAATTATCTTTAACATGCAACTTCTGTGTCGTAAATCTGGAGGTGTACATGTCCATGACTGATGTCACGCTGTGTACACACATTTTGTTCATCAAAGTGTTATTCATCTAGGAAATGAAATATCTCTATGAGTTCTGGAGCCACAATGCATCCCAAAAAAAAGCTCTCTTACACCAGATAAAAAGCAACCTCTGTTAGATTTGACCCTTGATCTTCTGCTCCACATCCGAGCCATCTGCTTCAATGTCAGAGTCTGAGAGCGAGTGTGTGGAGTGGTCCGAGTCCTGCGAGTGTGTATTACTGTGTGACGGGAGGCTTAGATCACTTTCCTCTAAAGTGTCTGTCCTGGAAAAGAGACCAAGGTCCAGCATGCAGGTGGGTGTCCCGCTGCTAGCGTCATTGTCACTGTCGTAACAGAAGTCCTCTAAGTCCACAAACCACTCAGGCCAGAACTTCCTCCGGATGCGCTCACAGTACATGGCGAGGTTGATCAGTTCTCCTGTGGGCAGGCAGAGAAATAGTTATTCATTTTGCTGCCTGAAACCTGTCAAACATGGTGTGTTGAGTGGCTGGTTTATGTCATTGTGTCTCCATAAATGTAAAATCAAGAATACAGGAAGATATTTCTCTAAAGTATAATGCCCAACCAAGTATTTTCCTCCATCATTTTTTGCATAGGGATTTTTTAAAAAGTTTTCATTAAAGCAACGAACCAAACCAACCAGCTATACGGGTAATTAGAAACTTTGATTTTGAAAAAAAAAAAATATATATATATATATATATAAATAAATAATTATTGAAAAGAATTACATTTTAATATGGCTTTCTGATCGGTCGAGAATATTGGGTAATGTAGTGTTCATTAAATATATCAGTTATTCATGTGAATGAAATTAAATTTACTGGACTGATACTCTCTATTCCGCTGCGGTGGTTTGATTAAGTGTGACTGAACTTTAATGTGCAGAAGCATAAATAAATGACTACAATGCCATCTAGTGGACATTTAACAAACTGCCATACCAGGGCACACAGTTCCTCCAAAATAAACATTTGAATAAACCCATTTCGATTTCATTTTTCTAGGAACACAAAAGGAGATGTTCACACTTTGTTTTTAACATTTTTGATGTGTGCTGTCAGGCTCGAAAGATACTACAAAGTACCCCAAAGTACCATAAAGTTAATCCATAGGATTTGTGCACAAGGTTCTTATTTGAGTACCAGTCCAGTATCTATCTTCTGCTCTCGAAATATTTTCAATTCTTTTACAAAACTGCAGTTGTGAAGTCTTGCTCACCTTTAATGAGCTGCTCGGGCCGTGTGCCAGGCAGCGTCCACATGGCTTGTGCAAGGTGACCGAACACTGTGGCATCCACACTGGACAGCTTGGGACCCATGATGTACTTCTTATCCCCTGGTGGTGCAGAAGATAAATATCAACCCCCGGCCATAATTCAGGTCAAATAAAATACTTCTTTAAAATGGTTTCAGAAACACACTGAAAATACAAGAAAATATTTAGATTTGACTAAAGTTTTCCTGCCTCTACAATGCCATGCGGTGCCAATTATTTAAAACATTACTTGCACCATGCAACCAAAAGTGAATATTTTAGGCATTTTATATTTTTCTACATATATCATAGAACTGTTCCAAATTCTTTCATTAATAGAAATGAGTAAATATTAATAAGCAGCAAATTAGGCGTTGTAGTTAATAGTGGTTTGTTAATAGCGAGAATTGGATCTTAAATTACAGTGTGACCGAATATTTAATAAGATAAAACATTATAAACCATTGCATCACATCACAATTAAATGCTCCTGACAAAGTATTATTTTATCCCTGTATTTCCTGTCCTGCTCACCCAGCAGTGTGGCCAGTGTGCGCATGTCCTTCTCCATGAGGGTGTAAACTTCCTCCTTCGTGAAGCAGCCAATGCCGTGACAGTACATCTCTCGCTTTACAATGCCCCCAGTCAGCTGACACAGAATCCATTTCAGCAGGTCACTGAGGGGCCCAGGGAGGTCCAGCATCCTTTGAGTCTCTTGAACATTATCCACCCACTGACAGTAAGCAATGGTCCTGTGGTGACAGAGATCGGTAAAGAGAGAGATGAAGTACAAACTTATCTATATACAGTATTTTCATGTATAAATAGCATTTATATAGTGTGGGAAAAATACAAATGTAATATTGTAAAGACAACTCACTAATAATAATATTAATAATTGGCTATAATTCATATTTAACCGGCATAATGTGTTTATTCTGCAGCTGCTTTTATCCAAAACAACTTCCACATGATGAAATCCTCAACAAATAATTGATCATAAGCACAGGCAATTTATCATAAAATGGGCTTGTTTATATTCCAGAGTTTATTATAACTGTGTGCAGCTTTAATATCACACAGAAAACAAACTCAGTTTGGCCTTTGAGATTAAACTTTGAATTAATTCTCTGCTCTGTGATTATCTGAATCAAATTAATTAAAGCCGTCTTCTAATTAACTTCTTTGCACAGTAGGCAATGTATTAATAAAAACCATTCATCCAAAATGGCTTCAAGCGCTCTTTGGGTTCATGGCTTTGAACTCACCACTTGGAATTTACAATCAGCCTTTCATCAGGTTTAAATCAGATTCGAAGCTGCAGTGTGTCAAGGGCATAATATATGGATTTTATGAAACAGTATTGTATGCTACACGCTTTGTTTACATTTCTGAGTCTTAATCTGATAATACTAAGTCTTTTTTACTGAAACGGGTCAAAAACATTACAGCAGGTTCATTTCTTGTTCAAAACCCATTAGTGCTATAATCCAGATCTCCTGCCTATTTCCCAGCATGACATCCATCACTCTTATTTATAGCTCAATAAATGTTCTTGCTGACTAACGCAACACTACTGTGAGTGGACACAGATATTCAAACTCATGAATTATTAAATCAATAGCCATGTGGGATACTATACATAGCACAGCGTAAAGCACTTCTAGGCATTGTGAAGAGAGAATGCACAAGAAAAAGAAAGAAAGAAAAAATGATTTCATTTGAAGGAATATAAAAATGCAAAAGAAATGAAGAGGAGATTAGGCTGTAGGATAAGAGACTGCTTATACAATAGTTTATTTTACCCAATGTGTAGGATAGTGTTTCAGCACGAGTCATTAATTGAAACAATTTGCTGCCTGCACTGCAAATCATGTCTGCAGCGTATCACGTATATCTGAATGGGTTACGGTTACTTTGCATTGATTTTTATTATGCAAATAAATGGTTACGGCTATTTGTGAAGTACTGTTATGATCCTCAAGGATAATCTGAAATAACCAATCTAAAGGATTGATTCACTTAAGTATTATCAAAATTATTTTTGATAATTATTATTAACTGAGATCTAGTTTAAAAGGAGTCATGTGTCTTTACAGCTTTTTTACTGCTGAAGTGAATCAAATAAATGTTGAATAGAAAACATAATACACTAATAATTTGTGAATTTAAAACATAAGGGAACATTTAATGATTTATATATAATGAAATAGATACATCTTGTTTTTTGGGGGGGAGGGGTTGGTAATTATTTTAGTATATTTAGATTTTGATTAAAGAACTTCTTTACAAAAATTGCTAACCCAAAGATTTAGCTAATAATATATTTACAACCAGGCAATCCAAGATGAGTTTCTTTCTTTATTAAAACCGATTTGGAGAAAGTTAAAATTACATCACTTGCAGTGAGAATGCTCCTAAGAAACAAATCTATTACTAAAGAGTTTTAACTTAGAACATCTCTTCTGTCCAAAATACCAGTCCATAATCCATAATAATGCTTCATCTAGAGACGCATCGATTGCAAATTTCTTGGCCGTTTCCAATTTTATAGTATGTGTGACCTGCAGATTACGATTTTTGCAGATTTGTAATGAACTGTAATGAAAGCATATGACTTTCATTTAAATGTATTTTATAATAAAATAAATTATTAAACATTACAGGATCTTCTCACAACAAAATAATTAAAACAAAAAAATGAAGTGCGTTGTAAGGTATAAAAATAAGTTCTGGTATATAACTAACAGTATACTAGCAAAAAACTGATGTTCCCCAATTAATTTTTTTATAATAAAAGAAACCAATAAACATTACAGATCTTCTCACAACAAAATAAGTGCTCTGCGTAGAAATATGTAACTAACAACTTACTAACAAATATCTACTTTTCCTTAATGAGTATTATTATGGAAGACTTTTAAACATTAATGACATGACTGTCTCACAACAATAACTTTAATAACAAAGAGTGCACTCTCTTAAAAGGGGTAGAAATAACAATGCTAGTACTAAATACTATTACCTGAACATTAAAGTCAAGTTTGACTTGACAAAGAGAAGCATTTCTGCATCGCCACCAGTTAATAAAGGACAGTACAGGCGTTTTTAATGTCTTATTAGGTTTGTTGTTGCGAACGTTTTTTGAGCTTGTTACCCCACAATGTATTTTTGCATTACAAACATTACAAACTGCAATCTTTGTGTCATCTCCACTCACAGAAAAGAACTTTCACACCAGTGACATGTTATCACCAGACTGTGAGTCTTAGTTGTGATGTACAGTAATTGCCTGTGCTGCTGCTGGCAATAAAAGGATCGGGAGACGTGAGCTGACCGCCCGGTCACCGTTCTGGGCTGATCATACAAAAAAACAGCCGATGCCGATCACTAGCCGGTCAATCGGTGCATCTCTAGCTTCATCCAGTGAAAAGGTACAAACCCTGTTGTCCTCTCACATCAAAATTCACAAACATATTTGTTTGTTTTGGCTAAAAAAAACAACGCTTGGTCTGTGCATATTTCTCTCCTGATTCAGATAAGACAACATTTCACTGGACAAAGCATTTACAGTACAGAAGCAAGTCAAAAATATCTCGATGAATTTGTTTCTTACAAACATGCAACTTTTTACTTCACATTAATTGGTAAACTGTATTAATTTTGTGATTATTGTTATGTTTTTATCAGTTGGTTGAATTCTGGTGGCACTTAACTATGGCTTCTGTAATTATAAAAATCAAACTCATCTAAATCTGGGCATAATGGTTGAGTACATTTTGAGCAAATTTTCATTTTGGGGTGAACTATTCCTTTAAAGCTTTCAAAATCAAAAACTCCCCAGCCAAGTAAATGAACTGCGGAACTCTACAGACTACAGTCAATAAACCATGGGTGCATATTTGGTCCTCACATTTTAGCAAGGACTCAGCAGCAGAGAAGTGACTCACTCTGAATGGCAGCACATGACTCACCAGTACAAGTGTTCCTCCACCATGGTGGTGATGGCCCGCGCTACCGCCTGCTCCTGAGCGCTCAGACTCTTGTTTAGGCTCACACCAAGTTTCTCTTCCAGGAAGTCAATTATAAATTCAGTTCCACACACCTGCTCATAATTATACTCAATCCAAGGCATCTTGCCCTGGGAAGAGAGCCTCCCATCAAAGTAATTCTACAAAAAAAGGAAGCATATTAAGTGTGAAAAGATGTAAACCATACATTTTAGTTCAACCTCTATAATCACAATAATATTATTATTACTATAAAAACACTACTTCTTATCCTGGAGCATCTGGATGTAAACTGAAAAAACATAACCCTGTTTTCTTTTATGAATTTCATTGACATTTCAACAGCAGATGGTGTTCATTAACTGCATGTAACCACTGATCAAAGGAGAATGGACTCCAAAATCCAAACTGCTACTTTATACATACTTGATAGGGCAGATCAACCATGCGCAGATAGGTCTCCATTTTCAGGCAGAAAGGTGAAAGGCTTGGCACCCCGTTTTTTGGCCTGGAGAACTGGTGAAAGATGATGGCATCTTTAGAATCTAACTGTTGTTCTTTCCTGTAAGGAAAAGATCATACATAGATTGTAAAACTAGACAATCTACTGCCTAATTTCAATATAAACAAATAATTAAAAGGTCACTCAAAACACTGCCGTTAAATGTGTTAAATATCACAGTCAGACATAACTTTGTAATTGTGTTTAGTTGGCATGCACTTTGATTAAAAAATGATTCTTTGTTCTTTGGGAGAATCCATCACCTTGAAAATGAAATGCATTGTTAAAGTAAAAAAATTGAAGTTAAAAGAGTTGAAGTAAAAAGAAATAAAAATATGCATTATGGGAACATTATAGCTTCAAAAGCAGCTATTTAGCCCCCAAAAGCAAGTGGAGTGCATCGGAAAAGGTCTTATACTATAATTATGAGGAAACAGCAGGATGTGTGTGGGAGGACACAGACAGGTCTTATTTCACAAGCTGAAACTACAAAGCCAAGCCAGAGCTTTCCTATTCTGATCACACGTTCACAAATTAATTCTTCGAACTAAACACAGTCTACAAATGTGATTTGTATAACCAAACAATGCCTATAATGTAGGCTTGTGGAATATTACTCTGAATACTCATTTTGTGGGGGAAGGAAAATACTTATTTAGATTTCCTGAAATCCCTTCAATATAGATCAGAAAGATTAGCACGAATTCTGCAACAGGACAAATCCGTCCACATTTAGCCATCATTATCAACAAGCAATCATGATTTCTACATGAGGCACTAACAATATTAGTTTGTTTGTTTGGGTGCTATGTAAGTTTTTAGAGTTAGCTGTAATGTATTACAAACTCTGGAACTATTTTCCAAATTAATATAAAAAGATTCTTCAGATCTGTAAGGAAGCCACTCACCTTCTCAGGCATGCTTCCATGTGGCTCTAAAATCAACATTCTGATGACCTGTGTCTATTTATGTCTTTTTACACCAAGATTAAATACTAATCTATATTTAATGCCAAACTGAATAGAATGTAAAGCAGCAGTACGATCCGAATGCTGCAGAGCTCAATACTCAAACATGTCGCTGTCCACCGCCTGCGGTGCTGAAATCCTCCAGTCACGTATTGCATCCACGTTGTTTACACATTTTAAACAAGAAACAGCTAAAAGGGAAGTTATTAAGTTCTTCCAATAGCATTACAGCCCCCCTTGAGTTTGTGTTAGGTAATGGCCTGCAGATGATCCAAGAAAGGTCGCTTCATAACACAACTCAAGGACATCGTGATCCAGCGAAGTAAACAGTCAAGATCACGTGCGGCATAACGACGCTTTATTTAACTTACACTTAAAAAAAAGGGAAAAGAAAACAAATTTATCTAGGTGCTTTTTGTTTATGGTGAATGTAAACAAGGGCAATCCCTGCTGGGTATTGATGACAGGGCGTTTTCATATGGTCCCGTGCGGCCAAACACCGCATGTGCATGTCATTTTAAAAACGTGACTAACGTTAGATGCAGCCCAGCGGGCGTGAGAGCTCGAGGAAAACACAGGAACCTCACTAGCACTGGCATTGCCAAGCAGAACAATATGTAGATCTTTCCCTAGAGATGTTCAAATATATAATGCACGCGTTATGAAATATTGTAACAGTAGGTCGTTTCATATATCATTTGACATCATCACAGCAGGCCACAGTACTGACCTGATGGAGAGCAGCTCGTGCAGCAGATACGCAGCCGCAGCCAGCAGGGCACCTCCGGTGATGTAAAGCGTCTTCCTCCACCAGGAATCCGATACCAATCCCGACATGATCCCGCCGAAATCCTGTACAGGGACGGCTACTATGTACCCATATAATAAGTGATGCTCATCAGAGCCACACAACCCGAACGACGGGCTCTGATTCCGGCCAAGATCAACCACGAACGAGCGGGAGGAGGCGAAACCCGCGACCCAGTACATTCTCTCTCTCCCCCCGCTTCCTCCAACGAATCCTGCGCCACTTCATTTATCCATATAAATACGGACAAATGTTACATGGTTATGTGTTATGTCGGGCTCGTAAAGCGAAAGAAAAGCATTTTAACTAGAGTCGGCACCCGCGCGCAGCTCCGCATCTTCCTTTGTTGCTGTGCTGGAGCTGAGTGACGTCACGACGCATCACACAGGACAGCTAGACAAATAAAATACATTCAGTTTTTAGTGGTTGACTACAAATATGGAAATGACTACAATATAACAAAGAGTATTAATATCAATAATTATCAAACTTGTTATTAT
Organism: Enteromius thamalakanensis; assembly: GCA_032357475.1. Lineage (NCBI taxonomy): Eukaryota > Metazoa > Chordata > Actinopteri > Cypriniformes > Cyprinidae > Enteromius > Enteromius thamalakanensis. Next base: position 18,968,159 of record JAUCMT010000032.1, read on the forward strand.
AGTTAAAACTCACTTTCGCAATGGGGCCCAAAAACGTTTTAAAGTCAAGTACCTATTTTATGACAAAAGCTATCTCGTGAAAGAAATTAGATATTTTTAACAAACTCTGAACTTTGGTCAAATCAAAACAAATTGCGCAGATTTTTTTATTGGGTAGCGTTATAAGATTAAAAAATATAGTATTTATATGTCTATGGTTCTAAAGATCTGAATTTTAAAAGAAATCGGCCACTAGTCGGCGCTAATGTGTTTTTTGGCTCTGTAATCACGTGGTGTTACATATATTCACACAATATGCATATAATTTTATAGATCTCATCATATTGAGCAAGTTTGCCTCAAGACCATTGCTGTCAATCAAATCGTTCATTAGTTATTAACAAATATGTTAAAAACCTACTTTTGCAAACTAGTTTTTTTTGCTAAATCTCGATCAAACCAGTGCAGTAATTATCTGTGGACTCTCTAGATCAATAATTATTTCAAAAATGTTAAATTTGTCTTTTGGTTAGCTATAATTGACTGTTATAAATCAATATATTGACTAGATATAAATGTGGTGTTGCTGCATGAACCCTAAGGCCTATAAAACATAAAAACAAAAACACTAAACCTTTATGAAACTTGATAAAAATATAACACATGGCTCTTATCAACTTTCCAAAGTTTCATGGAGATCAGAACATAGGTGGCTCTATAACAACTAAAACTGCCTCAAATTTTATTTTTATACTTTCTATTTCTATAAAAAATGACCTCAAATTTTAGAAAATGTACATATATGCACACAAACATTAAATCTTTATATCATATGATAGATCTCCTCATTCTTAACAACTTTGCCTCTGGGACTAATATTCTCAGTTATGTTAAAAAACCTACTTTTGCCAACTAGTCTCAGGTTTTTGGCCCAATCTGAATCAAACCAATACAGAACTGGACTCTAGATTAATAATTATCAAAAAAAAAAAAAAAGGTTTAGTAGGTTAGTTGTAACAGGGTCATTTAAAAAGAGGTGTGGCCACATATACTCATAAAACCTAAACAAAAACACAAAACTTTATGAAATGTTGTTAAAACATGTGATAGATCAGTCTTAGCAAGCATGCAAAGTTTCATTGAGCTCACGCTATAAGTAGCACTACAACCATTAAATAAGGCCTCAAAAACCCAATATTTAATTACCTTAAATCCCTCATACATATAATATCATAAATCTAGATGATGTTCCACACAACTTTGCCTCTGGGATTAATGATGCTAATTAAATAGTTTTGCCAAAAAACACCATAACACTTAAACACAGTGTTGTGTAAGAAATTGCGATTTATAACTACTAGATAGCAGCGGAAGACCACTAATGAGCATACAAACAGCGCTTTTCATGTTTGCTGATGAAGACACTATAAAATCACTATTTTAACATTTAAAATACATTTAATCAAAGTTTACCATTTTTATCATAGACTACAAATTTTCCAGATAATCAATATCAGATAAACTCTTAAAAAGAGAAGACTTGCAATTAATGTCACCTATCATTTATTTGAAATATCTAAAATTGGAACACAATGTGTGTGAAAGTATGCCTGTGCATGTCTGTGTCTGTATTACTATAATAGTTTAACCATTTAATTTCTGTGTGTCTGTATTTGTATTAATATAATAGCTTAACCATTTCATTTCATTGTTCATTTTCAATGTGCTTCAGATGTGTCAGTCATACATCCAGGTTGCCCTATACAACCTCAAAACCCTTAAAATGCTCGAACTCAAAATAGCTGCTCGCAGCTATATTTATTATTATTATTATTATTATTATTAAATCACAGACGCAGACCAATACTTAATTTGAAGGACTTCTTGATTTGCAGTTATTAATAGCGTCCGTTTCATTTTTCATCAGTGGTGTATACTGACAGATATAATTATATTATTTAACATTATTTTATGTAATTCTAAAATTTTTACCCTTAAATTACATTTTGCATGCAAATACATAATGAATATGTATCACCAAACTATAAAACCTGATAAATCTGTAGAAAAACTGTGCAAAATAAAGAATTGTTCAGGCTGAATAAAAGACCCTCTCAACTATGCCAAACTTGAATTAATTTTATTAAGTACCTAAGAGTCAAAAATCATTATATAACTCTTTGTCTGTTTGGCCTGTTTGGACATAAACCACTCAAAGATCACCACCAACAAAACACACAACTAAATGGTTGTTAAAATATATCAAAGAGTCTTTGAAACAGCATGTGGTATGCTACTGCAGCATGTTGAGTGGATCAAAAGTGCTAGATTCTCAAATTCTCCTCTTAGCCAGTGCTTTACAAAAGATGTTGTATGAATCATGCCTCTGATACACATTGCAAAAAATGATTATTACTGGTTCAGCGACCCTTCACTATGCAACATATTTTGAGATCTTGAGCGTGGTGAAGGTGAAGTCTGTTGATATCACTTCCACAGTAAAGTAGCTCAGCTGTAACTTGTAGCTCGACCTGGTTCGTCCATATTCTCACTCTCAGCCCAAACCCGGTCAGGCTGGGGTTCTTCTTTGCGTTTAATTGCATGCAATGCATAGTTGATGGCCGTGCTCTTCTGCCAGCTCCACGCTCCTGTTAGAGGATTGTACATCATACCTCTGATAGCCTCCACATAGAAACCAACTGCAATATAGTACGAAAGGAAGATGGTAAAAAAAATTCTGCTATACAATAAACACTTCAGCAATGGAAAAATAGATCATATTGAACCATTATGTAATAAACACCAGGCTTTTCCAACAGTAGCTGTTATTTAAACAGCAGAGGAGATCCGTGACAGAAAAGCAGAGGGGTGATACCCAGAATCTGATCAATGAATGATAGTGAGAGAGAAATTGGACACAGAGGCAGCACTTACAAGACTCCAGAAGTCGTTCCAACTCCTCTGGGTTAATGAACTTCTCCCAGTCATGAGTGCCACTTGGTACAATCCTTAACAGCTGCTCTGCCGCCACAATCCCAAAAACGTAGGACAAGTTGGTTTTGTTAAGTGTAGTGATGAAAAGAGAACCACCAGGCTGAAAAAAAGCATAACACATTACATATACAAAAATATGATGTTATACATTATTGTAACATTTTGTAGTTTAATAGAATTTTATTTACACTATAATAGGGATATGATATCTGGTCTCATGGCATAAATGTACCTTGGTGCACTTTTTAGCAGTAAAACTCTGACACCTTTTATTACTTTACACACAAATTTACAGAATTTCAATGAATAATTATTTTCGCTAAATTACTTGGAAGAATATCATGTTATGACTTCAAAACAATATTAATATGCTGGGATGATTGAAAACTGATGATTTTGAATGTTAGCATTACACATATCCTGCTTCATAACGACGTGTTTTCATAGACGGTAGCTCACGGAGTATGGAGATGTACTTGAGAGGTGAAGGGCTCCGGTTTGAATCCTGTGTAACTATGGTTTGAAAAAACAGTTCAATCTGCATAAAAGGTAGTCTATTTGAAATGGCATTGTTGCATCAACATTTTTGCATATGTTAACACTGTCTGGTAGGTTTACGGTTGGATTTGGTGTAGGGCATATAGAGCATTAACTTTTAGCAACAGTCTACTTGTATTTCAATTCTAAACCACTGCAATACATACCTTTATCAATGTAATAAAAATGTGCCAGGGTGAACCAGTGTTTCAGAGCCACTCAGTGGACACTGCTCTTTTAAACTGCGGCGGAACATGAAGTAAGGCAAGTAAAAACAGTGTTGCACAAAAAGTGCACAGAGGTATATCTTTTTATGAGACCAGGTTGGGATATGACATACATTTTGTGTAAAAAGATCCTTTAAGGCTACCCTACTTGAATGAAATACATTTTACTATATTTAAAATAAAATATCAAAATAAAAAAAATAAAAAACTGATTTATTAGATGCATTTCATATATTATATATTTTGTATTTTTCTTATTGTGAGATGCATTTTAACATAATTTTTTATTTTTATTTAATATAAAAATTAAAAATCATTAAAAATATTTTTATATTTAAATTATTCTGTGTTTTTTATTAATTCTTAATACACTAATAAATTATTCTAAAACTGAAAAGAAAGCAAAACAGCAACTGACTGATGAAAGTGCCTGGATGTCACAGCATTAGGAAAGATTATCAGGATTTGGAGTTAGTTTTCTTGTCCTCTGACACACTAACCCAGAAGATTAAATCAGTCACTTCTCTTTGCTGGGAATCCCACTGTTACTTTTGAGGAATTGTCATTGTTTTAGATGTCAGTGGTTTTGTGACACACCTTCAACACCTGCTGGCAACAGCTGGCAAAGGCGTCCAGGTCAGCCAGATGTTCCACCACCTCAGATGCCACTACAGCATGAAATCCCTCTACTTCCTCCTCTGCGAGTTCCTCCAGGGTGCAGGCCTGATAGTGAACTCTCTCCCGTAAATCAGGATCATAGGAGGAGTGCAGTTCTGCAGTGCGCACACTATCTTCCACTGGGTCGATTCCCAGCACGTCTGCTCCTAACCTCCCTAGTGGCTGAGAAAGGTTACTGTTACTTTGTTTTCTGATACCTATGTTTGACCCAGTCGTGACATTCACAACAGTGTTAGTTATTGTTAACTTTGACTAAAATTGCTTTATACATAGCAACTGAAATAAAACAAAAAAATAAATAAATGCAAGCAAGAAATGGTGCACAGGCAGATTTAATTTAAAATACTGAGACTACTTAAATAGCTAAAATAAGTTCAGAAATAATTCAATAATAATCATAAAAATGACAAAAGCAGATAAGAAAAATACTTAAACCTAAACTAACATTAAAATGAAAACTGAAATGTGAGAACCCAATATGTAAATAATAAAATACATAAAATCATTAAAAATAAACTGTTATTTTAAATAATAAAAAAAATCATTAAAAAATAATACAATTAAATAAATAATAAAAATAATAAACCTAGAATATTAAAAATGTTAAAATAACACTGACTCACAGGACAAAAAGTACACATTTTTCCATTGTTGATTTAAGATTTGTATTAGATTTGAATGATAAACATTTTAATGGAAAAGAAAAAAAAACTACTCTTCTGCATATCGCCCTCTGCTGGTCAGGGCAGAAATTCACAAACAGGGCTGCTGTAACCAGTCAATTGTCTGGAACAATGATGTGCCCCTAAAGGGGATCGTCCAACAGTAGCTTTTGCATGACAGGACACTCAGAAGACATCATGTTCACAAAAACACAACAATGACACATCAGGCAAAGAGACAGCCTGGAGAAAGTGTGTTTATCTCAGTGAAGAAAATCACTGGGCGTGAAGCTGTCTGTTTTAATCATGTAGTTCAGTTGGTAGCTTTTCAGTTATCATTTGTGGCCAGCTAAAAATAATCATGCATGTTATAAACCTAATCAACATGAGACCTGCTTTATATTGCTACCACACCCAGACCATATGTCAAATATAACCAAAATATCAGACAGCAAAGACAGACAGCAAATTGAAAAACTGTACTTGGACTGACTAATATAACTAGTCCGTAGTTATTTTGATAATTAACACTAGTTACCTCACTCAGTACGCCTCCACCACAGCCGACGTCCAGGATTCTGAGTCCAGCCAGAGGTTTTCCCAACTGCAGCACACCGTGCACATTCAACAAATTGTCCCTGAAAATGGGGTCAAAGGTCACAGAATGAGGTTAAAAAGGCATCACGCTAGAAAACATGTCACCTCTGGCCATGCAGAATTTAGAAACCACGTACATCAGACTGACGTGAAACAGAAAATCCAAAGCTTATCACAGAATGCAATTTTATAATGCGTCTTACTGCTAGTCCCTCTGGCTAAACACAGGCCTTTGACATCCTGAAGCAATCGTACATCCTCATTTCTCATCTCGCTGGACCTAAGGGTTACATCCTCACCATTTGTCCCAAAAGCCTGGACTGACTGCGCAGACCAAAGCAGCCTGAGGTGCTCACTGCCAATCCTGTTAACTCTGCCCATCCTTGCCAACAAACCCCAACGTCTTAGAAGGAATTCCCTGCCTGATCTCTAGAAAACACACATTCCTCCAGTACAACGTAATAACCAGCAGCAGCAGCAGCACAGAGGTCCCTCATTTAAACAAGCCCCCGGGGCACCGCCATATACGCTGTGCAATATAACTGATCCCGTGTTCATGGAAGGGGAAGAAATTGTGCACTGGATGATTCCAGGAGGCGAGGAGAGAGGCTTACAATGACAATTGCAATATCCATCCCGACCTTCTTGGAAACAGCTGCCGAGAGCAAAATCAGACATGCTGCATAAACTCTAGCTGCTGTCCTCACCCTTTCACTCTGATTGCCATTACCTGTAAATGGGGCAGATGCTT
>JAUCMT010000032.1:18974697-18988736 GCA_032357475.1 Enteromius thamalakanensis
ACATGCTGCATAAACTCTAGCTGCTGTCCTCACCCTTTCACTCTGATTGCCATTACCTGTAAATGGGGCAGATGCTTTGGTTTTCTACCTCTGGACATGCTAGTACTATATATAGAACAGCTTGACTTGGATTAACTTTATAAATAAAGTTATATATATTAAAATATATATAACTTTATACATAAATTATATATGTTAATATATATATATATATATATATATATATATATTTTTTTTTTTTTTTAAGAATCAATAGAAATTTATATTTGTATTCAAGTAATGATGCATAAAATTGAATAAAAGTCTGTTTCTATTTATTTTTAACTTTCTATTCATCCAAGAATCCTAGGAGAAATCTACACTCAGCTTTGCAATCACAGTAATAGGTTACACTAATATGGAAATACATAAAAACAGAAAACGGTACCTTTCAGTTGCAATAATATTTCCAAATTTTATTTTAATTTTCCAAAGTATTTCGTGCAATTAAATGCAGATTCCCTAAGTATAATCTCTCAAAAGACTTTTTAAAAATAGCATATATATATATATATAAGTTGCAGGTGTGACATGCCATACGTCAAAAAACTCTTAAGCTAGGAATGCACTAAAACCCAAAAAATATATAGCCTGAACAGTTATTATAAGGCCTTTTCATCCACTGAATAAAGAATTTCTGTGACTCACATTATGACTCACAACTGTTAGTTATAAAAACAGAATTCCAAGATATAAACGGAGTTCTGACTCTGCACACAGAATTGCATGATATGAACTCAGTATTGCATTTAAATCAGCAAGTTTAAATCTTTTTGGGGAAAAAGAAAATGTGTGATACCAGAATTGTGATTTGCAATTCTAAAAAAAACAATGTCTGAATCACAAGTTAATGAAGATGCAGAGTTAAAATTTGTCATATCAATCAATATCAAACAATTAAATATTAGCCAGAAACAGATCCATAGCACTTTTATCAGTAGACGTACACACCGTATGAAAGGCACTCGTATGTCATTCATGGAGTGGAGGGCTGCAAACTCTCCCTGTAAGTCCCACCACTTGCTCGCCATGGCCTGAAACTTTCGCACCTCGGCGGGGTCGATAGTAGTCTGGGAAACCGTCCGGACATTTAGACGGGTCAGTCTGCGGGAGAGGACGTTATGATTGTCTGCTAAACAAAATACCCAGCACCCAGGAACGAGTAAACTAGAACACTGGCCTCTTAACAATAAATGTAATTGTTAGGTTCGCAAGCCAGTCTCACCCGTCTGACAGCTGATTCTTCTGTCTGTGATGCTGACACACCGTCCAGCTGCACAGAGACCGCACAGCTTTCACTCCGGGAGGCACGCTTCGGGTTAACGGGCATTTAAACGCAGATTCTGCCAACAGCCCAAAAGCTAATCGTGCTAATTTCTTGGTGTACATAATTGCATTTTACTGCGTCACCTATGTGTTAAACGACTGACTTCAGTCTGTAAATCCAATGTGACCGTGGTGTGTTCGCAGAACTTCAGACCGAGCGGAAACTTTGTATGGAAACAAACGTTCCTATACTGTTTAACAAAATGACAATTTATTTTTTTTTTTTAACAGGCTAACTTTTTAAAAGATTAATAAGCAGAAAAGCGGAATACGTTTTAAATCAAACCAAAAATCTGCTACTACAACATACACCATGTGTGCTTGACTTCAAAACCATTTAACAATCCGTTCTCTACGCACTTGTAAAAGAAAAAAGGGGTAATGTGGATCATACGAGTTTAAGTTTGAGGTGAGTTTATTTAATAAATTAAAGTGTAAAAATATACTTATTTTCTTGTCATTCATATCTTTATTTCTGCTGTTAAGAATAATTCTGATCATAAAACTAGAATGAATAACTCGTTCACAAATCAGACTGATAGCTCATACTATCTGCCAGCAGTTTAATGTGAAAGGCATAGCATAGTTTCAGTATAGTAATTATACAATAAAACAGTTATACAATGAAGGGAAATGTCTTTATGGCGTCTTTTGGTCATTGTGGAGTTTGACATCCATGTCCCCGTTCACTTTCGTTATCCTGAAAATAGTGGATGGATATTTTTCGTGGTTCAAGAAAAAGTAAATCAATTATAAATTTGCCCATCATTTATTTGACTTTTCATGTCATCACAGCAAAATTAAAAAAAACAAAAGAGTAAGGCCATGTCAGACAGAAAGAATCATTCTTTTTTTATTGGACATTTACATGAAACGAGAATTTATTTCCTCTGGTGTTAGTTTTAAAATGTTACAGTCTCAAGGCTCTATTGACTACTTGAATGCTTAGTCTGGCATAATACAAGGCAAAGAAAAAAAAACTAGCATTCAAAATCTCCTGTTTTGAAGACAACACTTAAAAATACCATATATTTACAAAATGAAGGGAGTTTGGAGTGGAGAGTTCACCTACAACGTTGCCTCGATAATGAGACAAAGCCTGTTAACTCGTGGAATTTTAAAAGAAGTGCACAGATCAGAGGCAGAGCGCCCCTCAACGCTTGCGGCGGCTGGGAGACGTTGACCTGCAAGAGAAGCGTTGGAAAGACCATTAGTGCAATCACAAGTACAGATCACATCCAGAACTTCATACACACACCTTAAACAGCTGTTGGATCAACACTGAATGAGAAAAGGGGGAAATAACATCAATCGCAGTAGCACAGCCCAACCATTTGTGCACAGTTCCGCTATTACACATTCAACATTATGTGACTGCGAGAATTAAACTTAACATTCATTTAAAATCAACTTCAGGATCATTTGGATTACAACAGCTGTACTATTATACATACTATTGATCATTCACACACACACACACACACACAATTAAAACTGTAAATGAAAGGTAGAAAGAAAATGGATACTACCTTGATCGTGACTTAGACTTGTGTTTGCGGCTTGCCTTCTTACCAGACTTGTGAGACCTTTCCGTTGACCTTGAGCGACTACGTTTTGATTTCTTAGACTTTTTCTCTTTGCTAACCTCAGGGGAAGGGGACCTGCTCCTGCTGGACTCTGAATCAGAGTACTTCTTGCTAGCTTTGGCGGAGCCTTTTTTGCTTGATTTACTGTCTTGACGGGAAAACCTCTCACTGTGGGAGTCGCTCTCCTTTTTCCGCCTCGATTTGGTATCGTCTTCCTCGTCCCTTACTGAACTGCCCTCACCCTCTTTCTCCTTGCCCCTCTGTTTGTCTCTCTTTTTATCTGAATCTTTCTCTCTCTTCTTCTTATCCTTTTCATGGCTCCGGCTCCTCTCTTTCCTCCTGTCTCTCTCCCTGTCCTTGCTGGAGGCCTTCTGTTTTCTCCTGCTGCGGCTCGTACTGCGACTTCGACTGCGCCTGCGGTCCCTGCTCCGCCGCCTCTCTCTGCTGCGGCTGCGACTGGCCTTGGACCTGCTCCTGCGGCCCCTGCTGGACCTGCGCTGCCGCGAATGGCTGCGCTTCCTGTGGCGAGAGGAACGTTCAGTGCTGCGTGCACGGCTGCTCCGCCTTCTGTCTCTGGCCTTGTCGCGCTCCGACTGACGTCTGCGAGAGCTGCGACTTCGGCTGCGCCTGCGAGTCCCACGAGAGGCAGAGCGGCTGCGTCGCCTTTTCCTTCTGGGAGATGAGGAGCGGGAGGAGCTGCGAGAGGAGGCTGAGGATGACGAGGATGAAGAGGACCGGCTGCTGGAAGAGCTGGAGGTGGATGTGTGGCTACGTCGCTCACTTGGTGAGGGGCTGGCACTTCCGTTACGCCCTGTGTGCTCTTTGCTCGCCCGCTTGACCTCACTGACCTCAGGCTCACTACGTGACCTCCGACGCTCTAATGTGGGCTCCGCCTCCCTTTCCCTAACTTCCTGTTTGTGTTTAGACTCTGTCTGCTCCTCCTCATAAACTGCCCTCTCTCTGCTTACTCTGTCCGATGCCAAATCTTCTGAAAACACACAAAACAAAATTACTGCACACACGCACACATTTTACGAGGTTGAGTAACATACACCATAGTCATTGTAGGCTAAAAGTCTGTCCCCCTTCTACTGAACATCTGTAACTACTTTAGTAATTTCCAAGACTACAAATTTTTATGTTTAAGCATATAATGATATTCTAGGGAATTATGTGCTGTTATAGCATCATTTCCTGTTTCAACATGACAATGCCTCTATGTATAAGGTAAGGCTCAAAAAGAAACGCTACATTCAGGCAGTGTGGAAGAACTTCTAGAACTTCCAGTCTGTGGAAGAAGACTGGTCTGGAAAAAGCCAAGTTCTAATACCAGCTGAACACATTTGGTGTTACTTTACAGTCCTTGAGTCAAAGACCCAATGAATATTATATATAAAAAATAAATATGACATTAAAATGTTCACTTTCTCTCAATGCACCCACCTTTTACAGTCTGTACCTCCAGTGCCAGCCTCTCCTGCAGCTGCTGCTGCTCCCTCTCTTTGCGACGGAAGGCGTCCTGTTTCTGGCGAATTCGGTGCAGCAGCTCCTCATCATCAGTGTCCGATGAGTCTGACCCCTTTGCGCTTCGCTCCTCATCCTCACTCTCGTCTGAGCCGTACTCACCCAGCCCTCCTGCGGCAACAAAGCCCCCCTCTTATAACGGACAGCAGGAGCATGGCAATCATAGTCGCACGCCAACAGTCTCTCATTCTCACCCATTCAACTACATAACACTTCACTAAAGCCCACCTCTAAACACGAAGCATGCTTTTTATAATCTGTGTTGCTGAAAGCTAACCATTGAGAAGATCTGCTGCTTGATCTCTTGAGCTTGTACTAAAAGTTCATTAGAGAACCCCCCCTAAAATCCCCCCACCCCCCTCGCGCCAAAATGTAAAAAGACACTTACCGAGACCAGTCAGAGAAGCCAGTGCATTTGACTGTGCCAGCTGTTTTGCAGGAGCTTTGATTCACATCAACAACAGGAACAACATGTTAAAACACATACAGCCACCACTTTCGCATAGGTACGAGTCTCTAGAGATGAGGGTACACATATGCACTATTCACAAGAGCTGCCTTTGGCAAAATAAAATAAAATAAATATAAAAAGATGGAGAGAAGAAAAAGGTTATCACACAAAGTCTGTCAACACACAGGCAAACAGGAGGAAAGAACCAGTCTGTACTAATGCAGTGTCACTTTTGAAATGAGAAGCTGTCTGGCAAACATAGACGTGGGGAAGTACTTTTGTTTTACAGGAAGTAAATCTAAGAACAGATTTGACTGGGAACCCTTTGTAAGATTGCATTTAACTGCATCTATGCGACCACTTTTACCCTCCCTCTGCGGTTTTCGTCTTCTGTTGCATTAGCAGAGAATGGCTGATGAAGAATTGCATTTTTGCTTATCATTAAGTATTACTATGATCCATCAGTCAGTCAAAAAGCTTCATATTCATCAGTCAAAACATAACCAAGTCTAATTGCTTTGGAAATGTGGCTCTTGCTCAGAATTAAACTTGAAGGCACAGTTGCACGGACAGAAGGGAACAGGAGCAGACCTTTAGTGGCTTTGCGATGAGTCTCTTTAGCCACTAAGAAGATTTCCTCATTTGTGACTTCAAGGAGGACTTCAGTAAGAAGAGTTTTAGTCATCACCATCTGTAGAAAACAAATAGGACCGGTTGAGAAACAAGTCACACGTGTGGAAGATATATGCGAAGACAAAAGTGTGTGTGGGAACACACCAACTGAAACTCTTTCTCCTCTTCTGTCATTTCTGGTTCACTTTGGTCTTCTTGAACAGGAGGAGAACTTTTACCACCAAACTCCATCCTTCTCCCCAATACTCCATCCTCCCCAGCACCATCTTCTTCACCATCCTCATCGTCACTGTCCTAAATTAAAGAGGAGTAGGTGATTGGACCAGAGACCATACGCTTGTGGATGACATAAGCGCCGAGAGGAATTATTAGTGTTAGTGTGCAACAGCTAACAAGCAATGTAACTAAGGCTCCATGAAATCAGTTGGAGTTTTGTAGCTCAGTCAATTTCACCCAAGTGCTAGATTACACATCTAATATATTTTAGCATATATACACTACTGTTTAAAAGTTACTAATAAATACATTTGGTGACAAACATCAATTGTGCTACTTAACATTTGTGCAAACTGTGCATCCCTTGTTTTAAAGGTATTAAAAAAAAAAAACATACTAACATCCAACTTTTGAACAGTAGTGCACACGTTTTAAAATGATCCAATAAAAAAAAACATAAGTGCTCACAAAGACATTTCATGGGGTCTTTAAATTCATGTCAATGAGCATTTGTGCATGTCAGCGAACCCTGGGACAACAGATGCCAAAGTAACCTCAGCAGATTCCTTCGCTGTAAACAGATTCTGAAAAAGATGCTTACAAATTTGCTCTTGCGTGGCAACCGAGGCCCATCACCTTCCTCCTCTACCATATCGCTATCTCTTTCATTATTTGCCATTTCAGCACGCTCTTTCTCCATCCTCTCCTTCTCCAACTTTTTCTGCTTCTCACGATCCATCTTTTCAAGGCCTTCTCGAATCCATGCAGGCAAAGTCCTCCGTTTGACAGCATCTATACCAAAGACAATATTACAATTTCATCCTTTTATAACAGCGTTTTGTTTTCTATGCATCTGCATTATTTAATGTAATTTAATTTATTCACCTAGAGTAGGTGTCTCTGGTTTAATTCCTATCTGATTGGGGGATCTGGGCCTTTCAGGTCTAAAGCCAGGGAGCCGGTCTCTTCTGTTCTGTGGTCCTTCAGGCCAATAAGGTGCATGAAAGCCGGTGGAGGGTGGTCCATATGCTGCCCCCGTTGGCGCTGCTCCATGCTAACAGGAAACAGAAATGGATGTGACTAAAACTGAAAAGTTTGGAGAATGGGAATAACTTTTAATAACACAGATTCAAGTAATCGTACCTGATAATCAAACTGATTGACGCCAACTGGGCCCATAGGGTAAGGCTCGGGCTGACCCCCAAACCCATGACTGTTTTGAGGAAAACCTCCACGGTGTGGATCACCAGGAAACTCCAAACTATCTTGACTGTTACTATCTTCCGAAGGGTTGACGACATCCATCGGCCCTTGTCCAGGAGGAATCCATGCTTGTTCCGGAGGAGGTGGTGGTGGCGGCTGGCCATGCATTCCCCATTCTATAATCAGCAAATAGTCTTAATTTACATTTTTTAATTTACATTAATTGTTTAGGGTGTTTTTTATTTTATTTGTTTATTGTTTAATTCCATGTCAATGGCTGTACACTCAATCAATATCAATTCAAAATATTTGCAATTTTTTACATTTCGTTTTAAAGTCAACACATACAAAATAAAACATTATCAAGAGTTAAGAACATTATCAATATTCAAATGACTCCATTGCATCATCCATTTCCATGAGCTGTTCTTGCTTTTATTCTGAAAACACCTATTTACTGCAGAGGATCCTTATTTAAACAAGTGATGTAAAGCTACATTTCTCCAAATCTGTTCCAATGACAAAACATCTAACAGACAAACTCATTTGCACATCTTGCATGCCCGAAAGGTAAGTAAATTTTCAGCTAATTTTCATTTATGGCTAAACTATTCCTTTAATTCTGCAGAAGGAATTAGGACGAGGGCTTAAACGAACACTTGTTGACCGGATTGGAGACGTCTAAAATACGATACCACAGAGAAGTGTAGCATATTATGATATACCTTCAACATGCAAACGGTCAAACTTAAAAATTGGCCTTACCTGGTTGCCAACCTCTTCCAAAATTATGATCGCCGGGAAAGGCACCATGGTTATTATGGGTTGGAGGTTCCATGTTCGGTATCTCCTGGCCGTTGGGCTGAATCCCCTGCTGGTCAGCAACCCCTCCGGTGGATTCTTTCTGTGCAATCCATGCTTGTGCTAGAGCAGCCCAGTCCACTTGACCTGCAAAAAAACACCACAAAACTCAAAACACTGCACCAGACCGAGCAGTTCAAACAACTATGATTTGTATGTGCAAGCTCAATTACATAAGAAAACCCTAACCTGGATCTTGCTGATGCTGAAATGACTGCATCCACTGCTGCTGTGAGCCCAAGGGCCACTGAGGCCAGGGCTGTCCTCCCTGGTCCCACATCTCTGACCGTGTGAATCCTGTGCCACAAGAATCGTCAAATAAACATGCAGATGGTCATGAAGCAAACATTTTACCTGCACAGGATTAATAGTTACTGCAAATATAACATTTAAGCGGTTTGAATAGCAATTTCCTTTAAAAGCATGAAAAACAAGCCCTTTTTTTAATCGTCGATCAAGACAGCTGTAACGTAACCCGCACAGCTGCAGTTCTGGAGATACACCGCACCAATACTGCAGAAAAACTAGTCTAGGATAGTCCATGCACTTTTAAAGTTCACGTTGAGTGCTTTAGACTGGATTTCTGTACATTTACCTTTCTGTGTTTCTCTGAATTTAATTACGACATGAATTAAACAGATATAAGCGTCGCCGTAAAGCTAGCTATGCAGCGTTAGGCCGCGCGTCTTCAATATCAGCACTTATTAAAAACTTTAGTCTCTCGGTTTAAACACGTGAAATGTACTCGTTCAGCGATCGCCGAGACTGATGCGAATAAGAAGTACAGGACTCTGAATAATTAGCTGAAGATTTCCAAACACGTTGCGATCTCTTACCTCTCCACTTCTCTGATTCTCACCAGTAAAATGGCGATTAAACGATGACCCGGAAACAATGCCAGCAACAGTGACCTCACAACACAGGCCCTCTAGTGGATACTTACGACTCGCTTGAATATAAACACTTACTATTGTTTTTTTTGTATTATATATATTTATTTAATAAATGCAATCATCCAAAACAACGTGAAATCATTATTCTGAAAGAATAACCAAAATTGGTGCTTGTTTGTTTTGCATATACAAAATCTGCATACTATTATGTCTATTACAGAATGAACCTAATTTAATGCTTCTTAACTTTTTTTTAGTGCAAGATCCCCATTGTCAAAGATATTTATGGTACTTCTGTAACACAGTTGTTTTTAAACTTTTGCATTTACAGAAATTACAAGCAGCATTAAGTGTATTTATTAAATTAAAATAAAAATGTCGTGTTCATGAAAAGTCGTGTTGATATGCTTTGTTTTACTATTTTCCCTCACTCACTAATGGCAATTTTTCAGCAATTTAAACCCAATAAAATGTTTTTCAGCTTAACATAACGCCGAAAATATATTATGAAAATTACCATGACTTTTTAACATTTTAATTTGACAGTTGTTGGGGGAGCACGTTAAAATAAGAATATATATATATATATGTGTGTAAATATATACAACTAACAATAAATATTGAGAGAGACTTAGTGGATGTCATGCACTGCATTTGTATTGGTCTGATTGTGTACAGGTGTGTCATATATTGGGCCAATACCAAAGGACAACCTTTTTCAATGTGGCATATCTGTGGTTATAAAAAGCTGATATTGTCAGTAAGTCATTCCAAGTTCATCATTCAAACAGCCATGACCACACGTCACTTAATGGACGAGCAGCACCACCTGGCCAATGCAGGAGTGGTCTACCATCCTGTTCACTGATGAGTGTCGGGTCACCTTGCAAAGAAATGATGGTTGTCTGCATTCCTGGAGAAGGCGAGGTGAGCGATACGCTGAGGTCAACATGGACCTCGGGTTTGCTTTAGTGGAGGAGGTGCAACAGTCTGGGCAGGCATCACCATGGCTCAGTCACTGCACGTTCTTACCTCAGAGACATCATTGAACCCATTATCATCCCCAAATTCCACCAGCACACCCCCAACTTTCTGTTCATGGATAATGTGCCAGTGGCTGTGAAAATAAATATTCATTGTTTATCCTGTTGATCTTTCGTTCAAAAATTTTACAAAATTCTAACCTATCATTGAATTAAAACAATTGAAAAAGGGAGAAAATCTCATCGTGAAATGTTTTTCTCCAAAACATGTTAGCCACAGTTATTGGCACCCCTAGAATTTTTATAATAAAATATCTCTAAAGTATTCTAGAAAAACCAAATAATATATTTCTTATATGCTGCAAAAGGTAATTGAGCTTCACAAAATAGTGAAGTGGCTTAAAGAAAAGAGCTAGAGCAGTGAAAAAATCACCATTTCCACCATCAGGGAAATAATTAAGAATTTCCAATCTACATACAATGTTAGGAAATTGCCTGGAAAAGGATGTGTCTCTCAATCATCCTTATACTCGACGAGGAGTACAGTTTGAGTGGCTAAAGACTCTTCAAGGTTCACAGCTGGAGAACTGTGTTTCAGGATCAGAAAACCTTAAAAAAAACAGCCCCTACATCAGCACGTTGTTCAGGAGGGTTTTAGAAAAATTCCTCACTAATCCGAAAACAATCTCCAGCATGTTGAGTTTTCAGACAGGACTGGAACTACAAATGGGCGGGCTTCAATGATCAGATAAAACTAAATGAGTTTTTTAGCAGCAATCACTCAAGATGGGTTTGGTGAACTCAGGGATAAAAAGTACTCCATGTGTACAATGAAATATACTGCTGTGTTTTTGATGTATTTTTATATTTCAGCTGGAGGTCCTGGACTAATTCACTGACTCTGTTGGAAATCTTATAATGGGCCGTAGTTGGATCTTCCACTGGGACAATAATCCAAAACAAACATCAAAATAAACACAAGAATTAGTCACTGAGCAGAAAATGGGGCTTTTGCCAAAGCTGTCCCAGTCCTCTGACCTGAACCCTGAGTGAGGTGAAGTAAAGAAGAGAACAAACATGGAGCTGGTAATCTAAAGGGTCTGGAGTGATTCTAGAAGAAGGAATGGTCTATTTTCTCTTATCAGATGTTCTCCAAACTCTTCAGGCGTTACAGAAAACTCAGAGCTGTTATTTTGGGAAAAAAACGTAACAATAATTGGGTGCCAATAATTGTGGCCAACATGTTTTGGAGAAAAACATTTATTTCATCATGGGCTTTTCTCCCCATTTTCAATTGTTTCACTTCAATGATAGGATATAATTTTTTTTTTTGTGAAATATCAAAAGGATAAACAAAATATTTATTTTTTACAGCCACCTTTGCTCAGATTTTCCAAGGGTGCCAATATTAGTTAAGGGCACTGTATATACATATATACACACATACAGTACAGGCCAAAAGTTTTGGCATTCTCTCAATGAGCTTCAAGGTAAGGCTTGAAAAAGTTTCCAGAGGTGTTTAGCACTTCTTGGCCCCTTTGACTTCACTCTGCGGTCCTGCTCACCCTAAACCATCTCGATTGTGTGCCGCTGGATGGTTTTTGCTACTCCACTTGGGGACACAATTACAGTTTTTCAATTTTCCAGACTGACTGATCTTCATTTCTGTAATGATGTAATGACCAGAGTAATGATAGCCACTGGTTTTTCTTTAGTTCGCTGATTGATTCTTGCCATAATGTGAATTTTAACAGTAGTCCAATAGGGCTGTGTAGTAACCTGACTTCTGCACAACACAATTGACGGTCCAATAAATTCCACTAATTAACCCTGATAAGTGAAAACCATTTCAGGTGACTAGCTCTTGAAGCTCATTGAGAGAATGCCAAGAGTTTGCAAAGCAGTAATCAGAGAAAAGGGTGGCTATTTTGAAGAAACTAGAATATAAAAGATGTTTTCAGTTATTTCACCTTTTTTTTTGTTAAGTACATAACGCCACATGTGTTCATTCATAGTTATGATGCCTTCAGTGAGTATCTACCACTGAAATGGTCATGAAAATAAAAAAAAAACGCATTAAATGAGAAGGTGTGTCCAAACTTTTGGCCTGTACTGTATATACTATACATATAAATACACACATTGATTTTTGTGATTTATGAGGGACTCTCACATTGGCGTAAAGGTTTTTATACTGTACAGACTTTATGTGGTATTGCCCTACACCTAAACCTACCCCTTTGAGGAAACAGTGTGCATTTTTAGATAAAAAAAAAAAAACGATTTATGTTTTTAACCTTTTTGAATTATGGGGATACAGAAAATGTCCTCATATATCACCTTCATATTGTAATACCTATGTCACACCCATGTCATTTTACAAATACATACATACATAGAGAGAGTTTTAGGCCTTATATTAATTTAGAAACCGTATGGAAGTATCTTACTAGACCGTTTAAATAAACATGAACAATGTTTCTATAGGTTCTTCGGTTGCTTTTTTTAATTCTTTGAATTTAGTTTCAAAGACAAGAGCAGTTGGTATTTACTGACACAGCACATTGTATTTATGTTTCAGTGAGCAATTAAATACCACACTGCGACCGAAGCTTGTGTGGAATGAAAGAATTTTGAAAACAAACCTTCAAACAACCAAGAACTGAAAAGCATAAAATAGTTGAATACACTAGGCATTCCAGACACATAACTGCAGACAAATGTGTACATTACGGTTGGCTCAAGACCAAGAAATTAAATGGCCATTCCAAGCAGACCTTTGATATGCCATCAATCATACCAATTCCACTTTTAGTGGTGCCCAGTGATGGAATTTAATTTACCCAGCTTCCCTTGTCACCCCAAACAGACAGAGTTGCATTTGAAAAAAGTGACAGAAGAAGTTACATGCCACAGAGTAATCCAGAAACACAGCTGGGTCAAAAAAAGATAACAAGCATCATCTCTAACCACTTGTTATGCCTGCCCTGAAGGTATGAAGAAAAGCAAAACCCCTTTTCCACCCGGATATGTCTGAATGTCTCCCTTCACATTCAACGGGTTCTTCTCAAAGCAAAATCAGCTCCACCCGTCCCTCATATCAGGTTTCTCTGTCACTTTAGACTGAGGGAAACGCATCCAATCATTAACTCGCATTAAATCACTCGCACAACGTCCCTGAAAGAGAGCCCTGCTTTAAAAATAGACATGCTTTGCAAAGATTGCACACTCTTGTTGGTGTTTTTACACTCTGTTGTAACTGATAACCATCTTGATTCGAATGCCACGGGATGAGGAGAGGAAGAAGGCAGGAGGACACGATCGTTTCGGACGTTGCCCTTTTCTGATTCCACACCCACCTCCTCTTCACCAGTCAGTGACATGGTCTAAAACAGCACGCCTTTGCACCCGTCATGCTGAATCTCAGCTGAGGACAGAGTGAAAATGGCATCCTGGGATTTGTGGCGACAGGGGATACTAATGGCCGACAACATCTCCGGAAACAGAGAGAGACAAGACCCCAAATGTAACGGAATTAAATCATTTCAAACCCACTCAAAGGTTTCCTTTAACTAAATGTATTTAAACGATCATTTTAAATGATTTTTACTGGATTATGTTCACATAATTCAAGCAAAAGAACAGCTTGAGAAACCCTGAAGCCTTATACACCACACAAATATGGTGTTGCAATATTTGCCCAGTAAACAAAAAAATAAATAATATTAAACAAGATACATATTTTACATACAATTATGTATATTTCTAATCAGTATATACACAAACTGTTCTCTTTATACTCCTGTATGAATTGAATACTTTGCTAAAGACATGCAAAACAATCTCAGCCCTCATAAACCGTAGGCACTCAAAAATCACGAGGGGAAATAATAGTTTTTTACTCTTCAGAAATAGGAAAATTAGGCATGAGGCAAAGTCCAGGAATATTGCACCAACTCCTTAACAACTAGATACTGAGAAGTGTATCCGGGTTATAAATTCATAAAACTTTACAGGAGGTCCCAATTCTACAATTTGAATCAAGCATTGAAACACTAAAAAAGACTATTAATAGTATTGTTTAGGCAAACCAAAGTTAAATGTGTTAAAGCAAAAATAAATGAAAATCAGAAAATTACCATTTATTATATTGTTGTCAAGCAAACCTTATATGAAATTGTCTCCAAATTGTCTGAATATTAAATTGTTTCCACGTAAATTATGACATATTGTTTGTGTGTTTTTTATATATATATATATATATATATATATATATATATATATATATATGTGTGTGTGTGTGTGTGTGTGTGTGTGTGTGTGT
>JAUCMT010000032.1:18988836-19000169 GCA_032357475.1 Enteromius thamalakanensis
TATGTATAAATATATGTGTGTGTGTGTGTGTGTGTGTGTGTGTGCGTGTGTGAGATCCAGTGCAGATTTGAACAGCTCTGATAGAAACAGCTGCATATTGTGTTGAGTTTCCCCTTTCACAATAGAGGTTATAGACTCTTTTGGCACAATCCTCCCTCTCATTTAATATATTCTATACATATTTATCCTCAATTACTCTTTGGCAATTTCTCCTGCAAAATAAACACCCCCCAAAAAATAAATGTGAAGCTCAAATATTAGCTGTAAAATTTAAATAACTTAAACTCATAATAATATTTTACATCAATAACAATGGCTCCCACTTTAAATTCAGATCACCTTGAGAAATGAATGAGCCATAAGCTTATGAAATCCTTTGTTAAAATACAGGGATATAGTCATGCAGTAAGTGTTCGCTGCTGATACTGCATTTTGCATTCGTCTGGATCATCTCAAGTCCATCAGGATCTATATGAGTTCTTCATAGAAAAGTAAATAAGCTTGAGAACTCAGCACTCTGGACTCCGGTACAGTCTGTACATTGGTGTCGCTAACATACACCCACTGACCTTGTGGGGCTGAGCTGGCCTCTCTGGAACCTAAAAAAACAAAGAGATTCAGTTTTTTTAGTTTGAGCATTTTAACAGTCAATTATAAATAAGTCAAAATTTATTTTAAAAATATATATTTTTATATGCAAGAGAATGCATGCAACAAACAATACAAAACTCTATGCAAAAAGGCTGTTTCAAATGTATGGCTAACAAACAATAACAAACACAGTGAAATTAAATGTGTATTAAAGTAATGTGTAATTAAAATATTAGAATAATTTTAGATCCACGTTATATTTTCTGTTAATTTTAGGATACACATGAAATCCACCAGAACATCTAAATTATAAATTATTTTGTTAGTTATTTTTTTTTAAAGTTTTTTATTATTTAACCTAGTCAAAATAACTGAACTGCAGTTTGATTAATTGCAGAATAATTGGAATGCACCATGAAAAAACATTATCCTTTTCTGCAAATTAACTCTTCATATGACTGACAGACAGTAGGAATAAAGAAAACCAAATCTAAAAGACGCATTATCTTTAAATATTGTAATATAATCATATTTTTAATGCAATGTTTTAATTCTGAAACCTTCATCAGGCATTGCTTCCCTAAAATAATCTATTTTATTTCATTTATTATTTGTTTTTGAGTATTTATAGCCATTTAACATTACTGAAATCAATAATTTAGACTTTCTGATTACAATATTTAATAATTATTTAAAATTACAGAAATCAATAATACTAAAACAACCTTTAATTAAAGCTGCAAGCAGCGATGAAAGGGCCCTCATACCTGGACTCACCCCTCCCGTGGCTTCAGAAAAACAGGCAACAGTGATACATTTTTTCAACAGTGAAAAACTATAGAATTAATATGTAGAAGAAATGTATGTGTTTTAAACTTCCTGCTGCCAGCTGGCGGCGCTATGTCTGAATATTGTTACATAGATGTCTTCAGACCAGTACTTTTAATCAAACATATTTAGTCTGGTGCAGATTGAACATGGTTCACTTGAGTTACAGAAACGCACAACATATCCTGTTGTTAACAGGTGGCACTAGAATAAATAAAAAATTCAGCCTTCAGATGGCTTCAGGCAATGGCTCGCATCAAATACGTAAAGTTTGGTGCAGATTGGACTTTGCATGTCGAAGTTAGTGTAAACACTTTATGATTAATATTGAATGTTGGCCTTCAGATGTGTTTAGCCCAAGACTCTTTTCAAACGTGTGAAGTTTGGGAAAGATTGAACAATGTACTGTAGGCCTGAGATGCAAAAACGTCCATTTCCATGGCTAGACATCGAAATTTGTGACACCGCCACAAACACGCCCCTAAACGAAAACAAGATTTTTGCAATTTACCATCCCAAAGGCCTTAACATTAGTCTGACCCAATAAAATATTGATGTCATCAGATATCTAAGAGTAGTTCATTACAGAGTAAAACATGTCACTTCCTGTTGTCAGCAGGTGGTGCTATGACTATAACTGAATATAGGCATACAGATCTCTTCAGGTCAGAAGTCTTATCAATCATGTGAAGTTTGGGCCGGATCAGACGTTGTGTGGCTAAGTTATAACGACTTTCTTTTTCACACCGATATTTCAAATTTCGCAGGCCGCCACAGACAAGCCCTTTAACGCCGAAAACTCTAGAGCTTAACAATTTAACATTGCAAAAGCCTTTAGTTTACACTCACCAAATTTTATGTTAATTGGACTAAACCTCTGGGAGGAGTTTTGGTTAAAGTATATTTTTTGTAGGTATTGGTGTGTTAAATGTGTGCACCAATTTTTATGCATGTACGTGAAACGCAGCCCGAGGCGCACACTTTTGAAAGTGTATAGGTGGCGCTGTCGAGCCATTTTGCCACACCTACTGCTAAAACACATATTAGAGGTACATTTTCACCAGTTCTGTTGCGTGTGCAAAGTTTTGCGACTTTTCAAGCATTTTTAAGCCCTCAAAACTGTGATTCACTTTGGAAATAAATATTAATAAATATAGCTGTAAGCAGAGACAATACGCTTAACTCTTAATTTTGATTAACTATATCAACAAAAATTAAGAAATGCTGTGAAAATATATTGATCATTTTTAGATAATGCATTTACTAATGTTAACAAAATAGACCTTATTATAAAATGTTACTAAAACCTTTAATGATATAGGCATTTGTTTTTCCAATATCATTGATCTACATGTATTCTTGAACTATTTTTGCCAGCATTAAATCTCTAAAATGAACTGTTTAACTGTTACATCCATAAAATCATGTAAGATCGGATGAATGTCATGTCATAGAATGTCACAGGTCAGGATCAAATTTATAAGACCACTTATGTATCATTAGATCTTTTTATGTTGTTAATAACATGATCATTAACCTAATTATATAGAATTATGTTGTCAGTTTCCTACAAATTAACTGGATCTAGTATTTTTTGTCCCTCAAACTTACAGAAAAGGATTAAGCTTAAGAGATTTCTTAAGATGTAATGCATTAAATAAATATGTAAAAATGTATGGTGTTGGTTGTAGCTAACTACTGTAAATTTGAAATTGGTACAGAGTTTTGTACAGAGTTTGGTGTCTGTTAATAAAACAAAACCCCCCACATTTGACAAAACAATGGCGCTATAAAGTGAATTCTCCATGCTCCATGAGCTTTTTGCCAATGTCTATCCTTAATAAATAAAGATATGTCTGTTGAGTTTCATGCAATTCTACTCATGTTATCTGCCTCAAAATGACTTGACACGTTGCCATGGCAACAATATTTTAGCTATCAATTTCCTCATCCTGTTGGCTGCAGATTCCAACGTGTGTGCTGATTTTTTTTAGGAGTTTTTAAATATGTTAAAGCCCGCAAAAAGCCCTGGCTGGTTGAGGGAAAAATAATATCCTTAGAAAAACAATAGGGCCCTTTGCCGAGTTGCTCGGGCCCTAATAATAATCCTTAGAAAAACAATAGTGCCCTAATTACAACAAACGTGATTAATCACAATTATTGACCGATTCTATTAAAATGCCACTTTTAGCTTAAAAGTGCCTTTTTTTTCTTAGCTTTTTGCCTTAATTAAAAATGATGATGACATGATGTTTCTCTGTCTCCTGTAGAGTGGTCGGCATTTTTCTCCATTTTAAAGCTTAGTATGAGATACATAAATAAAAAATGACTTTGATGTGAAAAATCAATCCTCCTCATACTACAAAAAGTATTTACACACCCAACTGATTTGACACACCATTTGAAAGCAGGAGAAAGGTGGCTCAAAAAAAGCATGGAGACACAGACGCAAAATAGATTTTCAGCCTCTGCTTCCATTCAGCACCTCTTTTGGAGATTGTGTAGCCTTCATTATCACTAAAAATTCAGCTTCAATCTCTGCACCGCAACTACCAGAGCTTTTTTAACTCTGTTCCAAATGCCGCTGAAAGGTATGCTCTCTCCTTGAGTAGAGTGGAGAAGAACGCATCTACAGAGCATCAACAACAAACAAGTCCTACTTGACCTTTACTAACCAAGTTGCATCCTCAAGGTTGTGGTCCAATGCCGAGAAGCAGACAACTCTTTGTTTAGCCACAGGTTTTTCAGGCCTTTCAGAACCAGCTGCAAAGAAATGCATTGACAAGCATATGGAAACTATAAGCAGCCTGGGCGGCTTTGTACCTGACTGGTTCCGGCGCTGCTCTGGTTTACGCTGGGGGGTGCGGACCTTCACATAAGCTGCATAGTGCCCACCTCGCATTGACCCGCTGTGCTCCACAATGCCGTACAAGCTGTACAGAACACGTTCTCCTGACCCGAGGTTCTGCCATGCACATACACAAAATCAATACCGTATATGGATTCATAAATCATTGGTCTTTACTGATGTTTAAAACTCTAATCATTACCTTACAAGTGACAGAGCAGAATGGTGCCAGGTCTAGCAAAAGAGGAAAATCCACATGTCTATTAACTTTCCTCAGATTCATCCCCGCCTGAAAAGAAAAAAGATCAATCCGTGTACCGCCACACAACAAAGCAGATAAAACATGACCTTGCTCGGATAAATATTTCCCCACAGAGCGCTTCTTTTATTTTGAAAGTATGCTTGGTTAATAGGTTTGAAAACCGACAATGGCCATTTCATTAATTAAACTTTACATTTTATGTCTGGTGGTGATGATACATCTAGCAGCTGTGTTTAAGTAACAAACTGGCTGAAGCGACACAAATGATGAATGCAGCTTATAATGTAAGAAATGCTGAGGATTCACACCTGGTGAAATCGTTTAAGGTGCAGAGTGACCACTGGAGGAAGTGCAGAGATGAGCATCTGTTTACGGGCACTAGTGTACACCTTCTCAGCCTTCTTATCTGAAACACACACACAAAACAACAGTCTAATCTACAGTTTTGCCTGTATTTCTGATCAGCCAGGTTTTGTTTTTTTCTTTCATTTCATTGTTTTGTAACAGCTTCTATCTGAACAGCACAAAGCGATTTTTTATGAAGTAATTTTTTTAAGGATTTGCAATTTCCTTGTCAATTTGTTAGGGTGAATGAAGAAATTAATTAAAGAAGGATGGCATACAAATAGCTAGGTTAAAAAAAAAGTGTTAATTTTTATTAATTAATTTTATAAAATTTAAATTTAAATTCCCGAAAGAACATTTAAAAAATGTTAAATACTTCATGATTTCAGACAAAAAGATTAAATTGGGTACACTGGCCCTTAATTTAATTTCTTTGTAAAATATGTGCAAAATTCTTTGTCAATAATATCTAGATTATAATGGATTTATGAGCAATATCCGGAGACATTTAATTAGCCTAAATTATATATGTAGCTTTTTATATTGCAAAAATATGTTTAAAAAAATACAAAAAGAAATAAAAATGTTAATGTTTGTGTATATGCAACTATACTGTATACATTTCATATGTCTCAGTATACATACCACTCCTCTTCATCTGTCTTTGCCTTCTCTCTGTGCAGTTCTCACAGAGCAGTTTGTTGTTGCCCATCAGCAGCTCAACAGAGGTGAATTGATGCAGGCAGGACTGTACGGAGCACTCTTTAGAGCTGGGGGTGTAACTGTGACAGAGGGCTTGAAAGGCCCCTTGATGGTGCTGACGGTGGTCGGACGGTTCCTCTGGGCTGTGGCTGACAGGTATAGTGTCGGTGGAAGTGTGCACCAGGCCTAGCTTGGACACAGCGCTGACGAGCTGCTCTACAGCACCACCCTGCTGAGGCCTAATGGAGGCTAAAGGAGTGGGGCTCGGGCTCAGGTTAGGTTTTAGACTTGTATTGTGTGCTGTCGAGGATGAAATCGTGGTGGTTGAAGCTTTATCAGATATGGCACTGTGAGTGGACACAGATAGGATTCGTGGTGACCATTCGCTCTCGGAGGCCTCGCTGTCCGCATCATTACTGCTGTCCTGCAGGTTGGAATCCTTCTCGCTGTAGTCTGATTGGCTGCCCACTGTATCCGCACGGCAACTGGCCAGGCCACGCCCAGCCACACAGAGCTCCTCCTCTTGTCGGCTAGAAACTGAATCTGCACCTCTCTCATCATGAGAAGTGGACAAATGACGACCCTGCAGCTTCTAAGTGCATTATCACACAAGCAAAGTTATGTTAAAAACAATTAAGCAGGGAAAATTACACACTAAGACTCCAAGGTTTTGGAGCAGTCAATTTTATTTTGGGATGTAATTAATACTTTTATTCAGCGAGTATGCAGGAAATTGATCAAAAGTAAAAGGCTTATATAAATGTTATAAAAATTGTAAAACGATTTCCACAAAATATTAAGCAGCACAACTGTTTTCAATATTGATAATAACAAGAAATGTTTCTTTAACAGCAAATCTGCATAATATGATTTTCTGAAAGATCAAGTGAAAACCGGAGTAATGTGCTGGAATAAATTAAAATTTAATACACACTGGAAATGTAATAATATTTTACAATATTTTCGCAATCACACTGTATTGTCGATTAAATAAAATGCAGCCATGAGCATAATTGGTGTCTTTCATCTTATTTCAGACCACAAATTTTGAACTTTTGTGTAAAAGAACTATCAATGCCTCTCTACTGGCTCCGCCTACCTGTCCACTCAACCTCCTGCTGTTTCTATTGGCTTGTGAATGGCCAGCTGATGAGTCATCGTGGGAGGCTGGACTGTCTTGCTCCCGCCCACTTTTCCCAAGTCTACCAGGGTTTGTAGGCTTTGACATCTGAGCAAGGAAAGCGACAAACCCTCAAAAGCCATCACGTAATTCAAAACAGTTTAGCACACTTAGTGATAGGGCTGGGCGATATATATCAAACGATATTTTATACGCATCATAATGAGAAGCTGCGCCATTGAATCGCCCGCGAAACTCAACACGTAGCTTCTCAATGATCTACGGCTCTGTTCATAAACTGGCGCTGCATTTAAAAACAGATGATGGAGATTTAGCGCTAATAAACATTACTGACGAGATGCGCATAATATATCGTACGATATATATCGCCCAGCCCTACTTAGTGAATGGGCAGATTATTAAATGCAATTAAAATAAAGGAAACAGATATTTTATAATTGTGGGTCTTACCCTTTCCTCTATGATGGGAAGGGAAATGTCAATGAAGGCTTCCTTCACTGTGGAAATCTAGGGATGTAGCATATAAACATGTTACACATACTGCATTCAGTAGTCACGGTTTTATTAAATTGAAAATTATAAAACAGATTTTGTACTACATATTATATATTGTATGCATTATTCAAAAGTATACATTTACAACATTGTAACATTTAAAGTGCTTAATTTATAATATATAATTTATAATAAAAATAAATGTATTGAGTTAAAATGTATATATATATGTATATGTATATATATATATACACACACACACACATATACAAACAGTATATTTATATATCTTATAAAAAAAAAAAAAAAAGAGAAATTCTTACATGTTCACACTCTTCACACATTATGGTGCTGGTCAGCTCTCCAACAAAAATGCGATCGACAAAATTCATTTTCACTCCTTCCTTCCCATAAGCTGTAGAACGTATTTGTTATGTGTTATACACAATATATTTATGTTACATAAAAGCACATTCAAACAACTCAAAACACAAACAATGCATCCTTTTTTAAAATGACGTTTTCATGTGAATAGTGTCATTATTTTTTGAATCTTGTGAATACAAGCTGTCACTAGATGGCAATATTGTTCTGAATGATGTGAAATGCAGGTGACGGAGGCTGATCACCCTTCACTTGTCGTTTGGTCTCCTCGTCAGCTGTCTTTTCCGTGGGGTTGTTAAAGGCTTTGAGGATGCCTGCTTTAATGCGCTGTCAATGTAAACACAATGTGATGCCACTTTGTTAGATAATGAAGCTCAAACAGTTGCTGTCACAAAAAGCTTTTTTTATTATGCTCGCAATAATAGAGGCACAGGAAAAGTCTCACAGCCTGTATCTTTTAATAATTAAAAATTTATATTTCAATGAAACAAAAAAGGGGGATAAACTAAATGAAAAAAAATGACTTGGATTTGACATCTATACACAAATCCAACATGTCATGGCTGTTTGCCCCTTTAGACTTTAAATTCTTCACCCTTGGATGTGTTCTTTTCTTTTCCTCAGGTTTTTGTTGTGGTAAATAAACTAAAGCAAACTAACAAACACAAGGCCATGAACAAGTGTATGTGATGCTCACATATAATACGCAGCAGCACATATGCATTGTATATCCCATGTGTGTGTGGGCATAAATATTCGTGAAGGCGAGTGTCCCTGTGGTCTTAATGAGAGGTGACATGGTCAGTGACTGTGTTTGTGAGAGAGCTGTTAGAAGACACAGTCACAGTATAGCACCAATCAATAGATAATTGGCCGTGGTGGCGATGTCTGTGGGGCTCGACCAGTCTCCCCCATTGTCCCGTCCCAACGCTCGGGACGAGCTATTTAGGTCAAAAGCCTGGTTAATCCCACTCCTTCAGCCACTCAACCCCCAAACCCCCATCTGTGTCGGACCCTGCTGCAACTCACACTAATTAATCACACAAACACACACACCCTAAAATAACTAGGCCACCACACTCTCTTAAGAAGTTGAGCTCACTTGAGCACCCCATTCTCAGCAGTTTTATTTAACAGCTAATTGGTGATAATTCAGTGATGTTAATTAGCATATTGTTGCCAGGGATCCGATTGGCTAATCAGAATAAATATTGTGGTGTCTATGTTTGGTGACTGGCTTAAGGGGTCTCAGCTCAGCTGCACACTTTAGGTAAGAGACAAGGCATTTTGATTAAACTTTTCTAAAACAATCATACTCGACTATTTTTAAAGTCAACAAGAAAAACTTGTATGGTTGTATATACTCGTATGTGTCACTTTTGTTTTTGTTTTTTTACTTATGCTTACTAAAGCTGATTTTCCATTAATCACAAATACAGTAAAAACATAACCATTATGAATTGTATTGCAAGTAATTTTTCTACTCTTCAGTGTCACATGATCCTTCCGAAATCATTATAATATGCTGATTTGATGCTTTAGAAACATTTATTAGTATCATAAATGTTAAAAACAGTGTGCATTTTTAATATTTTCATAAATTTAATCCAAAAAAAATTTTTTTGTATGTTTTTCTTGGAGTAGTATTTATTTGAAATATAAATATCTAACATATTACAATATAAATATTAATTGCAGTCTATGGTGGTGAATGGTAGTGTATAAATATATATATATATAGTTTTGTTTTTTGTCTTAAAAAACTAATATATATTTATGTGTGTGTGCTGGTATTTGTGGTTTATGGAGACACAAATATGTTTAATGACATGGGTATGACAGAGGTATTATAATTTGAAGGTGGTTTATGAGGACACTGCCAATGTCCCCATAATTCAAAAGCCTTCAAAAAAAATACATACTAAATGGTGTTTTTTTTTTGAAAATCTAAAAATGCACAAACTTGGCGCAGAGCAATAGCCCATATAATGTGTGCAGTATAAAAACTATTACACCTATGGGGAGTCACTATAAACCAAATAACATGTGTGCGTGTCTGAAAGTATGTCTGTAAATTTAATGAAGTACACAATATTGGGGAACATTTAAACCAGATTGTTTCCAGTTTTCTCCCCCCTTTAGCCTCCCCTAAGTGTGGAGGGAGGGAGGTGGGGACAGTCCTCCATCACAAAGCCTCAACAAGCAGCTGACTGTTTCCCAGGATGCACAATGAGGCCAGTCGCGCCACTTGCAAGGTTACTAAGTGGCACAACTGTCCACATTCACAAGTCTGAATGGGCCTGGCTGGCCCTGGGGCTCATCGCCTGATGCTGCACCCGCTTTCTTAGGGCATTTCGAGCCACTGGTGGGGTTGTGTGGGTCTTGGCCCCTAGCACCACCGCATTAAGAGACCCACAAGAAGACAAGAAACACTTCATCAAACTCCTATGCATCTGCCCAAAAGAGGTCATCGTCCCAAAGTCAGTTTGCAAATGCAGCCCTTTGCAGTGACTGGTAGAGTTTATATAAGCAGTGAGCATAACACTAAAAACAAGACCCCCTGTAGAACTGATATTAACATCCGTTTCAGGCCACTCCAGTGGAAACAGGACAGTGCATAATCAGGGAGTAAAACTGTACCACCCTATACTTGCAGTCTAAACAGTATAAAAAACAAAAAAAAGCTAGAGAAAGCACACTAATCCAATTAGATCAACTTGAGTAAGATTTGTTTTTAAATATTTATTAATAATAAAGTATTAAAAACTTACTAAGTTATTAGTATCTATTATTATAACTATATTACTATTTGTTGCATTATTTATCATCTGAATATGGTCTTAAAAGCAATACGTTTTTGATAGTCCCAGTAAAAATTAAATGCCCAAAGGTTAAAAGATGATGGATGAATTACATGAGATGGATCTCAATCCCAGGTGAAAAAAGGCCCAAAAGTTACTCTTTAAATAAAAATGATTAATATTGCACTCACCTTTGTCTCCTCCACTCTCATGGAGTCCAGGAGGTAATGCAGCAATTCCTGACTGTCCTGTTGCTGGTAACCCTTAAAGCGAGGGGCCCTGAACACAGACACACACACACACACACACACACACACACACACAAAGAAAGAGAATTCCTGTCACAAACACATTGGCACAAATGTAAATACATCCAATGGGACAAAAGGAGCCAAAGCCATGCAAACACCAATTAGCCACACACAAAAAGCAATCGGCAGCATATAGACGAGTAAAGATGAGAGAAGAATGGACATAATCTTCTCTCAAGGCCTTTTCTCTGATGCTGCATGAGGTGACTCTCGCTGTCTCTCGGGGAGGTTTCAGGATCTTAGAGGCAGCTATTATTTTTCCCTGACAACTTTCATTCACTTTTCATTTCATCATTCAACCTGCTGAGGTTGGTCACACATGTGCTTTCACACACAACGCACACACACACAGACGTATAAAGACAGTCCGACCTTTCACCAATTCTCTCAATTCTACTGAATTATAAACCCAAGATTGGAATTTATTTCTCTAAGATTTCTAAGAACTGAAAAATTTGATTACGAATCTAAAAATGGAGCCTGTAAGTATTCAATTGCCGCATTTTAATTTGTGAAGAACCACCTAATAAAACAAAAAAAAGGCTGAGCGATTATATACCAGCTTTTCTTACTGTTGATGTGTTATTTGATTCCACCAGACTGGTGAGATTAGTTATTTTATATA
>JAUCMT010000032.1:19000187-19027363 GCA_032357475.1 Enteromius thamalakanensis
TTTACACACACACACACACACACACACATATGAATGAATGAAATTACAGACATGTAAAGACCAGAAACAAACAAGACTACCCCACATGCTCCAGACTGGAGGACAGTGGCACTGTGGAGATACACTTGTCCTTCCTCCGAGCTAACCCTTTGGTAAATCTAGCGGAAAAACATGTTGGCCGTTTAGGAAACAACAACTTATACTCTCTGCTGGGTAGCCCAGGCCAGATGTGGGCCAGCTGTAGGCAACATATGGACGTTTGAAGCCGGCCCTGCATCAACCTGTTGTGCACTGAGGCTGGATGGCTGGTCAAGATGATGGGAAGGCCATTTGGTCTGGTGACGAACCCAAGGGTAAAGGGGCAAGTCAAGGTGTTGGGTTGGATTGGGATGCCTGAGGCTGTCCAGATGCTAATCAATGATTTTGCTATTACCTGCTAAGAGAGCAATCACTGTGTTAGTGAGGGCAGGCTGGGTGAATGAATGTACTGCCAGGACGGATGGTCAGGCAGTCTGGAACGCCTCTACCGTGGGCTGATGAGCTTTGACGTTCTGCATGACTCTGTGTGACCGGAGTGCGTTTAAGAAAGTCCAGCCACCTGCTTCTAACACAGGTCACAAGCAGAAGGTCTGGAGAGACCGCTTCCCGATAAATATACGATTATGGTTGCCACATAAATATTAAGCAGCACATCAAATAAGCATACTAGAATGATTTCTAAAGAATCATTTAACACTGAAGACTGTAGAAATGGCTGCTGACCAAATTAAATTACATTTTTTAAATACATTAAAAGCATTATTTTTAACTGCAGTTATGTTTTTTTTTTTAAATCAATTTTTTAAATATATTTTTTATTAAAATAAATGCAGCTTTAGCTAGCCCAAGAGACTCTTTTCCTCCTAAATTTGACGTTGGCATTTGTTTTTCATTCATACTGTTATGGTGATCTCATTATTTGAACCCCACTTGTATGTATGCATGTAGTTTTTATCTTTTTGTTTCACTATAGATACCCAAATCTTCCAGTGTCAAAGCCAAGTATGAGGTTCAAACAGCAAGCAGATCAGGCTGGTACAAGCACAGCACGAGCTGAAGAAGGACAGGAATGAGTTCTGGAGGGAAGCTGACGGGTGAGACGGGCTCCAGTGGGAGAGGTGGGAGAGAATGTTCTGGAAGCTCATTCCACTGGAAGAGAAGGCTGAAGGAGCCTGTAGCGGTGCACCCAATATGGCCCTGCCACAGACGGACAGCTGTAACCACTAACACAATTAACAGCGGATGAGTTAGTACCAGACGCCAGGCAGCCCCAGCACAATGCTGCAATGCACACAAGCATACTACATCAGTCCAACAGAAAACACCCCCAAACATGAATCTGACCCTAAGCACAAAACACACAGATCCAAGACAAAATTCATCCCAAAATCTGACAAGTAAACATTTTATCGATCACCTCAAATATCAGCAGAATCATAAATCACTAAATTATACATGAAATGAAATTATAATCGTTTAAAATTACAAATGTATCTATTAAATGCATGGCTAAACATGTGATTCTGAATGGTTAATTTTAAAAATCTACATACAAATATTTTAGTATAATGACCTTATGATAAACTGTAACTGATAGTTGCATTAGGTAACCAACATTTAAATAGCTGTGCTGGCCTTCTGTGATAAATAATATAATTTACATTTATTAAATTATTTCAGCTATGAATCTTTTGACTTCAAAGATCTAAACTGTCCACAACAATATTTGAAGGTCATGTAGGCTAAACAAAGTTTTGTTTTTAAAACAGGAACTAGTATTGTAAAATGTGTAGTGTGTATTGTATATCATAAAAAAAACATTCCAGAATTTTTAAGACCTGAATATCATATAGGTGGGTCACTCTTTAACCAAAAAAGACTTTTGAGAAAGTATAACCTATAATCGGCTCAGTTTTGAATTCCATAAAGTTATTAGTAAAGATGGAGAAAATTTATGAGATATGAGAACCAAAATATCCGCCAATGTAACTAGAGCTTATTATTTCGCATTGCCAACTCACACAACCAGAACATCCTTGAACCCGTGAATAAGTGCTTGAATCTCTGTACTAACAAACATGAAATAAGTTCCATTCCAACTCAATGTGAAGTATGCAAAAGGCCAGAGAAAAAGACAAAATCAAATGTAGTTAAGAAAGATATGAACATCTGGGCTCAGGGTCAGTGTGCATGTTTACAGGCTGAGACCCTCGCTAGCACCAGGAACAGGGAATGCTGCTGACTGCTCTCTGGACCACTGCTGGCGCTGGTGCTGCTCAGATCTGTCCAGCTGGCAGCGAGACCTGGCCCTCGATCAACCATGCCAATAGCACTCAGCTGTGTAACACACACAAACACACACTGGCTACTTGTTCTTCACCCATTTTATGGTTGGTGTTCATCCCACCTTCAAAAACACTGCACTTTAAAGCGTGATGTCTCAAAAGATGCCATTCTGCCACATTGTCTAATATAGCAAATGTACAAGATGGTGTTCAAGATGGCGCAGTAGTTCAAGTACCCCATCAGACCAACAGCTGTGACCCGTAGTTTGCCAGTCAACAAATGCATTAAACAAACAGGATCTTTCCTGTCAAGGACATGCTGGATCGCACAAGCGCGCGCACGCACATAAGAAGGCCTTCACTTGACCCTATGAGCTGCCGCTCTGGAGTGCTCAAAATGTGTGGTGTGTGGGTCCACCGTTAAGAGAGGGAATCACATTAAAGGTGTATCTGAGGCAGAGACATTGTGTGTTTAAAAAGGTCAGGACATGTGTTATTTTTTAAATATGAGGTTTACTTAATAATGTTAAAAAAAGTGATAAAATTGTCCTTTTAAGCATATTTTATCTATCAACTTTATAAAAAAAGTATTCACAGATGTTTACATTTCATGTGGTGTGTTAACTCTTTTCAAAGCACTGTACATGTTTTATGCATTTATAATGGCTGATGTGTTTGTGCACATGCATATACTCAAATGAATTTGTGCGCTTAAGGCTGAGATGATGCCAGGTGTGCAGAACGCACATGTACACATATGCAAACCCACAGGTCTGATAAAGGCACAGTACCTGAGTTAAATATCAGAGAAGCACCAGAGAGACACCCAACTGCCTGGCAGGCTCCTGTCTGAGCCACCCAACCATTCAGCACTATCAAACAACGTTTAAACAACAGCCAGTGAACCGTTCAGTCTGTACGCAGCATAAAAATCAACCCCCGAGAGCAGGGTTCCAACCAGCTTGGGTTTAAAACGAAGGTTTAAAACCGCTTGGCATACAGCAACGATCAATTAGCCATGTTTAGATTTGCTGACCCACAGAGCCAGTGTATATTTACAAATGGCGGCAAGGTAGACATACTTCTGACAGAGCTGGTTGAAAAGGATCTTGGGAGAGACAGGCCCTTTTCCAGACTCCTTCATGCTTTGGAGGAACAGGAACATAGCTGAGGTGAGGGGTTCTGGGCTGGGCAATGTCACTGTTAGAGGCCCCTGTAAGAAAGCATAGCACTCATATCATATCTAACACACAGAGCAGTGAAGCACTTTGCATATTTAAAAGCTAATATGAGTGAGATTATGACAGAGCCTAGTCCAGTCAATGATAGATGGACCTACCAAGTTAGTCTCAGCAGATGGGCAGATCTTCATTTTATGTCCCTTCTCTTTGACATCTTGAATCAAGTCATTCAGCATGTGGGTCTGGGAGAGATTCTAAACCAAAACATACAAACAACTTTTACAATTTTTTTCTCCAAGATACGTTTCCACAAAAGACATCAAGCAGCAAAAAAATCTGTGCCAGGTGCATGACATTTTTTGGACTAAGAGTCTTAGTCCAGAACTGCATGAATTTCAACTCACAGCATTTACACCTGAATGCTGACCCTCTACTTTTCTTTGAAACTTTTACTTTAAGGATTTCCGGATGTCCATAGAAACCTCGATTTTTAATGTATAAGCATCAAACTTGGTAAATTGTCTGATATCTACCATGTGACATCAGACAATAGAGTCTTATGGATGTTGAGATATTAAGGTCCAAACTGGAAAACAATAATTTACACCAACGTTCCCATTTCCCATGAATGACACTAGTTGTGAACATAAAACTTGTTTTTTTTGAAAGAGCATGTTCTTATTGATAAAATAAAAAAAAAATTGGGATGGGGTTTTGCCTTATTTTTCTGTAATATCTTTTTTAAATCGTTGTGTGACATTCACAACTACTCTTGTACCAGCTATTTTGAACTCATATGCCTAAATTAATGCAATAATGCAGCCTTCCATTGTGCTCGCTCGGGACTCAGGGAAATCCGACCTCCACCTCGGGAAAGTGCAATGGAACGGCCACTTAAGTTGGGGTTCCGAAACACACACTTGGGCCAGTTCAGTGCACACCGAGTCGGTTGGAATTATCCATAGGCATCCATATTTTTGTTACTGTTGGAACAATGGAACACAATGTTCCACCCAATCCAGTGAATAATACATCCATTTTCATTGAGAAAGCAGGGCAATATGTTACCTGTGTGTATGACCGACAATGGAGGGTTGGTATCATAAGAGACGTGTCTGACACAGAGCAAGACATTCAAGTGCTTCTTTTGCCTCCCCATGGCCCAGCTAGAGGGTACTTTCGGCCAAAAAGGGAAGATCTCTGTTGGGTGCCTCTCCAGCACATCATAATTAAAATTTATGTGCCAGTTACTTCCACTGGACGATGCTATGTCATAAAAAAAATTGAAACTGTGGATTCAGACACTTTCATGAACAACTTTCAGTAACTGTTATGTCACACATTTATTTGTGTTGGTAGTTTACATTATTAAAGTGACTCATGTCTGGAAGTAAGTTTTTTTGTATTATTTTGTAAAAGTGGAACATTAATAAATTCTGTTGAAATGCCCATACCAAGTTAAATAGCAAAAGCAAACAATTATGAAATTTTTCATTTTTGGACCTTAATATCTCAACATCCATAAGACTCTATTGTCTGATATCAAAGGATGTGAAAGACATGGTACATATCAGACCATTTACCAAGTTTGATGCTTATACATTGAAAATTGAGGTTTCTATGGACATCTGATGACCCTTAAAGTAACAGTTTCAAAGAAAAGTAGAGGGTTGGCATTCAGGTGTTAATTTAGTAACAATGCTGTGAGTTGTAATTCATGCAGTTCTGGACTAATTTCATGGACCCGGCACAACTAGTTCTGGAGATATTTCAGTCTGAACATGGTCAATCAGACTGTGATGCCAAAACAACTTTTTTTTGTACAGATTCTTTGTGAACAACGTATGCACAGTAGAGATCTGACTGAAACATGCTGATGTAAGCATGTAAGAAATACTGATGCTGCAAATATTACATACATGAAATAACCCCCATATAGCATACGTGAATCATCTTGTAGGAGATCTATACAGGTGGAGCTGGGGAAGGTGGAAGGTTTCTGAGGCAGGCTGATAACTGTTACAGAAAGCACTAGTCATATATTTGAATGCTAAGGAGTGAGCTCATTGGCCACTGATACAGGAAAAAGCAAGCTGTTAGCTGTGCCATGTGATAATGATGTGATTAAGTCAGGTTGGGTTAGACCTATGCCAGAACTCTGTATGTATATATACACAGTCAACTTGTTCATTTCACTTAAAATAAACATTAGAAATTTTGATGTTGGTTACATTTTCTTTTGTGTACTGTTATAATTCAAGATTGATCTGAAGTGTACTTCTTGAAATAAGCATGTCCCTCAAGCAAGAATAAGGTTTTCTCAAGGCCACAAGTGTGAAAGGGCAGTTTTAGTGACTCTTCCACATAATATATATATCAATTAATGTGTGGAACTAGCCCATATAATAAACCAGGTAGCTTCCACCAAAACACACAATCCAAATCTAAAGTCAGGTAAAGTGATGTGCGTTCTTGGATATATATTTACCTGCATCACAGCATTGAAGAAGCAGGTGTTACCCAGGTTGTTGATGCCCTTGACCGGGATAAGTGTGCTATTCACTGGAGTCTTCCCTCTCTGAGAGTCCAC
Source organism: Enteromius thamalakanensis (assembly GCA_032357475.1). NCBI lineage: Eukaryota > Metazoa > Chordata > Actinopteri > Cypriniformes > Cyprinidae > Enteromius > Enteromius thamalakanensis. Next base: position 19,006,283 of record JAUCMT010000032.1, read on the forward strand.
ATACTCAGCGGGTTCCTCTCTCAGCCTTATAATTTTGGAGGTTGTTCCTAAAAAACAACAGAATATATGTTAGCACATCTGTAGTTAGGACACTATTTAGTAAAACAGGTAATCTCATTCAAAGCCATTTCAGCACAATTAAAAAAAAGCTGAGAGTTTGACTAAAACTTGACTTAAAAAAACAGTCTTTCTGTTATGTGAAGATCTGGACTGGGCCTGGTCCCTGTGTGTGCCTGATTTTCTGCAGCAGAAATGGGTTAACATGCTGGGTAGCAGCTGGGAGAGACTGCAGATGACAGCTGGATAAAACTACGCTGGTTAGGGAGCAGGGAACAAGCCCAGCTGCTCCCCGCTACTGCCACGACTCTGCGGGAGATTCTTGGCCCAAGCGGCTAAACACAAGGCCCGCAGAGAGAGAAAGAGAGAGTTTTTTGCACAAAAAAGCAAAGCTCCAGAGAAATGACGGGTGCACTGCCTTCAACACTCAGGAGACATAAAAGCAACCTGCATGATAATTCAGAGCGAGCGGTCGGTCCTGTAAATAGCTCTCAGCCCCTCAGAAGACACTGACTATTACACATACACTTTATAGAATATCAAAATTGTAATAAATTAATTTAATCTAAACGTTAGCCTTTATTCAGTCAACTTTTTTTTTTGTATTGAGTACTTTCATCATCAAATACATATATATTTTATATTGAGCAATGCGTATTTAAATTCTAAATAAATAATATGATAATTAGAGGAAATCTCAATTTTGCTATGCAAATCTGATGGAAAATGGTGTATAAAGAGTAGACATCCTAAACACAATGACATACCGAATACAAGGCCAAAAAGCCAGGAAAGAAACTTTTAAAATATAAACGTATTTATTAGAAAAACTGTGTATCATTGAATTTATTTATTTTGATTTTATTCTAGCTTAAAGAGAGAAAACATACAAGGTCCAAGGCCAAATCTCCAAATGAATGGAATAGGGTGAATGATTATTTTACATGTTGTGACAGTGCTTAACTTAGCCTTCACAATACATTATCTTTTATATGAAAAAACCAACTATCTACAAGTTTCCACTGGTACAAGAAATAAAAAAAGCTGCAACTCAACGAAAAGTGTGGACTACATATACACAACAGAAACTTTTCTGCAATTTTTGTATGTAAAATATTTTGGACCAGTTGTCACTGGTGGGTGGCCTTGTGGCGGCCCAACAAAGCACTGGACAAGCCTTAACAAAACACTGAATCCATGAATGGCTCTGGATTCTTATTTCTTATTTTTATACTCACTGGCACCATTTGTGAAGGAGAGCACAAGTGTTCTGTCAAATTAAGCATTAATGAACAGCTAAAAGCACCCAAGGCACTGAGAATGAGAAAGAAAGTCAGCATGGTGCTGCTTGCTTCTACTAAATATTGCTATTATTTACTAGTGGTGGGCCATAATCAGCGTTAATGCGAGACTCTTGTCGCGCGATAAAAAATAAAAAATATCACTGCTAATCTATTCACAAATGTGTGTTGGGAGCTGCGTCTATTCTACGCAAGCCATGATGACTTTTACCTTGAAATAAATCTCTCCACTTTTTAACACCCACAAGTAATTCTGGAGAACCGAACACAATACTGAATCAGCCAGCTGTCAGCGTCTGTTGTTTCATGTTTGCCTACAGACATGGCTGATATCCCCTTCTCAGTTAGGTACTTCACTTGATCTTCCATAATAGACAGGAGGGGACACACAACTAGTAAAATTTTTTCTTCCGCAATCACACGTCTGCGCTTTGTTTCCCGGTGGACCGAACATAAATAAGACACTCGCGTCCCCCGAAAATTCAACCAATCAGATGACGACTTCGACATTCCTTTGTGTTTCCAGTGTACCATATTCATCAGACATTTAGCCATTTTGACATCTGAGACTAGTATTCATGTAATGTGCTCCAAATAGTTTCAAAATGAACCGAAGTAATTAATATCATATAGATGACTGCAGGTTTTGTACATATCTACAGCTTGTTCTGCCCTGGAATAATATTAGGGCTGCAACAACGAATCGATTAAACCAATAAAAATCGAAAATACTAAAAGAGTTGACCACGAATTTTAGAATCGTTTTGTTGTGTCGTTCTGGTGCTTACTTAAGCTGTGTTTAAATGTGGTGTATAAATGAACCTTGCACTTACTACAATGATGGTAATAATTTAATGAATAAGCTTCAAGTGAACTTGAGAGAAAAAGAGAGAGATGTGTGTGTCAGTGTGTGAGTTTGTGAGTGTGTGTGTCTGCAGTGTAGTGTAGAGAACAAGTTCTGACATTAAAACATATCCTGGTAAATTTTCTGATTTGTATCTTTCTTTCTTTTTTTTTAAAGAAATTATTTATAGTTCTGAATAAAAGGTTGGAAATGAATGCTTTTCTTGTTTTTTTTAAAAATCCAAATCACTGATTAATCGAAAAAAATAATCGACAGATTAATCGATTATTAAAATAATCGTTAGTTGCAGCACTAAATAATATGCCTTATTCTTGTGTCCCAGTTGGTATATTTTTGCATGAATGAAAGAGGATAACATTAGTTGTTACACGCCTTAGTGTGCATTGATTTCTCCCGACGCTACCTCCAGTTGGAAAGATCCACAAAGAGGACAATATACATCGACGAGCTGTAAACAACATAGAATATGATGCCCCAGAGGTCATCCTTTATACAAACTAAACAAAAACAAAGTACTTATATGAATGTCCATTCACATTCTTGTGCATTAGAATCGAAACTCTTACAATGTCAGGCTGTTGAATGCCTTTGCAGATGGGGGATGTTTCTGCATGCCAGCCTTTGACGAATCTCTGCTGAATAATACCAGGGGTCTTCATAAACACACCTAAGCGGACACATAAATTCTCTTATAGATTTCAAGGCCACAATTAAATCTTTTAAATTCAGATAATTAATGCCAAGGCATATGGTGGGATGGGAAAAGTAAATTCTTAAATCAGGAAAGCAACTAAATTGTCTTGAGTTATCTTTCAGGTTGCCGACCCCGGATCACATTATTTAACCCTTCTGAATCTACATTGTCACACCGCCACATCTGAGAAAAATCCCAAGGACAATCCATGTTCTCCAATTCAGGAAGTAAATTGGATTTCCTTTGTGCAACAATGCTCTCCGGAGCTGCCCCGAATGTTATGCAGATGCAGACACACTTTTTGTACAAACCGGCCCAGAATTAAGCCTTGCTCAAAAAAACAACCCATTAAAATCTAAAGTGCGCAGCTTCTGTGCCCTCCTGATTTTCTCACAGGGGTTAATCAGGCATCAAAACAATAGACTGGAGTGCTGCTATTCCTAAGTGGGGCCAAAAGCATCTGGAGCACTACACAGAAACATCTGGAAGTGTGTCTGTGTCTAAACAGCCATTCGGGAGGGAGCCCATATGTCCAGTAACACTGTGGTGCAAACAAGTGTGGACAACAGGGGTGCACAGCTCATACAATGAGCAAACAGGAGAACGAGTGTGATGGCAATAAGGTACTTTTGCATCTTGTCGGTCCCATTTTTTGAAGGGACCAGGAGAATAAATGTGTGATGTGGGAATGCCTATGCAGTTACATCGCATCTGGGCCCACTGATCAAGGTAAACAATGTTCAGAGAGCCATCTGCCAGGATGGCAGCGAAGGAGATACGTAGAGGGGACTGGGGCGGGGGGAGGACAGTGCCCTGAACAAGCATATGGAAAAACAGATTTTTCCTCTCCCTGCAGCAGTTAGCGAAGGCAAATGTCAGCATGCACCACGGCCACGCTTGACTGTCCTGCACTCGGCTCCACCACCTGGCTCTCCTTGCTCAGCCACCGAATATGGGCAGGAGTGACACTGTGGAGCATGTCCCCGGGGCAGCCTAAACGATCAGTGATCCACTCCTCCCCACCCAGCTCTCTACAAAACGCACAAGTGCCAAAGTGAATGTGGTTTCCTGTTAACCGTGTTAAAAGAAAGATCTTTAATAAGCGCTGTGAAACCCTTTTTTTGCCAGTCCTCGGCATTAAACCAGCAAGAAATGATTGAGTAAAACAAAAGATTTTTACCAAAATGTCTAGGCTGCTCTTCTCTATACAATAAAAACATCCACATGTGGTCCACATCACAATTCACATGCTATTCATATAGTATTTAAGTATTTATAAATACTTCAAATTAATAATTTTTATGATTTCAGTATTTCATTTCAGTTTAAGTTTTTGCAATTTAATAATTGCTATCTGCTTTTATTATCTAAATTTTTACTCAAGTTTATATTTCTGTTTTGCTTTCTTTTTTTATCTTTTAGTTTTATCCATTTAATACGTAGGACAATATTTCAATTGTTTATGTTAAGTTATTCATCTAATATTTGTTTTTTGTACATTTGTTTAAATTATACAACAAACTAAAGCAATTATTTATTTTTATAGTTGTAGTTTTAGTTAACAACCAACAGTGCATTTTTGCTTATCTAATATCTTATACTATTTTGTCTAAATAAATGAAAAGAAAACACTGAAACTAAACTAAAGCATTGCAAAATGTTAGAAGTGAATTTAAATCAGCAAAAAAATTTAAAGAATAATGAATTGACATTCATTCAGCGATTTGCTGAAGATTGTATTGAATATTACTACTGGTTTAAAAATTAACTATATCTTAGATATAGTCTTATAGACAGAAAAAGGTAACCTTGATACAAAAATAGGCAAAGTTTAAACATCCAATAAATCAAAATAGATCAATTAAAAAAAATAATAATAGTTAAAGAATCAAGCCTCTCTATATCATCTGAGCATCTTAGATAATCTGTTAAGGTCATAAAATTGGCACTACTATTAAAGTGTCACAAAAGTAACAAGTGTTTAAAGTGTTGCAGTAGAGAACTTGCCAACAAGAGTCAAGCACAGACTTATAGAAAGTGAATGCATTGAACATGTACACTATTCAAAATCTTCCCTTTTTTCTCATAAAGTGAAGGACAGCTTTCCTCGGGCTGAAAACAGCAAGCAGTCATGAGGAAAGCTAAGCAACACCAAATGTCTTATTAATTTGTTAATTTGTTGTGGCCATGGGGCATGAAAACCGTGCTTCATTGCCATCTGAGGCCAAGGGTATCCAACGTCTTGATTCTTTCATGCACACACACATGCATACACACACACACACACACACATATATATATATATATATTTATATATATAAATGTGCTGTTCACGCTGGCCCTGGATTGACCTACATAGAAGAGCATTTTTCCACCCCAGGCAAAGCATCCTTAGTAATCAACAAGACTTAGCCGTAAAAACCTCAACATCGGCAGATTAAATGTAAAACAAGGTTGAAAAACCATGAGAGTGAACATGAAATAAAGGTTAATGAGTTCCAATGAATACAATCAACATTTAAGTTTAAAAAGGTGAACGAGTAAAGAAAGAATTTTTTGGATGCATTTGAAAGACTTAAAAGGAGAGCTGCACTTTTATTAAAATTCTGAGGGATAATAATTTTTGTAAAATGTCATAAAAATTCTAAACTATTTAATAACTTATTTAACTATTTTAAAAATAATTACGAGTTAACATTTTTTAATGTGAAAATGTTTAAATGCTACAGGTGAAGTTACCTTAAAGGGGTCATCCGGTGCCGCCGGATCAACCGAAATACGTTTATGTTCACGTGAATCAATCATGATTCAGCCTCACCTACAGAAGCAGTGAGTATATTGTCTTTTAATGAATCTTTGAAAATCACCTTTACTAATTACTAATACTAATTATTAGCAAGTTTCACTATGAATACAGCTACAAGAGTGCCTCGGAAAACAGGGGCAGCGTCAGCGGAGCTTGTGAGGATTTAAAGGGGAAGTACACAGAACAGAGTGATTTCGAAAAAGCGGTTTTTGACAGGGTTAAATTAGCGTTTTTTACATCTTTGAGAAATTTTAAAACAAACTATATTACAAACTTTCCATTAAGACCCTAAAGAATCATACAAGCTATATTTAAAAACATTGACTTTGTATGACTAAGCAAAACAAACATGCATTATTACATGTGACAAATAAAAATAAAATTATAATTAAAATAAAGTTATAGGTGCATCCATACTTTGAAATAGGGACTTGCTCATAAATTTACACACAGGATAGATTTAAGTTATTTTCAAGCAAAAGGAAATTTATAGGTATCAACTAGTGGATGACCGATATGTGAAGGCCAAAATGTTCAAATATCTGCATTGGTTGATACATTTTTATGTCCAGGGTAGGACAATTAGAACAGTTAAACAAAGGAATTAAAATTTGTACTAAAAAGTATTATAGTGATTGCTTTCATATTATTAGTGACAGAAAAGCAAAAATTCTAAAACTTTATCATTTGCCGCAAGGGAAAACAAATACATAAAGTTCTGTCTGCCTAATGTTTGCTATCAGCCACCCTGCTTTCCAAGATATTGGCATCGGCCTTCAAAAAAAATAATAATAATAAAGCATATCAGTTAGTATCAGCTATGGGCCAAAATGAGTTGAAAAATATTGGCATATCAGATATTGTAAAAGATCCAATATCTTGCTTCCCTACTTCAGAAAGTTGCTTTATTAAGTGCTTAGCTGTTTTAGGCTGGTTTAGGAACCATAATGGATTACAAAAGAGAACCTGAGTACAAGATACAATAAAATTTTAATATTATCCACTTACTCAGGATTATCATGCAAATTGTTTACAATTGTGTTTACAAAAATAATAAATGAATAAAAACAAGAAAATGTAAAGCAAACTAAATTTGAACCCTTACCTCATGAAACTGAAAATCAATAAGAGAAAATGAAAATTCAACTGCTGCATGTGCCAGCCTCTGATGCCTATTGAAGCAAAAACATTTTAATTTCCTCAAACAAAGCCATCCCAGCTGTGTTTCAAGCACAAGCCTGGCTCTCTGAGGTCAAGTCTCTTTCTACCAAGACTCTGGTACTTGAGCTGAAGGCCTTTTTGGTGAGAGAGCGCAGTTAATAGATTTTCATTCTTCTCCCTGCTGTTGTTGTGGAAAACTATTATGGATTCTTAAAAATTCTTGCTGGGGCTCTTTTGTGCCACGGGTCTATGAGAAAAAGCGAACGCAACAACAGGCTGCATCTAAAAAAAAACAAAAAAAACCCTGGCCTTCAAATATTGCAGAAATGCAATTTCACCAGCTCCTCTATGCCAGCGGCAGTCCATTTCGCCGCCACAATGGCCGTCCGTTTCTCCCTCATTTAGTCGGCTCGCCAGGAACAATGAGCATGGAAGAATGGCAACAGGTAATTTAAAGAGCTAGGTAAGAAGGATGCGTGTAAGAATACCACAGACCACCACCAGCTAGCTTCTAGTCCTCACCAGAAGAAAATCACCAAGTGTGCAATGGTTTTTCCTTTCTCTGTCTTCAAGTTTTTTGGCTCAGAGTCTATCAGACTTAAGCAGACAGGGAATGTATACAATTATCATCTGGCGAACACCAAGATGTTCGAATATGCTCAAGGCCATCCTGCCAAGATGACTGAGTCTGTTTGACTGTCTGGAATGGACTGGTAAAAGAAAAAATTGGTTCTCAAGCATAGTTCTAAAGTAATCAAAATTGAGTTTTGTGCTTATATGTTTGAAGCGAATGTGACAACACAGCTATTTGATATACAAAAAGTCCTTCTCACTACATCCACTGCCTTATAACAGCTGGGGATACAAGCTGCTACTCCTGAAGAAAACAAGACCCACTTCCTAAAGCTCAGAGTGGGAGACAAGGAATCATGGGAGATGTGGCAGGGGCAGGGGGAGGAGCAGAGCTCAGGATCCGATCTCCACACAGCTGCAGTTGTTCTTCAGGGAATCCGACCGGGGAGCACCACTGAAGCACCTAATGCCATTAATGAGTGCAGCCATGCGGCAGTAACGGAATTGGAGCGCAGCTTCTCCAGCAAGAGCCTGGCTGCCTCTTGAGTGGCGGTCAACCAGTTAGGCTGGGTTTAAATGAGCTAAACTTTGCTACACCAGAGCATCGGGGCATGTACAGGGAAAGAAACGGATTCAATTACTGTTAAGTATCATGCAAGGACAAGGTGGTTGCATATTTCACAGCTATGTGTAATTTTATACACTAGCCTTTGCTGATCACTGAAAAGGAAAAGGAGAATTGTAACAGACCCTGGGCATTGGCATTTACTGTCAAAGTCAGATGGAGAAGGTGTTTTTGCAAAGTTTGCATACCAAAGAATACCGGCTCACTTTTTACGCTTATAGGGGAAACTCAAAAAGACAGCTGTAACTAAAAGTAATTAAGATTACACAACAATCTTTTCAAAACTACAGCAGATGATCAAATTCATTCTAATTACACAAAACAAAATGCAAAATGTAATATTGTGGCATTACCTATTATTACTTTCATGTTGTGGCATTACAAATGTCCTTCCCACCACTTTTGACCAATTCCTTCATAGAATAAAAGTATTGATTCCTTCAAAAAAAAAAAAAATTTATAGAGTGCATTCTTAAATGATTTTTCTAATTATTAACATTATCATGAAAACAATGTTTCAACGTTTGAATGATTCATTTTCTTAAATATGAATTTAATTTACTACTTTACAATTATTTTTTCTTCTAATTTTACAGAGAAATATGATTCATTGATGTAAATATAAAACCGTACATAAAAGCAGTTGATCACGGACCTGATGATCTCAAAAACAACTAGCCTACTCTAGGACATGACAGGACTAGTAAGAGGAGAAATAACTAAGAAAATGCTTCTCATTTTAATTGTGTAGCAAAGTAACTTCATCATAAATCCAAGGCAGCATTGCTTGCTCTAGGTGGAGCCAGGGAGCTTCTGTTCTGGCAGAAAACACCTGAGCAGGCTTGTGATTTTATCATTTATGAGATACAAATCAACGCTAAAATGTACTTTGTCTTTTTTTAGTAGTTTTATGTCTTTCTTACAATAATTATCACTACATTTTTGAGTTTCAAACATTAACAAGATTTATGGCATCAACATTTTCCTCACTGATAAGATAGCACGAGACAAGGCATCTTTTATATCTGTTGCAAACGGAATGTATTCCATCATGGTTGCTAATGCGGTTTAGAAAGGTATTGATTGATTTTAAATAAAGTACGAGTGGTGTGAAAAGTAAAAATTGAGAAAAAATGACCTCGCATTTTATTTTTTAAGGAGATAGAATGATCCAAGGTTAACTATTTCAGGTGTAAAATGCCTGATATGATATAAAAAGTGCTACAATTGAAACTTAATTTAAGTGAATACAAAAGAGGACATTGAAGACATGCAGATGTTTTGCCTGTGAACATCATCACAGTGCTTTCAGGTTGCCTAAAGACAGTGTGATGAAATGCATGTCCCCTCATTGTATCTGGTAAAACTAAAACCCAGTGATCCCAGAACAAAGGTAAATGGCCGACAGATTTGCCCACATGGCATTGCTGTGCACAGAGAAACAATGAGCAGCTTCTGAAAGAGCCATGGAAAAGAAACCAGCTCTTATTTGAGCTCCCCATTGCACTGGAAAACAAGGTGATGTCTTTTTTTCTAATCTTTAAAGAAGAGTCAGCCTCTGTCAAAGATGAATCTCCACAACAGCAGTCACTACTATACACAGATGAAAAAAAGATGTGTTTTTCTATGATTACAAATCATAGAATTCTGCTTGTTTTGCTGTGGAATAACTACCTGAGGTGGCCTTTGCTGAGTGCTTTTGAAGGAAATCCAGAGTCTGAGCCAGCGCTTTCTTATTGCAGTGAGTGGAGAGCTCTTCCTTACATTCAAAACACCTGTTAAAGCAGAATAAAACAAACATTTATTAATCTATTTATTATTATGCATTTCATGTCTTTTACAAAAGAGCATTAAAATTAGGATGCTGTATGAATTTATGTTTTGATAAATTCTCTTACTTAAGCATTTATCAATTCACATTTACTTGATGAAAAGCATAGTAACATACAATATCCAGTTCCTATTTTATTAGATTTTAACCATTTATTTCTGTGATGGCAAATCTGAAATTTCAGCAGCTATTGCTCCTTGCTGTTTTTATTTAATATGCTGATTTGCACTGTTTTATTAGTATTAATAAAACCAGTTGTGCTGCTTCACATTTTTGTTGAAACTGCGATCTTTGATGAATAGAAAGTTCAGAAGAACAGAATTTATTTGAAAACAATTTTGATAAATTTAACACAACCTTTCTCTTAAACAAACATTTTTCATATATGGTGTTCTATGAAAAAAGGATGGATTAGGAAGCACAAGGATGAATAATCATGAATACAGTATCATCAGCTGATCCTGTTTCCTACCAGGCTTTCCATGTACTGAGGCTGATGGTGATACAATGAGAGTCAGAGTGATGAGCTTGCTGGTGTTTTGTGGAATGCTGGGTTTCTGCCTGGTTACAACCCTGAAAGTGAGAGACAGAATAGTAAGGTTATCATATATTACTATCAATGGGGAAAAAGTTTTAAACAAGTTTTAGTACAATTCCTCCTGTTCAGAATCAGCACGGTCAATCAAAATGGAGTGATTGCAAATATTTTTTTTTACACTGTCAAACAAACCTCTGTTATATTCTCAAATGTGCGGTCATGGCTTTAATGAACCATACAACAACTGTGGGTAAAAGGCAAAGGAAACAGTAGGGACACTGCAATTACTTTTAGAAAATGCTGTGTGACTAGTGGTCAGTGAATAATATGACCTTTTAAGCATAGGCCTAATAAAACTTCATTATTTGGTTTTAAAACTTGCACTACCCATCCACCACAGCTGTGTGTTAGGCCTGGCCTACATTTTTTATTACCACTTTTTACAACACTGTTCACATGTTTGGGTTCGGCAAGACTTCAAAAAAAAAAAAGATCATTTTACTTACCCAGGAAACATTAAATTAATCAAGAGCGTAAGTAAAATACTTTTACATGGTTAAAAGAAAATCTATTTTGAATAAAAAAATGTTTTTTACTGTTTCTTCAGAGTGTTAAACCATTTTCAACATTGATAATAATAAAAAACAATTCTTAAGGACCAAATCAGCATATTAGAAAGATTCCTAAATGATCAATAAAAATTCAGCTTTGTCAAAACAGGTATAAATTACATTTTAAAATACATTAAAATAGAGAACAGCTAACTTTCACTGATTTTTCTGTATTTTTCAATCAAATAAACGCAGCCTTAGTGAACATAAGAGACTTCTTTTAAAACTTACCGACTCAAACGTTTAGGGGCTTTTGAGCATAGCGCCTATAAAAATGCCTTAAAAAATAGTCATCCTTGCTTTGCGTGTAAATCTTACAATAAATTGTATATATGGCAGTCAACATTTGTAAATCGCAAATATGCCACTAACAACCGCATAATAACAAAACTGCTTACATTGTAACACAATACATTACTGCTGCAGAATAAGCAGATCTCACCTGGAACCCACACTTGAGGCACACAAGAATGTCGTGTGCTCCTGCTGGTTCTCCCTCATGCATGTTCCTCTCTTTAAGGCAATCGGAGCACACGGACCACAGATTGCCTGTAACTGCCTTCTTCACTGAGCTGAGGTCCACAGCTCTGCTCACATGCTGGCATGTCAACCCTAAATGGCATCAGAATATACAACTTAACTGTACAACTACAAGAAGCACTGGTAAACCCGTAACTTCATGCATGGTCGATCCTTAATGTTAGAAAATTGCTTTTCTGTGATTTTTTTAAACAAGTACAAGTGTCCCTTTAATAATGTACTGGAATGAGAAATTACATTGAAACCTTTCCTTACCGCCAACCTCATCGGATGAGTCTTCATCACGAGGCTTCTTTGGCTTGTTAGACCGCTTGGTCATGTCTGCGGTTTTTAAAGAGAAGGGGTCTTTCAGCCGCATTTGTATCTAGGAAAAAAAGTCACTCACTAAGTATGCTATACAAGCTTCCAATGTGCCTACAAAATGACTTTTATTTCAAAAGATTATTTAAAAAGAAATTATGTTTTTTATATATATATATTTTACACATATATAATGTAACTACAAGGCTAAAAATATTGAAATAATATAGTGTAACTAAAAAGCTAAAAACATAAAATAAATAAAATAAAACTTTATTAAAATATATATTAATTAGCCTATCATAGAGAATTTTACTGAAGAACATATACTGTAATTTATATAATCTATTGACACTCCTAAGTATTGTTCCTTTCCATCTCAGTGGGCAGCCATTATAAATCCTAATAAAACCACATGTATTCTGCACCAAAGAGGACAGCGTTTTAATACAATTTTGTACAGGAAGTCTCCAGCACATCCATAAACTAGAACTGAGGAATCAGGAAGTGAGAGTAAGAAAGACATACAGGGGAATAAGTTATTAGTTCAGCCACTGCAGACAAGCAAACAAGACCACGACACCTGAGACTTGCCCAGGTAACTGATACAAGCACTGACAGCAGGTACCGGCTGGCAAAGGCCTTTGCTTCTTTGGTAAGACAGATCTGTTTATAGCACAATGTTGCTCCAAAAGAGTGCCTATAAACATCAAATGGTCTTCGGCTTACAGTAATAAACCCCGCTCACCCTGTTTATGGTCCCCTCCTCTCCAGGCTCACTACCAAGTGAACGTCAGTTGTCAAGTGGCCAGGTGGAAGAGCGAAGCTGATAGCTTACATATGCTTCCAAGTTTAGAAATACGGAAGAATTTCAGAGTGTGGTTTTGGTGCTCGGATCTATCACTTCGACAATCAGGAATCGCGTAATCCCGAGACGCAGTTTATATTATGATTAACAGAGTTTGCCCGCGTATTTGGTGGCATTTGGAGAAGAACAGAAAACACAAGTATCACATGTGTCACGTGGTCTCATCCTCAGCGACGCACTACGGATACTTGTATGGCCAAACTCGTTTGTATATCTACTGTTACTGCTGTGGTGTTTTTTATAAATGTAAGCGCAATATTTTTGTTAAATATAATGCAGAAAACGTAACTTTTACCTTTTTTGTTTGTTTAATGATTTGTTTATTTTATATTTTATTTTACTTTTTGTATAATCAGTTACTCTTTGCAATATATCTATTATGCATTATATGTTGTACATTTCATGTGTCTTATTATTATGTTATGCATATTTGAGATCTGCCTACTGACTTTCGTTTTCAATGTAAAAAGTAATTATATAGAAATTAAAATAAAGGTACATCTGTATTTCCAAATATTTCCTTTGCAAACACCACTTAAAAACTTATCACTTTCCGTGATAAGTTTAACATTTGATTGAAACTCGACACGTTAATTTCTTGTCGAATTATAGCACAATTTGTATAATTACTTATATCAAAATCATGTGTAGCACTTTTGTTAAACAGATACAAAAACAGACAAAGCGAAAGTAATAAATAAAGAAAAAATATAATTAAATTAAAACGAAAAAATTATTATTATTGATTTTCGTGTTTGCATAAAAAGTACAGAGATAATATTATTAGCATATAACTTATTATACAACATACAAAATGTGTCAACATGTATTTTTGTCGTCAGAACACATAAAACAAAATGTAAAAAAAAAAACGTTAATGTTTAGAATGAATATAAGTTTATAGAGAGAGAGAGAGAGAGAGAGAGAGAGAGCGCATGCGATTTGGGGAGTCAAAAGAAGAGGAGTCTACGTCACTGGTAATACGTAGTGTGCGCATGCGTGCAAGACTCGTGGGGTAGCTGCAATCCAGCTACGTAAACTTACTAGCGGTTGTACTGTGTTTTCGTCAAAATTTAAGCAAAAAACAAGAAACAAGGAGCGACGTCATCGTGCAGCTTTCATTGCCATAAATCTTAGAATGGCGTTAAATGTCTATTCACGGCTGACGAGGAGTATTGTCCGCGTTTTAGCGAGCACAAGTGCCATTCCTGTTACAAGACAACTGAGAACTTCATCGTGCAGGACATATTTGCGTTGCTTACAGCGTGAGTGTTGAAATACTGCATTGTTATTTAATTGTTAAACGTAATACATAGTTTAACATCCAAAAATTCACATTGAATCCTGCATTTATCTCTAACGTTACCAATGTAATACCTCATTTATTGGTCTGCGTAACGTTATTTGCAAAACTTTGGGCTGTAAGAAGTACATCTATAAATTGTTCTAAAACTGAGGTTTTTTTAAAGGTAAATGTCGCGACAACTAGCCTATACGCGCAGCAGAAGAACGGCCTCTGTTGGTCAAACGTGTCCATATCTGTCTTTCAGACACTCGTGTCATTTGTTATGATGGTACTTCATTACGAAATTTCAGTTCTTCAAGCCAGCCTTCAATAGATGTGTCCTACGATCAGCTGAAGAAACTGCTGCTGTCCGACTCCAGCGTGGTTATAGACGTCCGTGAGCCTTGGGAACTCAGGGAATACGGGAACTTGCCGGGGTCAATTAACGTGCCATGTAAGTCAGTGCAATGTCAGGTTTACTGTGTCATTATTTAACAGTATCGGGATTGTGTAAATGATACTACTGTACCTTCACTTCTGCAGTGGGACAGGTGAATGAAGCTCTCCAGCTAACACCTGATGAATTCAAGGAGAAATACGGAGAAGTCATGCCATCCCAGTCCCAAAATATAGTGTTCACCTGTCTAGCTGGTGTAAGAAGCAAAAAAGCCCTGGAAACTGCAGTGTCTTTAGGATACACCAAGTGAGCAGTTATTATTATTGTACAGTAAGGGATGAATTAATGCAGAGTTAATGATGGGCCAGAAATGTTTATCTGATTCAAATGAAATGTTGCATTTAACAAGTATATTTTATTAAAATACACAAAAATGCTAATTTAGAAATAAATACATGCTTTAATGGCATGGCCCCCCTTCTCTGGTTTGCTTCTGTTTTAATGGCTTCACAATGTTATTCTCATGATAATTATGTAGTATGAATGCATTATAGGGCAGACTGAACTCAATTTTATGTAATAGGCTGTGGTAAGGTTGAAAAACAAACAATAAAACCATGTGAATATGTGATAATGCATTACAGAAATAAAATAAATTGCAATGCATTTTTAAACAAGTCCAGTAGGCTATAGTACTGTATATTGAAATTCTGTTTGCTTTTTCTCAGTTGTCTCCCTTTTGTTGTAGGGCTCAGCATTATCCAGGTGGATGGCAAGAATGGGCAGAACGTCAGTTATTAAAAACCAAAGAGTGACTGTCATGCTGTAGTCATGTTAACACTGTGATAGGAGTTTAATTGATTTGTACTGCAGTCTGAATTATACCATTGACATTAAGTCAAAATGTGCCAGTAAGACTGAATCATTTGTTGATATTGACTGGAAATAAAGGAATGATGTGATTACATTTTAAGCCTGAAAGATGCACTGTTATATGGTGTGAGCAGTGCTCATTCTGCACTGATATTTTATTTCATGTAGTCAGTTTGAATGGGAAGTGGCCTACAGTGTGTATGTTACAACTTCTGTTCAAAAGGCTCTGGGCTATTTCCCTAATAGTTAAACCTGAATATTTTAAACCAGGCAATTCAAATATCAGGAAAAATATATGCATTTTAATCAGTGATGTATGAAATCAACATAGCACTGTTTAAAATAACTGGAGAGTTATGTTTTTGCATTCTTGAAAATAAACACTTGATGCTAATTGTGTGAAATTTATTTAAAATAAAAATAAGAAATGCACAGGTTTTCTTTACAAAATATAAAACATTAGATGTACATGTCCTTGTAATTTAGTGAAATACAAAAAAAACCTGTGCAAATATATAAAAGAAATGATTACATTTATTCAGCAAAGAATCTGTTGAACTTTCTATTCATCACAAAACCCTGAATGAATTACTGTTTTAACAAAATATATCAAGCAGGGCAACTTTCTCATCACAGGAATAAATTACATTTTAAACTTTAAAGGTGTTGTTTATGTGTCTTTGTCAAATTTTACATGTACTTAACATTATAATAACAATGAGTTATGCAAAATTACATGCAAGTAACCCTAGGCCAAA
The DNA here is from genome assembly GCA_032357475.1 of Enteromius thamalakanensis. NCBI lineage: Eukaryota > Metazoa > Chordata > Actinopteri > Cypriniformes > Cyprinidae > Enteromius > Enteromius thamalakanensis. Next base: position 19,022,366 of record JAUCMT010000032.1, read on the forward strand.
CCCTAATCCTTACCATACAGTAAGTGTACATGTACTTAATTAAATGTATAAGTATACTGTAACAAGGACATCATAAAATCATGTTTACCATTGGCATTAATGTGGATGTGACAAAGCTGTCTCTTACTGATGAATCTGAAATTTAGAAAATTGTTTTAATTATAAGTCAGCAAAGCAGCATGAGCAGACAAAGATAACAGTGGCTTATTATTGCCAATAAAGAGGCTAGTCTCTTGTCTTTACCAATGCTGTCATGGGTTTTTTTCCTGTATGAGCACTGCTGTAGGGATGAGTGACTAATGTACTGTAATTGAATGAGATAGCAGGAGTAAAATAACGCCTGAGTGTTTGAGCTCATTTAGCCACTGTTCACATCTCAGAGAGATGCAGACCCAGCCTTCCTCCCACATGCCCGGCAAATCTTAGAAGGTTGGAAAGAATCTCATAAACCACTTTTGGTCAGCATAAAAAAAATGAATAAAGATTAGATCATATTTCAGCTTCAGCTGACTTCAGCTGACAATTTTTCTTTCAATTCTGAATAAAGAGACTCCTAGGTTTTTGTAAATCCCACTTACATCCTTTAGTCACCTCAAGCGTGAATCTCAGACAGGCCATAGAAAAACACTCTAGTTAATTTCCCTCGCATTTCTCATTTTTACACATACTCCCATGTAAATACTGTCCACATTAGTGTCATCTCCCTCTGCTCAGATTGACCTTGTGACATTACTTCTTGCCCTGTCTAGAAGCGTAATTAAAATCCCTACATATCAACCCACATCACATCACGACTGCACCTCCAGACTAATGGAGCCTTGTCTCATATTTTACCCCTTCATTCAACACCTCTCAAGACCCTGACAGATGTTTGAGTGATAGGGCCAATTCTTGATGGAGCAGAGGCTCAACATTCCCTCAGCATTGACTCATGTTTATAGCAGAGTATAAAACGCCTGGATCTCTGGGAGTCTGGACCTGCGAGCAGAACTTGTGAGAGGAAGATCAACACAGCAAGGCCATAAATTTAGCCACTGACCATGATGAGTCGCAGCCCGGAAAGGATTTCATCCTATCGCCGCCATTTCGAGGACACCAGCACCTCCTCTTACCAGGTGAGGGTCAGCAGCCTTTCTCCCGTCAGGCGGGATGTCGGGAAGTGCCGTTCAGCTAGCTACACCCGTAAAGCCAGCGCTGTCAGCAGCAGCATGGCAGTGGGCCGGAGGACCGTCTCATCCTCACGCAGTCAGCCCTTCATGACTGGGTAAGCTTTGTGCCCATCCTGATGACACAGACAAAGAACAATGCAGAACATCGTCACATGCATTAAACTAAATGCCTTTTGTTAAACCAACAAAATGTTCTGCATGACCCTAAATTGTTTATCCTCAAAAGTAATTAATTGTACAGTTAATCATAGAATCCATATGTGTGTGCGTATATATATATTCTGTTTTTGTATTTTTTTTTAATCCTGTAATATTAAATTAATGATAGGGCCTACTCTTAAAAAAAAAATATATATATATATATATATATATATATATATATAATTTTATTTATATAAAAATAAAAGAAATTATATATATAAATAAATGATATCTGTCTATCTAATTTTATTTCTATGATTAAATATACAAATATACACATAATTAGCATATATAACAATTATATATACAGTCAGATAATTAAATATACATTCCATGAAATTAATTATGGCCTTCAGAAATATTTAATTAAAGAGATGTTTCGTCTGCCGAATATAATTAGCCCTATTCTGTTGATTGTTGGCAAATTATTTCTTTCTTAGAACATGTTAGAACACAGCTTCTTTTTAATTGTTTTTACTGATCTGACACGGCCTCCAGAAAACTCAAGCGCTCCCAATAACCGTGTGACCTAATAAAAACCAAAGTGACAAACAAATGCATCTTTCCCGTGTGGGCCACACTTTGCATTGCATTCAAATAATTTTATCTTTTGAAATCCACGTGCAGTCTCGGAATGGGAGCGATCTGTCTTAGCGGAGGTGGTCCAGGGATCGATCTAGAGCAGGCTTCTGCAGAAAACCGTGAATTCCTGAACACCCGGACCAGTGAGAGACAAGAGATGATTCTGCTCAACGATCGACTGGCAGCCTACATCGAGAAGGCGAGTGCACTCGAGTCATCTTGCCCTTGGTGCATATTTAAAACACTGAATGCATCGCAATGTTATGGCGCCATATATAACATAGCCTAGGCCTACTATAATTAATGTTACTGATTATAACTGAAATAACAAAACCAAAAAATGCAATAGAATTTAACAGTTTTCTTAATGCTCTTGGAAACGAGCCTCATTTTTAGAGCCATCTTTGACAGGATTTGTTTGATTTGGCCACGCTTGAATGCGTCGCGGGCACTGGCAGTGTGGAAATGCCACTGCTGGCTTGCGAGATAAAGCGCATTATTCGCACTTCTGTGGGCACACAGACAGAGTGCATAACACGCGCACTGTGTTGCCTTATTCTCCTGTCGCAACAAAGGTCCGTACGCTGGAGCAGCAAAACAAACTGCTGGAGACGCAAATCGAGGCCCTAAAGAATCGATACATGAAGCCCACCGGCCTCCGCCTTCTGTACGAGGAGCAACTCCAGGAGCTGAAGAAGCTGGCGGACCAGATGAGAGTACAGCGGGTAGATTTACGTTAGTCATTACATGACCATTTCGACATGTTTAAAAGGTCTACACATGGCAAATTAATATGCAGTTATGTAAATTAGTTTAATGAAATAATTAGTCTGTTTTAAGTATAATAATATTATCTTAAGGAAGGAACAGGTGATGATGCGCTTTGAGAGGAAAACAGTAGGCTTACATACAGTCTATATAATAATACCTATAATTACTTTTAAAGGACCTTGCTATCGCTGCGAAGGACGCTATGACGGGTCAGCTGGAGATGATAAAGGTGAAATACGAGGAGGCCTTGGAAATGAGGAAGAAAGCAGAGCTTGATATTGAAGCCTTCCGTCCGGTACGATTATAATATAGTTGTCTTATAACGTTTAGTTATAAGGTGAATGAGGTGAACATCTTTTATCGCCTCAGGATGTGGACGCCGCCACCGCCGCGCGCATTGCTTTGGAGAAGCAGCTAGATAACCTAGAGGTGGAGATAGAATTCCTTCGAAGGGTACACAAAGAGGTAATTAAAACGCAATATAGCCTAGCAAAATTGCCCTCGGTAAATAAAAAGTTAAATTATTTAATTTTTCAAAAACCGCTTATTTTCAGGAAATAGAAGAGCTGATGAAACAGATATATGCGGCCCACGCCTCGGCGGCTGACGTCTACAGCCTCCCAGACCTCTCAAGCGCCATCAAGCAGATACAGCACCAGTATGACGATATTGCCGCGAAAAACTTACAGGTAACAAATAGTGTTTAAAATGTTTGCTGGGGGAACTATTGGAACATGTTTTATTTTGGAGCTTTGAGTTCCCTTTCGACATTTCACTCGTACTCCTTTTTTCCCCTTAACTTAACGCAGTACTCGTTCCATGTCTAAGGGAACCTGGGTTACGGAAGTAACCCATACGTTTACATGTTTCTGTATAAAAAATGCTATATTACGTTTAAAAAAAGGGTGCTATATGTTATCCGTTTTAAACGTTTAAAATGAAAGGGGTGGTATGTGTTTATTTTATTGTTGTATTATGGAATTATAATTTTTTGTTTAAAAAAAGCCCCTGACCTTGATTCATACAGTTGTATAAACTATTATTTAAGCATGAAAATGGAATTTTTCAATAGACGATTTAAATGTTTAAACACAATTTTTTAATGTTCCCTGGACTTCACATCAAAAAAACTTTTTCTGCAGGAAATGGACTCTTGGTACAAAAACAAATTTGATGATCTCAATAACAAAACATCAAAACATGTAGACAAGATGCGAAGTGTACGAGAGGAAATTGGAACTGCAAAGAAGGACGTAAGTATTAAATCTTGACACACGCTTAAACATAATAGCAAAATACCAATATTTGAAATGATTACGGTTCATTAATTCATTCTTTCCTCTTGTTTTAAATATATGCTTATTTGTAGATTCAAAATAAGGAGCGAGATCTGGACTCTTTAAAAGCTAAAAATGAAGCTTTGGAAGCACAGATCCGTGAAACTCAAGAAAAGTACAGAAAAGAACTGGAGGAACTCCAGGTGAGAAACTGAGTGACGTACAGTACAGTGCCCTCCACTAATATTGGCACCCTTGGGAAATCTGAGCAAAGGTGACTGAAAATAAATCTGCATTGTTTATCCTTTAATCTTTCATTAAAAAAATTACAAAATTTTAACCTATCATTAAAGTAAAACAATTAAAAATGGGGAGAAAAAATCATGATAATTCTTTTTTTTTTTACTCCAATACAAGTTGGCCATAATTATTGCTATGCCCTATGTCCTTTTGTTCTGTGATCCTTGAACAGTCTTTAGCCACTCAAACTCTACTCCTCGTCGAGTATAAGGATGATATAGACACACGTCCTCTTCCAGGCAGTTTCCCAACATTGTATGTTGATTGGAAATTCTTAATTTTTTTCTCTGATGGCTGATGATATCTTGTGAAGCTCAATTATCTTAAATATATTTTTTGGTTTTTCTCATTGTGTTGATGAATAAGGGTTTTCCCTCCTTTATATATTTCTGTAAAACAGGAAGCCAGGGCTGGATATTTTTATGCCCATAATCACCCTGGAGTGCGCAAAATTGTGAATATAAATGGGAATATACTTTAGAGATATTTTATTCATGAAAAAAAATTGTTAAGGAGTGCCAATAATTGTGGCCAACAGGTTTTGGAGAAAAAATTTATTTCACAATGAGATTTTCTCCCCTGTTCAGTTGTTTTACTTCAATGATAGGTTAGAATTTTGTGATTTTTTTTAATGAAAGATCAAAAGGATAAACAATGCAGATTTATTTTCACAGCCACCTTTGCTCAGATTTACCAAG
>JAUCMT010000032.1:19041411-19054389 GCA_032357475.1 Enteromius thamalakanensis
ATTGTGTATCTGGAATGAATTTTAGATCTTTAAGTCCATCTCATGAAAAATTGGAGCAGAAACAAAGGTGTTGCGTTTAAATTTTTGTTGAGTGTATATATAAAATCATAATTTATGAAAATCATATTGAAATCCTTTTATTTTTTTTTACTTTTACAAGTATCTATTTTGTTTGTTTGTTTGTTTTTTAAGTGCCCCGCATGTCACTACTGAAACAATGTATTTTAGTCCATTTTAACTACACCCCTACATTTATAATAAGGAAATATTTATGTGCCTCCCTCTTTACATTAAGAAACCTCATCACCGAACATTTTGTTTTCTGTAATTAGGCACGGGAGATATTCTATGACATTTAGTTTTTATATGTGTACCATTTTACCATAACAGTCATAACCTAAATATGTCATCATTGAACAGACAATCCTCATATTTGAGGGCAAACTCTTAATAGGTCAATATAGCCATTTAATTAAATTATTACAAATTTGGAGAGTGAACAAATATATATGGCATGAAGAAACAAAAAACTACTCTTAAATCCAGAAGAACTGTGACAACATCTCCAAGATACTTCAAGAAACCTGCCAAGCTACAGTACCATTGACAGTTTGAGACACTTGTGCAAAATGTGACAAAATGTACAGTAATGTGAGGATGCTGTTTGACATTTTCTTTATCAAATAACTATTATTAACTAAATCAACATCTGGTGTTGCCATCCCTTGCATTTAAAGTAACCTTTGCCATAAGTGCACTTGCACAGTTTTTTATATAGCTTTGCAGGTCTCTTAAAGCATCTTGGAGACGTCGCCACAGTTCTTCTGGATTTAGTCTGTCTCAGTTTGTTCTGTTTCTTACCGTCGTTCGTGTGGAGCACTGACTGTTGTCAGACTCCAAGTGTAAAAAAAAATCTTACTAGGTTATTACAATTATTGGCGTGTTTGGAAATATAAACTGATATTTCCCACTAACACGCTACCGCAAAGGATAGAAATAACTGACTTAAAACCCTTTTTATCTGGTGAAAATACTAGTGTTCTAATCATATCACTGTATGGTAAAACCAATACAGTACCAAACAATTTTTGTTCAATCCAAGAAAAAATTCCAAATTATGTTTCATTAGCAGTATTGAGGAAAGTTACTTTTAAAAGTAATGCATTACAATTACAATACTCCCTAAAAAACATAACTAATTACGTTACTTTTGTATTGAAAGTAATGCGTTACATTACTTTTGCGTTCCTTTTTAAACATGAGCAGAGCTTGAGTGTTGGTATTTTATATTAGAAGTTCTATTTATAGCAAATGTAAAAGCCCAAGTACAAGTGTAAAGAATAAACCTCAGGCTGAAGAAAAAGTAATTCACATTTGTAAAGTAGAATACAGGAGAAAGTTTAATCAATACTCTTCAGCAATAAAAGAAAACAATGAAGAACAGTCATTTTTGCTTGGAAGTATTGTTGAACTGAATCATTAAAAGGTCAGCAGCAAAGACACTGATTAATAAAATAAGATTAGATATATTTGTGCAATTTAATTATTGTAGGTTTGAGTTTCTTTTAATTGATTTTGATGAATACTAAATCTCTTTTTGAGGGTGAGATGAATTAATGCAAATTCACATTTACTCAAGAACTACAGTGAATTCACACACAGCTCACAATGCTCTGTATTTCTGATTTCTCCCAACATGAGGTCAGGAGACTTAAGTCAATAAATAAGAAAAAGTAACTCAGTTATATTACTCTTGAAATTAAAAAGTAGTGCGTTACTTTACTAGATACTTAGAATAAGTAATATTATTATGTAGCTCGCGTTACTTTTAATGCGCTACCCCCAACACTGCTTATTAGATTGGATTACATTAGATCCAAATATCTCCACTTCTGCATAATTCTCTGGTGAAAACTCATGAGAGATTCTCAACAAATGGCTGTTTATGTCAAAATGAAAGCTATTGTGAAACCGAGAAGTTCTCTGAACAGTTTGCATCAGTTTACAGTGTCCCTCTCCTTTTGTTGTGAATAGTGGGTTTACTTTTTGGGTAAACTAAACTACTAAAACCACATAACCGTTTAATCTACAAGCAGTAAAAAATGGACACCGCCATCATTTTAAAAGTGTAGCTTGTGCAGAAAGGTACTGGGTTTTGTTTTGAATAGTAAATATACAACACCACCAATGCATACAAACAGGAAACGAGATGTATTGCAGTCCTTGACAACTGGGTCAAGGAACAGGACCACAGAATGATTCCATTTCTTACATCTGCACTTAGCCACCCATCCACCACACACCTATTGGATTTTAAAGTTTTTTTAAAGACTGGTTAGCTGCGGAACACATAGAAGTATAGAAAATGTGTTGACGGGTGAAGGGGAGAGATACAAGTGTAAAAGAACAGAAAGCCAATGAGGCATCTCATCCTTCACCCTCTTTGACCCACCATAATATTGAAATCTCTGTGCAGCGTTGCAGCACTAGACAGATACAAGCAACTGTTGAGCTGAATAATCTTTTGGAAACCAGAACTACCATTACTGAAGAATTACGAATATAATTCTATTTGAGATATATAGCTATCTCAGAAGCGAATCAGGTTAACGTCTCATCTGTAACCATTTTTGAAACGGCCTGCATTCTCCAGCTTCTATTCAACTCTCGCTCATTCCACATGTTTGCTTTATTAGTGTACTTAAGTTCAATGTAAACACATAATTCTTATGCATATCAAGAGCAGGAAATAAATACAGTTCATGGCAATTGTACAGCACACTGAAACAACAAGCCAATGAGTGCTTAAGGAGCAGTAAGAGGCAAAAGAGTAGAGAAACAAGAAGATTATCTGCATTTACTGTACATGCACTTGTCTCTACAAGCACCAAACAAGCTGAATGTACTAACTGAATTGATACCATTTTACATGGCCACAAAAAGCTTTCACTAATACGTTTATGAGTTTTATGATAAAAAAAAAGGATTTTTATATTTTGCGAAAAAAAAACAACTTAAAGCCGAAAAATTAATTTTCTATATGTGTATTGAACAAGAGGCCCAATTTTTTGAGGCTGAATGAATGTAGAAAAGTAATTGAAGAAAAACACAACGAGACATTGAGGAGCACAAAAGCACAGAGCCTTGGTCAGGTTTCTGAGGCTTTTGTCTGGTTGTGTGGCTTTGTCTGCAAAAGAGTCTGTGTGCTGGTGAAACATCTGTGGTGTTCGGGGCATGCCATGCTTTCTGCGTGTGACGTGCAGGGATTCTGAAGACGCTTCTTGTTTGGGATCAAACGTCCACTCGTTTCTAAGGCAACAGAGATATCAGTGCCAATCAGGATAAGAATGAGCTGCCTTAAAAGAGTAATGTGTGAAATCATTCAGTGCCAGCTGGGGAGTTGCTGATGTTGTACTGGAGCTGAACTGATGGCATGTTGCGGTGACATGAGAGCAGACAGAGTTACTTTAAATACATCTTATTTAGCTTGTTCTATACACATACAGTTGTAAATAAGAAGTGTTTTCCATAAAGAAAACCCACCGGTTTCCAACAAACCATAATGTCTTGTGCATCCTTCTTGAATAAAATACCAAGCAAAGATTTCATTATCCTGCAATATTATTTTATTTATAATTTAAAATGTAAAATGGTCACTGTTTACATACCCTTTATTCTTCCAAACCCGCATGACTGTTTTGATGTTATTTGGACCCAAACATTCTTGTAAATATCTACTTTACTGTTTTTTTATGCAGAAGAAATAAATGTAATACAGGTTTGGAATTACATGAGTAAATAAATTGACTACTGAACTGGGTTTACCATTTATTTTCGGATTATTTTAAAATTGGTGACGTATATCCAACTGCATTTCCCTTCAGTTTCAGCAAAATTAAAACATTATAAAAGAACTGCGGTTGCATCGAATCAGATTTACCCACCGAACACATTATGGACAGAAAATAAACTCTTTATTTATGTAGTTGATCAGATGCTATTTTCCCGTCTATCCAAATAAATGCATCAATGCTGAAAAAGAATGAAATAAAACATTTTTTTCCAGGTTTTGGATTGCAGCCATTCTCTGTCACACATTCGGTCTCTATGGTGCTTATACTCCACCTCTTCATGCCTCCAGCTGCGATTTTGCCTATATCTTTGTCTAGCCATCAGTGCCGTGTCTCCTGCAGCTGATTAAAATCACGGCACACAGACACAAGGGCATTCATCTGACAGACACGCATCCAACGTCACCCGGGCCCCCTGTCACCTGCAAAGCAGCTCAACATCCTACAATGAATTTTGCCGTCAACATGTAAAGATCAGAAATGACCAAACAGAAATTCAAGCCACTTCTCATAAAATATCACACACAGGTTTTCAATACCACTTGTGGGTGCTGTTCTTGAAACTACTAGTCAAGGCAACAAATGCCTTTAAGAGACACTGAAGCGATTAAAATTGGGGTTTTCCTCTTGATCCTGCACTCTTCTCAAAAACATTCTAACCTGTCCAGCCACTAAAGACCAAACAAGACTGAATAAAGACGTTTTTATTTAATAGCGCTGAATGGTTTTGGAAAAATGAGCCATGTCAGAATAGCAGGCCAAATGTTTCTCTCTCTTGACATCTCCTTTGAGCTGACGGGATAGTTTGTTGTGCATGTGTGTTACTGAAAGCGAATATGACAGCTCTCTGAGGTTGAAGTTGATAGTCTGTGTTCCTGGAGCAGGTAAAACCAGAGGGCCAACACAGGTAGCGCACACGCACAGCTGGTCACAACATCCACGTAAAGAACAAGGACATGAAGGATATAACATGGCTTGGATACACGTGCACACACACAATGAATCTACAACAAATCTTCTTTCCTGGATGTCTTGTACAACTCCATCAACCGCAGCTCATTGTGTTTCAGTGGCAGTGGTCAATAACCCAGTCCTTGTCCTTCAAGGTCACTGACCTCTTCCTCCCTATTCACACCAATAGAGATGTCCATCAGACCTAGTTCGGAGCTCACAAAACAGGATTTAGTACAACCCAGGAAATTATTTTACCATCCCACATTTGATAATTGAAAAATAAACCCCCCTGTTTAGCTTGACTTATAAGAATGTAACAGAAATATGTGAGATGAAGTGTTATCATCAAACACTGTCCACTTCAGTTTTAAGAGGATGGCCTTCAATGGAGGTCCCAGATTAAATGCAAAAATGTAAAAATGAAAGAAATACTTCAGACGTGGTATTACAATTTAGGCATCAGTATTTCATGTAAATTGTGACTATTGAGAGCAATTCTGCATAGTGAACCATGCACGGCACAGCTCTATTTACACAGCTTACACATTACAATAACTTATCAAATTAGAATACTTCTTTATGGATTTCATGACATGGCAGCATTACTATATAGCATATATTTCAGTTATATATTTTTTAAAGTTTTATTTTTTAAAAATCCAACTGTAAGTCACATTTAACTTTGAATGCGGAGCAATGTAATATGCAATGTCATTGCTGTTTTTTTTAAGTGTATTATTCATGTTTGTTCACATAGCGCAAGGATTCCCAAACTTTATTCATGAGGAAGTTAAAAATGTCAATCATTTAAGAATTTATTTGCATTGTTTATAGTTCTTTGATATGTTGCTTAATGTCACGCAGCTAAACGAATTACATAAGGCCTATTTTTATTTTTAGTGACAGTTTTAATTTGAGTATTTTTAATTTTTCTTTATTTTACATTACATGCGAAACCCTGTTTTGTTTGTTTGTGCGTGCTACATTTAAACCCTGGGTTCATTGAAAATACATATATTTCTGCAAAACTTAAAAAAACATGCTTGTACAAATCTCTGTTTTTTCCAGTTTAAATAAACAATACAGAGGCAGTAACACTCTCACAACTTTTGAATTTAATTTTTCGCAACTGTAACAAGCAAGCTTTAAAAACTGATGCATTTGAAGGATAGCGTCACATATGCAGCTTTATATTAATACATTTTCCTAATTCAGATGGCTTGCTTGGTAGCTCACTTGATACAGTATTGCACTAAAGGTGGTGTAGCGCTCCGGTATACAAACCCTGTGAAAGTTAAAATAGCACATCCGCATCAACAAATGCATTTTTACATCTCCTTTGCATTTGCTCACACTATCGAATAGGGTTAATGTTGGATTTAGAATTTTTTGCGACACTCCTCGGATAGCCTAATTAAATTATGAACCACCCCAATGGTACCTGAAATCAACGTAATACAAAAACAACAATGACTGCCATATCAATGTAACAAAAAGCCAATGCCAATTATGTAACAACATCAGAAATGTATAAGAGTTAAAACAAGTGTAGAAAAAATGAAAACCAAAAGTAATCTAGTCAGACTACATAAAATTCAAGAAAAGAAAATCGTATTAATTTTTAAACGGATTAATTAAAAAAATGTAAGAAAAACTGATTTACGAAGATCTGACTTCTCACCATTAGCACACCACCACACTGTTCTTCAGATGAAGACACCACAGTACCTGCAGGTGAGGGCGCAGTTCACACCAGCTGTGTTCTGTTGGTACCCTCTCCTCCGCTCCCGGGCCTCCACAAACAAACACATGCTAATCACAGCTCTCTCACACAGACCCAGCTCTCATATTCAGCTGCAAATGAGGTCATGCTTTGGCCTCTTCCCCCTGAACCCTCGTTTGATGTGGGCCACAATGAGAGGGTCTTCTACCCCACAAACACGGAACCCTAGCAGGTATTGTGTTGCACAGAGTGCATATAGATATCACAATAAAGTTAAATTGTTACAAAAGAATAGGATTTCTGATGCTCAGATCGATGATGGTCCCACCAGCACCTAAACCAAGACACCAGACCAGGCAGAAAACACCCATAAATACATGTGTATGGTTAAAGACACAGTGCACCAATAAACGAAAATGTCTTTCTTTAATTTCATGTTGTTCCAGATCTGACTGATTTTCATTTGTGGAGCATAAAAGGTGATATTAGGATTAATGTGATTTTTGTCCAAACCGTAAATAGAATTTTTATTTTTGTAAGAAATGTAGTCAAATACCAGGAAGCCTGAATTCTTAACAAATATTCCAAAGAACAGAAACATTATACTTTTTAACAAAAGTACCACGTTGACGAAGTTCGGCTTTAATTTAATTATATGCAACTGACAGTGTGGTTCTCACAAACACCTCACACTAACACACACACACACACACACACACACACCAGTCTCGGCAAAGTTCATAAGACCAACCAAATTTATACAAACCTATTCACCTGCTTGTAGAAAAGCAAGTTTCGGGTTTGTCCATGTTCCTCACATTGAGGGAGAGCCGGAAGGGACCAGAGTGATTAATGGAAATTTGTTTACTTGTGGCTATGCTTTCTGTGCAAGTACTCTACTAAAGCTGGGCTTAATGTGTCCCATTGATTTCCTCATTATCTTCAGCCTAGTAAACAAGCAGTCAAACCAGGCTGCTAATGTACCAGCAATTTTAACACCCCCCTTTCCACTTAACTATCACTACAGTTAGATGAGAAAACTGAATGCTGACAAACAGTATAAAATGTGTCTATAATTGCAAACTCAAATGTAGACAGAAAAATTGAATCAAAAATTAATTACTGTACACTATTTGCAGTAGTCCAACCATAGACACCATGACAATACTGATAATGCCACTAGAAGGACTATCTATTGTACAATCCAACAATTTCATTTATTTATTTTATTTTATTTTTTTTACAGTCCTCAAAATCTGTAAATAAAATCTAATAAATGCACTCAAGATCTCTCTCTTAAAACTAGAAATGCACAAAAAAAAATCAGAAAATTCCTAAATTTTTAAATAAAGTTCTAAATAAGTCAAAGTCATTTCCTTCCAATGATTTTGTTTATTGTCAGCAATTAATTTTTACAAAATCATTCAATTTAGACTGAATTGCTCTAAACGTGCTTGTCCTCTAAAACATTATTTTGGCGTCAGTATTTAAAAATGTCACATTTGGAAGGTTCTCAGACAAGAAGCAACATTACGAACAGAGTAAATCTAAAAATGAGAGGCCGAAAAAAGAACAGCGAGAAATAAAGAGAGGTAGACAGTGAGAGACAGAGAGGTCTATTGGAGTGCAGAGGGCTATGAGACAGGTCCATTCACACAGATCTAAGCTGACCGTCAGGCTGTGCTTGAGCGCACTCACCCGGGCAGCAGCACACAGGCCACAAACACAAAGTTAACCAGTCAACTCCATTACAGTGCAGGGGGGCGTGCCTGGACCTGCCACTCCAAAGAAAGCGGCCAGGCTGACAGAGAATATTAATTACCTTTAAATGAAGTGGAAGTCTCTTTATTGGACGTCTGGTGCTGGGTTTGTTATTGCTGGTTTGAAAAGGCCAATGGCCCTTTGGTCTCGCCGCCTTTGAAATCCTGTGGACACTGGTCAGTGGGTCGAATTAGCAGACAGCATAGTTTCACACTTTACTGAAAATTCCTAAAGCCTCATTTTCCTTGGATTTAGTTTTTAAGTTTTCAAGGACTTCACATTGGATCAAAGCACTCTGGCAATTGCTTTTCAACCAATTACAACCTTTCTTTATTGGGCACCAGAAGCTCATATGTCCTTTGCTTCTTTAGCATCCATGTCGTGAAGTGCATGGTAGGCCTCACTGCCCATCATTACAAACACACAGATTTAATTCCTCCCAGCCTCCTCACGTGAGGAGAGCAAACAAAGCCCCAGAGTCTGATCTTGAGATGAAGACGACGCCTGGGCTTCAGTGTCTGTGAATGAGATTACATATTAATCCTAGCAAGGGGGGAAAAGAACATGCTACAGGTAGCCTTTTAAGCTCCTTTTGTAAGAGGGCTTTTTTACACCTCTTTTCTGAACACTGAATAGACTCTTTTCCTCTCCCTTTCTCTCTGTCTCATTCTATTGAAGAAATTGTTCCCTAAATACATGCTATTAGAATATCTGTATAGGTGAGTAATAAGTTATTAGTTGCAATTACTGGTCATCTATTAGTGGAGAATAATAGGCTGATTAGCCGCAAAGCCTTTTAACTTCAGAGGAAGTAATTTAAAGATGGCTGTCCTTTCACAAAAAGAAGAAAAGAGCTGCTCTATGAATGATACACCCGTCTATTGCACAATAGTGGAGAAAAAAACCATCATAATAGCATAACCACGTTACCACGGAAAACTAATACAATCAATAGGAATAGGAATATCTCCATAATTTTCAGGAAATATGTTGCGGTGTGTGAGCCAAAAGGTGTGTAGAGCCCTTCACATGGCCAGGAATCAAGTCAACAGAATATGCAACCAGCTGTATACAAAATGTACCTAACTAAACCAAGATGTCAAATATATTTCTTTTATTGACAGCTGTGGCATGTAATGTAATATAATATCCAAAAACTCATTTTTAGATGTGGTAACTAATTAACAAAAGCACAAAGTTGAAGCCAGGCATCTTTCAGAGAGAAATGTTCACATTATTTGAAGACCTTTATTTGTGCTTCAAGGACATCTATTCACCTCGACTACAATCATTTCAAGCAGTGAGACAAACATTTCAGGTTACTTTCATTTTTCCAACCGTAAACAAAAGGACAGGCTTTAATTTAGATGCTTTTCTTCATGCTTTTGCCATTACATTAAAAAAGAAAAAGGATGCAACAATATGCCAAATATGTTTTCCAAACAAATATTAATGTGCTTCATCGTTTTTGCATACTTTACATCTGAAAACACTTGTGAGTAGGAGTTGTGACTTTATATGATCACGCTTATTGGCAGGCTTACAAGGATGTAAGTGGTGGAAAACCGGTTTAAAACGTGTTCTTGGCTGCATTCATTTAAAGATTTTGGTTTTTTTATGATATAGGGTTATAGTTATGATTTGAATATCGATTGTGAAGTGGGTAGACAGTTTAGACTTTGGCGAACCAGCAAGAAATTTGTTTTCAAATCTTCTTTATAGCCTTGCAAATAAACACTCGCACAAACACACACAGGTGTTTTGAGCAGGAATAAAATCATCTGTGAAACAACTAATGCTAGAGTCTCATGCACAGCTAACCTACTCAGATTTACACCGTTATCACATGGGTATGTGTGTGTGCACTATATATATTTATTACATAAAAAAAACAACACATAAGTACATATTTTGAAAATATTTATATATATATATACACACACACACACACATATATATATACACACACACACACATAAATATATATATATATATATATATATATATATATATACACATACATTTACATATATATATATATATATATATATACACGCACACACATAAATCTACACACACACACATACACACACACACACACATACAAACACACACACACACACATATACATATATATATATATATACAAAAAACAACAACGTATTTTTTAAATATATACATGCATGTGTGTTTATTCTTTATATACACTAAATAAATATACATAGTATGCACACATGTACATAAAAACTTTTATTTTGGATATGATTAATCACAATTAATTGTTCCCCAGCACTAGTATAAAATTAAGAATGCAAAATCTAATAAAACAATCATAATATCAGTTCTGAAGTGTAAACCATTGTTAGTTTAGCATCACTGAGATGCTATCAAGTTTTAAATAGATATATTTTGTTTGCTTATTTTGGTTTTTTATACAGATTTACAGTGCTAGTAATACTGTTGTATGTTTTATTAATACGTGTTTTTGTTACATTATAGTTAATCTAAATAAATGACAAATGTTGATAGTTATAAATAGTCTTTTTTCTTCTTCACCTATTTATTTTACATTTTTTCTCTTTCTTCAGTCTTTGCTTATCTTAATTGCAGCATAGGAAACAGCTGAATGTGACACAAGGCTAATGATTACACGTGTCTTGGAGTAATTTGACAGTGAGCTCCGCTGGCCTTTTATTGTGAGATGGTCTGCAGATGACAGGGCCTCCAGAGCTGCTGCACCAGCTCTGGAGGAGACCAGCACAAACAGGCACCACGTCTATACTAAACACAGTATACCACACTAGCCTGCATACTGAATATACTAAAGTCAAATTTTATAGTACCCAAATAATTCCATACTATTATTAGCAAATTTACATGACCTTAAAGTCTACGGATGTCGGCCGCAGTTTTATCACCTCAGTCACTTTACCAATATCCTCTGTGAGTCACTCTGCCAATGCACTCAACAGCCAAGTACCATCGGCCAGTCCACTCACACGCACGCAACCGTCTGCTGGAGGACTCGCAATTCCCCCTGATGGTCCAGTTTTGATCTCACGGACGGTAATTGCTGTGGAAAGTGAGCCACTCCAGATGAATGGAAGAACATCGGTGTCCGTGATGTCAGATGCACCACGTTCAGGTAATAGCCTCTCTTCTCCAGACCCTGTTGGCCTCTTGTACAGAAGGGGGATGAAAGTACTGAGGGAAGGAAGGAAGGAAGAGAAAGGGGGGTCAATAGGCTCTGCTCCGAGACTGGCAAACCATAATTACCTGTAATGAGACTTTTGTTTTGAAGTATCATGGAGATATTCTTGAAGTCACCCTGGCTGATTGGACGAAGTGGCACCACACGGGTCTCTAGGACCCTTTTCGATTACGATTTGCGTTCGGCGTAATTACTATTGAAGTCTCACTTTGCGCTATTTCTTTGGCTCCTTCCATAAAGTGCTCCTCCTGAACTCCCCCACAAAACTGCCAATGCTCGAGAAAACAGCTGCAACACTTTGATATTTCTTAAACCGCCATTTCGCGTAATGCGTTACCCGGACAACCGTCCTGAACTGAGGGTGAGAGACAAGGGAAAGATCATGATCTGACTATTTCGTCTTTGAGATCCGTTTCATAGGAACTTGCCATAACCAGTTGAACTGCTCTCTTGGGTGGGCAACGTCTTGGAGGTCTCTTACAAAAGAGCGGTAGCAAAATGGGATTCCATTAATGCCAGTTCAGCAATGCAGTCCATCCATGGCAAATATCATCGACATTGATGGAGTTCTTGATGCAGATTCGCATTTGTACATTTTAAGATAGTTATGGTTTATGCTGATGGCATTGATTTAATTAATGTTAACTTAAAACCCTTCAGCAGGCTTCCATTTAAAGCTGTGCATTATAACTGGAGAGACTGATTAAAAGTAAATCAATTTAAGGTTAGCCACGATAAAGTGACTCTCAATGATATCGGAGTTTCCGCATTGTCATTCACTATGAAGCAGGCTTTTGTATGCAAGTAATTGGTTGTGTTATCTTTTATATAGTAGCAAAACTACATAAAAATCAACATTTATTCAGAAGGTTCTACTTTGTAGGATTAGAGATCTGGTCCTTCATAGCAGCCTTGCTACAGTCAACAGCCTTGGTCACATTCAACATTTTTTCATGCATGTTTTAAAGGTCAATGCAACCAACAAAGACATTAATAGTTCTGGTTAGGAAGTAAATAAAAATGATACTTTGGACCATATTACCCATCAAACAGAAATCCAAAGAATGAGACTAACTAATGCTAATAACCCTACAGAAATCATATTTATTGGTACAAGTACAAATATAATCCATGATAATAAGCTTGTTTAAGCCACTGCAACAGTTTACATTCACGAATACACTGATTTTTATACTTTTTTATATTATATTATATATTATACCTATACCTCTATACATATATACATATATACATATATTTTTTTTTTTTACAAAAAAAAATTCTGTTCTTACTGAACCCAAACTTTTGAAGTGTATGCTACTATTGACATTAATTAGGGGAGAGCGGGGTAAGTTGTCACACTTTTCACACTGACTAACTTTTACTGAGAACCATACATCTCAACGTAATAAATGTTTCACCAAATGAAAGAAGGAAGTCTCGGGCACATATGATGTATTCAGTACATTTTCATATCT